>JAWNMD010000227.1:0-118904 GCA_035044365.1 Drosophila neotestacea
TCTTTGTTGTTGTTGTTGCTGATGTCACCATGTATAATTTAATTTGTCTTCGCTGCTGCAGTTGTTGTTGTACCTGCTGTGGCTGTTGTTGTACCTGATGTTGTTGTAGCTGCTGTGGTTGTTTTTGTTCGCACTCGAACCCACAACATTTTGATCTCGAGTCGGCTGCTCTTCCATTAAGCCATTGCACCCGCTGGGACCCAGCAGTTAAACTCGGTATAGATTAAGTCGCAACAACAATGCAAAGCACGTTACTTTATTTAAAAGTATATTAATAAAAAAAAAAAAAAAATACCGCGCGAAGCGGCACTCGAACCCACAACATTTTGATCTCGAGTCAGAATAACAAAGATCTTCATACAAAGTTTTAATTTGCATCTGGTTGTTCCTATGGCAGCTATATGATATAGTGGTCCGATCTTGACCAAATTTTTTCAGGATGTAGCAGTGAGTAAGAAATCCATAATCTGTGAGTTTGGTTGAGATATCTCAAAAAATAACACAGATCTTCAGTACAAAGTTTTAATTTGCATCTGGTTGTTCCTATGCCAGCTATATGATATAGTGATCCGATCTTGACCAAATTTTTCAGGATGTAGCAGTGAGTAAGAAATACATAATCTGTGAGTTTGGTTAAGATAGCTCAAAAAAACAAAAAAATTTCATACTAAGCAATTTGTGATCTTTGACCCCCCATTTTAGCCCCTTCCAGTGGGGATATCAAAAAATCCCGTCTTGTTGCACGATAATTATGTCTCAGCTATGTTGTGTAAAAATTTCATCTTAATATCTTGAACCGTTTGGCCTACAGCGTGATGACTAAGGACAAAGAGTTTTATATATATCGATTTTATTTATACACAAAATTTTTAAACTGCTGGTCATTTGATACCAACAACAATTAACAAATACAGAGCTACACTTATTTTTCATCCGCTATGGGATAATATTTCCATACCTTGCTTAATGTTGGTGCCAAAATATAATCAAATTTCTCTTTATGCCGCATATTTTTTATACCCTTGCAGAGGGTATTATAATTTTGTCACGAAATGTGTAACGCATTGAAGGAGGCCTCACAGACCCCATAAAGTATATATATTCTTGATCAGGGCGACGAGCTGAGTCGATATAGCCATGTCCGTCTGTCTGTCTGTCTGTCTGTCTGTCTGTCTGTTTCTATGCAAACTAGTCTCTCAGTTTTTAAGCTATCTTGATGAAACTTAGTCCAGGTCTGTCTTTTTGCTGCACGCAGTACATATGTTGGAACCGGCCGGATCGGTTCCCTATATCATATAGCTGCCATAGAAACGATCGGTTCGAAATCAATATTTAGTATGAAAATCTTTTTTGTTTCTCAAGATATGTCAACCTAACTCACAGATTGTGTGTTTCATAGAGTTTCATACATCCTTACCAAATTTGGTTTAAATCGGACAGCTATATCATATAGCTGCCATAGGAACGATCGGTTCAAAATCAATATTTAGTATGAAAAACTTTTTGTTTCTTAAAATAACATAACTTAACTCACAGATTGTGTGTTTGGTATAGTTTCAAATAGCCTGACCAAATTTGGTGCAAATCGGATTACTATATCATATAGCTGCCATATGAACGAAAAATCGGACGGCTTATGCAAATCTCTGCAAGGGTATCCAAACTTTAGCTCGCCAAAGTTAGCTTGCGCTATATATTTTTAGTAATTTAGAGCAAATAGTGATTTGATTATTTGAGCATATAATCGATTATAGACAGAATTAATCGCAACCCAATTTGCAATACAAATAAATCGTGAATTGAAATAATAACCGATTTTGTGCTGCCAAAGCGTCCTCTTTCAGGACAGATCTGTCCCTTTTTAAATAAATTTGCCTGAACTTTTCTGAACATCCCCTATCCGAAAATCTGTCCTTTGACTTTAAATATTTATTACAATTTCAATAATAATTAAACAATTTTCAATTATTATTTAAAAAAAAATTGGCAACGCTTTTAGCATTGATTTCGATTCCGTAATGTAATTGTAAACGAGCTATATTAAATTTATCGGTATGAGAAATCGATTCTTTGATATTCCCAGCGTGAATGCCACTTGGCGTCAATTTGCAAAGTTTTTACCATGCCAAAAGAAATTTACAAACAAAAATTTTGATATGACGAAATTGACGATATGCTCAAATTATTAGAAGTGGACGAAGAATTATAGAACATAAAATAGAATATAGAAACTAATTATAGAATAAGACTAACTAACATAATATAGTATAATAATAATACTGATTTATACACAACGGTTGTGTACATAACAAGTATATACCAGTTTAATTTAGATTTCTGTCCTTTTTTTTCTTTTGTTATATTTTTCCCCTTTTTGGGGTCCGTCTATCCTGTTTTTCTGATCGACCAACTAGAGCTGGAAGAAACATTGGCGATGTATCGATACATCGATGTTTTTCAATATCTTAAAAACACCGATGTTTTCAAACCGATGTTTTCCGATGTTCGACTTATTTCCTCATATCAATAAAGAAAAAATCGGTAGGTAATCGTTAAAAAATGTAAGCGAATTGTGAGTTTTTCCAGGAGTAGCTCAACATCTTACGCAAAATTCAAAGAAGCTCAAGAAACTGATATATCATACATCATACAGGAATGCCCCACTAGATGGAACAGCGTTTTCTATATGATAAAGTGAATTTTACTGACAAAAAAAGCAATGGCGAAGGTGCGAGAAGATGTTTAGTGAGGCGGGATTGATTCTCAGCGAAAAACGGAGCTCATTGAAATCGAAAAACGTTGATATATTAGCTTTAGTGAATCGAAACGAATGGATCTCAACATAATTTAATACTCAAGTTATATATTTAATTAGTTTTAAGTTTTGAAAACCATAAATTAAGCTATTTTCTTGTTAAACAAATAATGCTAAAAGCCCTATGTATATAAGATTTTTGATTTAATACACCAAATATACACAATATATGCTGGTTATTTTTAAGCGGTTAGGTTCAAGAAGATATATCGATACATCGATGTTTTCCACCAAAAAACCTCGAAACATCGATGTTTTTTCAGCTTTACGACCAACGGCAGCAATGCTTCAAACAGTGCATACTGTGCTGCCAATATAGTTTTTTTCCCGTCAAATCTGGCTGTTTTTAAAGACCAATTGCGCGATTCATTTTGGAATTGCGGGAAGCGGGAATTCTGACTTTTTTAGAAATGCTCTTGGCTTTTTTTCGCTTTTTTAATGTTGCCACTAGTTTCATAAAAACCATACAAAGTGGCACCTTTAACATAATATTTACCGATATATGCCAATACTACCAGTTGTTTTGGGCAAACTATCATCTTTATCGAAAAGTGCGTGTCAATTGTTAAACAATATTTGAACTTGAAAATTGAACGCCATTATTGAGATATCCATTTAATAATATCGAAAATTTCAGCAATTCAACAACCTTTGGAGTGAGATTATATCTAAAAGCCGTAGATTTGTTGAGCTGGCAGTTAAACTCATTAAGACCAACATAAGTAATATCCCATGATCATCTGCGTCTCTGTTTTTTCTTCAAATTTTCACCTTATTTTTTCAGAAATTTTTCATCTTCTTAATGGCATTTTAAAAAAATGCAGTAAGCTACAGTGGAGCAAGCTCGACAGTAGGAGACCCAGTACTTTTTGACTGCAAAGCGTTCACTTAAGATTGTTCTTCAATGTTGCGTACCATTCAATATATGGCGCCACTTGATAAACATAGAGGTCGCTAGCGTCTCTTCTTCTTCCTTTTGCCTGTAACATTGTTAGTTAAATAACTTCCGAGTTTATCAACCGATTGGAATGAAATTCAGGACAGGTTTGGACTATAGTGAATATTATATATACCAAAAATCAAGGCGCTAGTTTTGAGGGTTCTCTTGTAATTCGTCTTAAAAATTTTGTTTTTCAATTTCTAGGGGCGAAGGGGGTGTGGCAAAAATCTAAAACAAACTTGATCAATGCAAGATATAGATGAACCTACATACCAAATTTGGTGTCTCTAGCTCTTATAGTCTCTGAGATCTAGGAACTTAAAAAAGGGACAGACAGACAGACGGGCATGGCTAAATCGACTCAGCTGTTGACGCTGATCAAGAATATATATACTTTTTGGGGTCTGCCACGCCTCCTTCTGCCTGTTACGCACATTTTTTTGCACAAACTTAATAGACCCATTTGTACTTTTTTAAAGTACTAAGTCTAAAAATTTCCGCCATATTTTATTATTTTGATATTTTCAGAAATTTTGCAGCTCTTTTTCTGGAAAAAAAATTGGCAGCATTGGTGCACAGAGTGTTTTCAACGGAGGCAGAACACAGCCAAGCAATGCATCTTAATATAAAATTTAATGTAGCTTGCATATATGAGTTCAACAATATTTGCAACACTGCTAATTTTTTTCGAGCAAAAGTGGGTTAATCATTTGTTGTGAGCATCAAGCTATCAACGCGCGTACAGCCCTCCCCATTCAACGTTCTGGCTGCAACTGATTCGGTCTTATCGTCGCACTTGTGTGCGCGTATTTATTGGCGAGTTTGAACAGCTGATTTATACGCGTGCTTACCGTTGTCCATCGCAGCTTTAAGCGAAAGCATATTTAAGCCAAATCAAAAGCAAAGCAGTTGCAGGAATCCCACTAAGATCGCTTAAATATATCGACAGATAAAATATCGCGCATATATATACCATCGCGAAAAGTACTTATCGATATTTTTCTACAATCCTATGAAGAATCGAACACTATTTCACATTGTAACTATAGCGAACAGGCAGCACACCGCAATCACTTGCAACTCAAATCAAACGTAATTTTTTGAAATACACATTTTACACACACAGGCGTGTAAAATTACAGTGGATTTTTTATTGTGTTCGTGTGTGAAATATTAGCAAAATAAATTTGCACAACAGCAAAAGAGAAACACGTACGCACGCCACGGGGACGAAGATAACGCAAACAACAAATATAGAAATAGCGTAACTTCAAATTTTGTGAACAAGAGAATAACAATAGCTTTGAAAAGCTTTAAAAACATGTCAGCCACCGATGTTGAGACACAGCCACAGCAGGAGACGACGAATGGCACTAGTAAATATGATGTGCCCGAAATCGAATTGATCATAAAGGTGGGTTTGTTTTTTTGGACTAGACACTTGCATATACATACATAAGTACAATAGTGTTGGGTTGCTCATGAGTGAATGAACAAAAAAATTAGTTTTAAATCAGTTCTATTTTTGCTCACTTTTGTTTAGTTGTTCTGTTTCTGCTCACATTTACTTAGCTGCTCCTAAGCAGCTGGTTTATAACACAATTTTCACAAAATGCGCTAATGAAAGGGCAAAATTACTGTTTCTGTGGCGCCAAGATCTGATGATGGATTCTAGAAGAACTCGTCAAAATAAAACAAAAAAATGAATATAAACTTTTTTGATTTAGGGCTAAGTTTACGAGATATCGGGGCGCAAACATAGAAGTCAAACAGCTTGTATGGATATCGTACATGTTTAAGATCCGACTTCTCGTGACCTAGATCAAAAAAGGTTATTTTTTTCGTCTTATTTTGACGAGTTCCACTAGAATCCATCATCAGATCTTGGCGTCACGGAAACCGCAGAATTCCCTTAATGAGCAGTGAGCAATGTAAGTGAATGGGTGGGTTCACCAGGCTGACTTGCTCCGTTTTGTGATACCTCCGCTCTTTCTGGTAAGCGTGGTACCAAATTTTAGGATACATGAGCATGTATCATAAAATAAGTTAGCAACTTTGTGTGTGAGAAACAAAGAAAAGAAACGAAGAAAATAAATTAAATGAAAATTAATAAAATACTTCAACATAATTTACGCTTGTTGCTCTGGAGTTATTCGACGACGCCGGTATTGCACAAGTCCATGATGTTATTATTGATAAATTGATTATCAGCTATTTTATGTTAACAATATGGCACCGTTTCTTGGCCAAAATTTTTGGCAGAGAAATGTGTCATAGTGTTCAACGGAGTGATTTGCCCCGAAAAAAAAGAACAAGTGAACTTGTTCACATGAATGAATAGTGTTTTACCAACACTAATGTACACATGCATTCAGCATGCCTTATATATATAAATGCTATGGTGTGTGTATTCGTTAGATATTTTTATGCGCGCTTTGCAAATTTTCCGTGCTTGCAATAAAGAGAAAATGCTGCTTCTGTTGTTGCAAAACAACAGAAACTTTCTTCTTCTTTTCTCACCTTTTGCTTGTCCACTTCTGTGTCACATGAAGTATAATACGTATTCATTATGTTCATTTTTCGAATTGTTTTTTTTACTTATTCATCATCATTGTCTGCCGCCGTCTCCTTTTGTATTATTGTATTGACTGTTGTTGTTTCTAAGTTAAGCATCGCAAAACTGGTTTTGCTTCCTCTCTCTCTTTAAGTTCTGGACCAGCTAAGCAGCCTACAACACATAGGCATATTAATGTGTACAACTAATATTCATAAGACATATAGCATACATACATATGAACATATTATTTGCATTTGTATTGGCAGCCCTAATAGAGGCATTCTTGCATTTTATTTTCAGTTAATAACTTCTTATCTGACATAAACTTAATCGCAGCTCAGAGCGCCAATAGGCTGACAACGCACACGTTTTCATTGGTGTGAAGGTGTGCTTATGATTTCAAAATGACATGACGACTACGTCATGCCAGAGTTATAACGAAAATACTTCAACTCGTCGCGCAGTTTGTTTGCTCAAATTATTGTCATTGCTTGCCCCCAAAGCCCGAGTTGTTTATTCTCCTCTGACACCCACGCTTCGTACTCTATGTGTAGTGTGTGCCGCACCCTACATAAAAAGCATGACTAATGCAACTCATCGCTACTCTAACTGCAATTCATGCGCCACTCTCTGCCCCTTGGGACTTTCCTGTTGGATGATCTTTTACTATATTTCTATATATTGCAAGTAGCGATAGAAAGTGAAAACCGGCTGCCACCAGTGCTGCCAACTTTTTGAAGAAAAAAAAAGCTGTTTTGACGAAACGAAATTCGGAAAAAATCGAATATTGCAATCAAAAAGGTATAGATCCCGAATTATTATAAATTGCACATGTAGTGCAATTGAAAAATTTGGTACTCTTTTTCTTATTGTTAGGCCTAAAAAGGCTTCAGAATCCAGAAGGAGGTATTTAATCGCGAGATTTAAAAAAAATTTTTTTTCTGCGTCGCATTTTTTTCTACCCGACTGCCCTACTGAAGCCGAAGAATAAACGTCACCGCGATCTTTCTTGAAAATTTATGATAATTCGCGGTCCAACGGGGCGGCGTCACAATGTCGTACACTCGACACGCTAGGCCTAGCAAAATTTTGAACACTTTTAATTAATGTCCGTCATAAAACAACATAACAAATGCGCTGCGCGAGCCGTATTAAACTTGATTGAAATTAATTAACACTGAAACATTTAAATTCGTTTAAAAATAACTAGCCAAGAAGACCATATAATTCATAATAAATCGATGTGTATCCTGGGAGCAAATTTCGTGAATTTTAGAGAGGTTGTGCATAGACTAGACAATTATGTATCCAAATGTCTAATAATTTAGTCGTTTTCATAAAGTATGCTTTGCATCACCTATGTATATCTCAGCGAAACTTATCGAAAAAGTTTATCGCAAAAACATGTTGTATAATGCTGGAATATTTCCTTAGGCAGGGTATTCACGGGCGAACTTCTTTGATGAACGTGTTTGTCAAACATAAAGCCACAAGATAAAAACGTTTTTAATTTTTTAAATTAAGAGATTTACCAGACTCGAGGTCTGAGCGTATAATAATGTCGATATGACATTTTTAACACAAATCAACAACAACAATACAGCACTAGCGCTTGCTAATTGAATAGCAAGGAGCAATGGTTCGGTATACGGCTGTTTCAAGAGACGACAATCTCTATCATCAGTACCGTTTTTGCTGACTATTCTAAGCGATCTTTGACTATTTAAATGCAGTAACGAGAGAATATCCTCTTGGGAATTCTAACACGCGGGCATGTTGCAGTACATTTTTCGCGAACAAAAACAACGAATAAAAAAATTGGTTTGGAACACGGCTATACGTATTCAAACTTTCGGCGAATACCAACAAATGAGTCTGTAAATACCCTGCACAACATAACTCCCATCGCTTATCTAAAATTCGATAAATAATCGATGTTACGAGTACGTAGTAACGTGCAAATTTAACTATTCCAGCACGGAAAGGGGCTAGTTTTGAACTATGTAGTTCTAAACATTTAACACAGGCATGCCATATGTAGGAAGGTATTACCTTCCCCCAACTAACCCTTATGAGACCAGATACGTACTAATTGCATTTCTTATAGCTCTGAGCTTGCTGTTATCCAACAAGTCTTAAACCGAACTATTTCCTTTACTGGTTCCCAACGCGCTTTTGTAACCAGACTTATACAAGTTGGAATAAACATATACTGTTTTTCTATTTAAATAGATTTTATGTAAAATAAAAAATTCCAAATTACTTCGTTGAAGTATTGCAATATACAATTTAGTTACATAACAATTTTGTTTTTTTTGTTTTTGGTAGTTATTTATTTATTTTATTGATTTTGTAGCGTTACAAGCATTAGAGTTGCTTATTATTTATCGCGCTAGTCACTACTTGTTAACAGTAATAGAAATACTTAAACAAATACACATATGTATTTAAATTATTCACTATTTGTATATAACATTTTTAAATTTGTTTACAAAATTATTATTATTCATTTGTTATTGCTACATATCATTATTATTATTATACCCTTGCAGAGGGTATTATAATTTTGTCACGAAGTTTGTAACGCATTGATGGAGGCGTGTCAGACCCCATAAAGTATATATATTCTTGATCAGGGCGATGAGCTGAGTCGATATAGCCATGTCCGTCTGTCTGTTTCTATGCAAACTAGTCTCTCAGTTTTGAAGCTATCTTGATGAAACTTGGTACAGGTCCGTCTTTTTACTGCACGCAGTACATATGTCGGAGCCGGCCGGATCGGATCACCATATCATATAGCTGCCATAGGAATGTTCGGTTCAAAATCAACATTTAGTATGAAAAACTTTTTTGTTTTTTAAGATATCTCAACCAAACTCACAGATTGTGTGTTTGGTATAGTTTTATACATCGCTACCAAATGTGATGTAAATCGGACTACTATATCATATGGCTGCCAAAGGAGCGATCGGTTTAAAACCAACATTTAGTATGTATAACAAATTTTGTAAAAAATCTGACGGCTTACACGGGGCGCTGCAAGGGTATCCAAACTTTGGCGCGTCAAAGTTGGTTTTCGCTATATTTTTTAATATATTATTATTATTACTTAATACAAATGAAAATATTAGAATTAACATTATTAATATTTTTATTAATGATATTACTGTTACAATATTTATTTAAGTTATTATTTATGTATGTTAATTCGATATATAATTTAATTGTATTGTAGGTGTTGTGAGTTTAGCCCAAAATTGTGTAACGCATACAATTGCTTTAAGAGACCGAGGTAGGTTGTTCCACATTCGAATATGTTTTGGAAAGTAGAACAACGTTGCAAAAAACTCAGTTTCGTAAAAAGTGCCGTACACGATAATTTTTCAAAAAGGGGTCGATGTGATGGTTCTCCAGTCACTCATACTATATGCATAAAGAATCTAAATCTAATAAATGACAGCATACTCATGTTACAGAGTTTATTGGCGAACGAAGTTATAAGTTGACCTCTCGTAACACCGAACACATATCTGGCAATGTTATTAAAGGCCACTATAAATTTTCGTAGGCTGAACGTATCAGGACAACCAAAAATCTCGACTCCATAAGAAAGGGAGGGAATCAAATAAGATTTAGCAATTAGAATTTTTTATATTTTACTGGGACTTTTGCTTCGTCATATTAAGTTGCCGTAGAAGGCTATACGATCTACCTACTGCTTTGTTGATATGATCAGACCATGATAAATTATTGTTTATTGTGAGTCCAAGATTAACAGCTTTGTCAACATACTTAATCAACCCGATGGGCCACTACAAAAACCCAGCCATGCCCATCTCTGGTTTATATGTATATAAACTAGGGGGCTTGCCCGCTGCTCGCTTTGCTTACCAACCCAGGCCCTCTACGCTCGCATAAATCTAGGGAAGAAATGTGGAAAGGAAATGAAAAACACTTCTCACAGCTACAGCCTTACCTTGGCGATCGATCAGAAAAAAATCCGACTTTGCAGGTAAAAGTCAGATTTAACGGGAAAAACGCCAGATTTGGTGGGAAAGGTCAGAATTGTCTAGATAAAACCAATCTGTGAATTTGGTTGGGATAGTTTAGAAAACAACAAAGCTCTTCATAATAAACGTTAATTTGCATCCGATTATTCCTATGGCAGCTATATGATATAGTCATCCCATCTTGACAAAATTTCCTCAGAATGTAAAATATAGTTCGAAATACATACATAATCTGTGAGTTTGTCACAATCACCGTGTCTAAACAGAATTAAAATTTTTGGAAACAACTGGATAGGTGTACATATACATATGTACATACATTTGCCATTTGTAATCAAAAGGAGAAATAACAATACATGTAAACGTACCAATAAAGCGTTTAAGCAAAAAGTGAAAGTTCAATTTGGCTTTGCTCCGGCTTGTTATTACTATGTTGCATAGATGAAGAAAGCAGCAGCAGCAGTATTCACTCTTTCAACTGGCTGTGCATGTCGTGACTGTTGCGCGGTGAACAAACAAAACAAACATGTGCTTGGTATTCGAGGTCCAACAAACGAACAAAACACAATCATTGAACGCTAAACAGGTTTTTCTCGTGTGCACTTTTCCGCCTCCTTGGCCAAAGCCAAAAGGCACAGGCACAGTCATCGCCAACACACATAGAAACAAGAACTTAAAACAATACAAAACAACGAGGCAACGATTGCCTCGAAAAATTAATTTTTATAAATACATATATATATATATATCTTATATACATATCTAATATATATACGGATATTGTGATACAACATCAACAACATCAACAACAAAAACATTAGCAACAACAACTTCAGACATTTTTAAAATTGCACCAATAGCTTTCATTGTCAATTTAGCTATTTAATAGCTTTCTTGGCAACTCCATTATCAACAGACAGCACTTATTTTTCAATTGCTTTTGCATAGTTCGTTTTTTTAGTTAGTTTTCCTTAAAATTAGTGACAATAAAAGCACAACAACAACTGAAACAATAATAACAACAACACAGAAAGTGCCCTGCGCGAAGCATTAAAGCGTGTGTGTGCAGTGCAACTTTAAAATTAATTTAAAAAAACTATAAGGGACCGCCGCAAAACTTGTTCACCATATTTCATGATAAATCGGGGTCTCTTCAGAAAAAATTTTTGGAGCTCTGGGCTCTGATTTAACAATTCCCTAATTTTGTCACGAAGTTTGTAACGCATTAAAGGAGGCGTGTCAGACCCCATAAAGTATATATATTCTTGATCAGGACGACGAGCTGAGTCGATATCCGTCTGTCCGTCTGTCTGTTTCTATGCAAACTAGTCTCTCAGTTTTGAAGCTATCTTGATGAAACTTGGGACAGGTCCGTCTTTTTGCTGCACGCAGTACATATGTCGGAGCCGGCCGGATCGAATCACTATATCATATAGCTGCCATAGGAATGATCGGTTCGAAATCAACAATTAGTACGAACATCTTCTTTGTTTCTCAATATATCTCAACCAAACACAGATTGTGTGTTTGATATAGTTTTTTACATCCCTACCAAATCTAGCTCAAATCGGACAACTATATCATATAGCTCCCATAAAAACGATTGGCTCGAAATTAACGATCGGATTGAAAAAACATCTTACAAATTTTTTAAGAAATCTGACAACTTATACAGTAGGCCGGAGCGAAAAACACTTTTTTTTTATTATTCAATTTCTTGGGTACGGAATCGTTGACCCGCTATAAAATAATAATGTGTGCAAAAAATCAGATTTTTTGGAGCCCATCCTGAGGTGGCGCATCGACGTTCTTTTTTGAACACCCACGCAAAAATTGAAAAATTTGGGTAAAAATATGATATAAAAAGAAAACAAGATCTTTTTCCACTTAATGCTTATTTTTTATACATAGCCCTTAAATTTTTATACCCTTGCAGAGGGTATTACAATTTTGTCACGAAATGTGTAACGCATTGAAGGAGGCCTCACAGACCCCATAAAGTATATATATTCTTGATCAGGGCGACGAGCTGAGTCGATATAGCCATGTCCGTCTGTCTGTCTGTCTGTTTCTAAGCAAACTAGTCTCTCAGCTTTTAAGCTATCTTGATGAAACTTGGTACAGGTCCGTCTTTTTGCTGCTCGCAGTACATATGTCGGAACCGGCCGGATCGGATCACTATATCATATGGCTGCCATAGCAACGATCGGTTCGAAATCAATATTTATCATGAAAACTTTTTTGTTTCTCAAGATATGTCAACCAAACTCACAGATTGTGTGTTTCATAGAGTTTCATACATCCTTACCTATATGATATATTAATCCGATTTGCACCAAATTTGGTCAGGCTGTTTGAAACTTTACCAAAAACACAATCTGTGAGTTAAGTTATGTTATTTTAGGAAACAAAAAAGTTTTTCATACTAAATGTTGTTTTCGAACCGATCGTTCCTATGGCAGTTATATGATATAGTAGTCCGATTTACACCAAATTTGGTCAGCCTGCTTAAAACTTATTCAAACACACAATGTGTATATTTGGTTGCGATATCTTGAGAAACAAAAAAGTTTTTCATACTAAATGTTGTTTTCGAACCGATCGTTCCTATGGCAGCTATATGATATAGTAGTCCGATTTACACCAAATTTGGTCAGCCTGTTTAAAACTTAATCAAACACACAATGTGTATATTTGGCTGATATATCTTAAGAAAAAAAAACTTTTTCATACTAAATGTTGTCATATAAAGGTTTCTATGAAAAAGAGTATTAAGTGAATTTTTTCTTTATGTACTTATTATTTTGACTAGTAGTGTACATTTCGATTTTATTTCTGACTGCTGTCGTCGCAAGCCGTGCGAAGAATTTGTATTTTATCTATGCTTTATGTTATCTTATCGCACTATTATTTTTGTTAAATTACGTTGCCTCCTTTACCAAAAAAGCAACGAATCAAGAGGAATCGAACAGTCAGAGATGTTTTGCTAAATATAAATGTACTCATAGTCACATGTACCTACACATGTATATAACTCAGTCAAACGATAACAAGGGAAGAAGAAAGACAATAAACTACGAAATAGATTTGTCTCACTTCAAAATTTATGTGCGAGCTAAATGAAATCAACATATTTAAAATTAACTATTTATTAATTGCTGATCAGAGATTGTTGTTTTTGGCACAGCATTTAAACTTTTTTTTTTATTATGAGTTTTGTTCCACTTGTCACTTGCTTTGAGCGCCGCATTTGGTATGTGTTGCGTTCATCACTTCTATTTTGGATCGGCAATTACAATCAGCATTTCAAGTTGCAACCAACTAGATAACAATGTTAGACAGAGCAAGTAGGAGAGAAAGAGAGAGGCGTGAAATAATGAGGTAGACGCTAGCGCCATCTTGACCTTTAACTTTGCACATGCCCTTGTTGCATAATATATTCTGCCATTCATATATCAAACGTAATTTCTTCTATTTTTTTTTGATACTCACACGTATGCGTGTCAGTGTATCGGCAAACAGTTAATAACATTGGTTGATAATGCGCAAGGCAAATTTACATTATTTCTTCAAAGCTCAAGCGTTAAATACTTTGAGTGACAACGCACCCGTGACGACGCACGAGGGACCTTTTCTCATATTGCGTTGCAAAAATCATATATTTTAAACAAAGTTGCCGGTCAAAGTTGAACACGTGGTTTATTATAAATAGATAACTTAAGGCTATCATTCGCGCGCCAAAGATTACATACGATTGCAGAGACCTGCAATCAACTTTAGATACATATATGACAGCATTATGATATAAAGTAGTCGTAGTACTTTAAAAAAGTACAAAATATCTATTAAGTTTGTGCAAAAGAAAAGTACGTAACACGCAGAAGGAGGCGTGGCAAATCACATAAAGTATATATATTTTCTTGATCTGCAACAATAGCTGAGGCGATATAGCCATTTCCGTCTGCCTGCCCCTTTTTAAAACACCTAGATCTCGGAGACTATAAGAGCTAGAGACACCAAATTTGGCATGTGGGTTCATCTTTATCTTGCGTTGCCCCCTTCCTCACTGAAAATTGAAAAGCACTTTTAAAAGTCGACTAACAACAGCACGCTTGGTGTTAACGATATGATTTTTGGCACACAAACTAGACTCTATAGTCCGAGCCTGTCCTTTAAATTTCATCCTGATCGGACATTAAACGGACAGTATACGGCTGTTCAAAGTTTCAAAAATTTGAACATCTACATATCAGAGACTATGCGAGCTGGAGACGCCGAACTTGGTATGAAGGTTCTATCTGGCCCAAGTTAAGTTTGTTTTACGCCACGCCTCCTTCCACCCCCGTAACCCGAAAAACAAAATTTCGAAGTCTAACTACAAAAGCACCTTTAACGCCAGCACCTTGATGGTACAAATAAAATTTACTATTGTCCGAATCTGTCCTGAAAATTCCATTCCAATCGAATGATAAACGCGGAAGTTATTTAACTAACAATGTTACTCAGCTTTGGTCAAAAGTATAGTAGCGACCTCTGTGTTTATCAGCTGATATCTTCGTAGAGGCGCCATCTATTGAAATTTCTGGTACGCAATATTGAAGATCAATCCTACTGTTAAGATTGCTCCATTGTAGCTTACTGCATTTTTTCTAAATTTGTTCAGGCAATACAAGACTAGCACCCTGCGAGTTTGATCGAGATATCTTAAGAAACCAAAAAGTTTTTCAATCTTAAGACTGGCTTTTAACTGATCGTTCCTAGCTTGATAATTGAAAAGGTTTTTGCGATAATAAATAAAAAAATTAATATAAATCAGCTGTTGCTGCCGCTTATAAGCAAAGCAAACTCAAAGCTTTAAAAAATTTTTTGTTTTATAAAATGAGAGACGATTTTTATTGTGATAATGCATTATAATCATAGAATATATTTATGGTATAATAGTCTATTTATTAAATAGAAAAGCTTTTATACATTTTGTTGGCATTATGCATTTTTGGAAATCTGCAGTATAAACGCAGTAACCTTCAATTTCCCTCACATTTCCCCAAAAACCTTTTATCAAAAGATTAGAATACTTATTATCATTCACTGTCGTAATAAGAGTTGAATTAATTTCCCAATACAGCAGGCGCTAAGTAAGTGAGTTTCAACAGAACGTTATACTAATTAGCATTTTAAAGTGGAAAGTGCAAAATATTTTTCAATAAAGCCAGAATTCCCGCTGCCCGCTGTTTTCGTATTTTTCCAGCAATTTGACTTAAAAAATATAGAACAAGCTAACTTTAGCGCGCCAAAGTTTGGATACTCTTGCAGATTCCTGCATAAGCCGTCAGATTTTTTACAAAATGTTGATTTCATATGGCAGCTACATGATATAGTAGTCCGATTCGAACTAAGTTTGGTCAACTATGCTTAACACACAATGTTTTTATACCCTTGCAGAGGGTATTATATTTTTGTCACGAAATGTGTAACGCAATGAAGGAGACCTCACAGACCCCATAAAGTATATATATTCTTGATCAGGGCGACGAGCTGAGTCGATATAGCCATGTCCGTCCGTCCGTCTGTCTGTCTGTCTGTCTGTCTGTTTCTATGCAAACTAGTCTCTCAGTTTTTAAGATATCTTGATGAAACTTGGTACAGGTCCGTCTTTTTGCTGCACGCAGTACATATGTCGAAACCGGCCGGATCGGATAACTATATCATATAGCTGCCATAGAAACGATCGGTTGGAAATAAACATACACATTGTGTGTTTGAATAAGTTTTAAACAGGCTGACCAAATTTGGTTTAAATCGGACTACAATATCATATAGCTGCCATAGGAACGATCGGTTAAAAACCAACATTTAGTATGAAAAACTTTTTTGTTTCTCAAAATATCTCAACCAAATATACACATTGTGTGTTTGAATAAGTTTTAAACAGTCTGACCAAATTTGGTTTAAATCGGACTACAATATCATATAGCTGCCATAGGAACGATCGGTTAAAAACCAACATTTAACAAATTTTGTAAAAAATCTGTCGGCTTACACAGGGCACTGTAAGGGTATCCAAACTTTGGCGCGCCAAAGTTAGCTTGCGCTATATTTTTCATACTAAATGTTGATTTTCCGCCGATCTTATGACAGCTATATGATATAGTTGTCCTATTTGAACTAAATTTGGTAAGGATGTTTTAAACTGTATCGAACACACAATCTGTGAATTTGGTTGAGATATCTTGAGAAACAAAGAAGATTTTCATACTAATTGTTGATTTCGAACCGATCATACCTATGGCAGCTATATGATATAGTGATCTGATCCGGGCGGTTCCGGCATATGTACTGCGTGCAGCAAAAAGACGGACCTGTACCAAGTTTTATCAATATAGCTTAAAAACTGAGAGACTAGTTTGCATAGAAACAGACAGACAGACGGACAGACGGACATGGCTATATCGACTCAGCTCGTCGCCCTGATCAAGAATATATACACTTTATGGGGTCTGTGAGGCCTCCTTCAATGCGTTACACATTTCGTGACAAAATTATAACACCCTCTGCAAGGGTATAAAAAAAACACATATAACGGGGAAAACTGAATTGGCAACACTTGTGTGGTTGTGTACATATATGTACATACGGATGTTAATTAGTTCTTATTAGCAATTAAAAAGTATTGTTAGTCTAGGTATTGGCAGGCAGTCAGTCGAGTGATTACGGTAAGTCATTGCAGATTGATTATCTCGATTATTACAAGACTTCTAAGTAATTTACGCTCTTGTTGGAGTTGTGTTACGTTGGGTAAGAAGAAACACAATATTATTGTATACTTTTATCTAACAAGCACACGCACACAATCGTACGACCGAAGACAGTGTATATATGTACATACATACATACGTTTGTATTCATTTCCGTCTGACAGTAAATGAACAAGTCAATTTTTCTTCAATACCAAAAGCTGAAAGATGATGACATCACACACTGTATTTAGTGGTCAAATTCCAGGCAGGCGTGGCTGTCATACATTTAGAGAGTTTGATGCCAGGAATATAGCACTTACTGTGCAGTCACATAGCGTCACTAAATTTCGATCTTTTTATTTTTGATGAAATGCGTCAATCCGTCAACAATGTATATCGCAATGATAAAGCTCGTATAATGTGAATAATGATGATGTCACATGACAAAATGTACAGTAGACACTTCAAATAAAAAAAAATCTTAATATAAATTAAAACAAGTTCCTTTTCAATAACTTAAAATATAGTTATGAATGCATATGAATAAATATTTGTATATATATTATAAAAGTATGTATGTAGGGTATTCGATGTTAACTTTATCGAGTGTGGCTGGTACATATTTTGCTTCCATTTTATGAATTTAACTTGATTTATTTAGTTGACGCGGCACGCAATCGCCCATTTTGAACCATTTGCCAGCTTTTAAAATAGATAAAACATATTTATATAACACTTATAAATCGTAATTTGACCGGAATATTTCAATTAATATTTCGACACATTCTTTCCCACTTTCAGGCATCGACTATTGATGGACGTCGCAAAGGGGCTTGCCTGTTCTGTCAGGAGTATTTTATGGATCTGTATCTTTTGGCCGAGCTAAAAACTATTAGTTTGAAGGTGACAACAGTGGATATGCAGAAGCCGCCACCAGATTTTCGAACTAATTTTGAGGCAACCCATCCCCCAATTCTGATTGACAATGGCCTGGCCATATTGGAAAACGAGAAGATCGAAAGGCATATCATGAAAAATATACCCGGTGGCTATAATCTCTTTGTGCAGGACAAGGAGGTGGCGACACTTATTGAGAATCTGTATGTTAAACTGAAGCTGATGTTGGTTAAGAAAGATGATGCCAAAAACAATGCCCTTTTGTCGCATCTCAAGAAGATTAACGATCATTTGGCCAATCGTAATACACGATTCCTTACCGGAGACACCATGTGCTGTTTCGATTGTGAGCTCATGCCTCGACTTCAGCACATACGCGTTGCAGGCAAATACTTTGTTGACTTTGAGATACCGGTAAGATAATTACTACTTTAAGTTGCGTTATAGTTATATTTAACTAGGAGCTTCACCCCCACGACTCCACGGCTCCACGACGATGAGTCAGTGAATCAGTCAAGACAAGACATCAAAAATGTTTCACCGCCGCGCCTAAAGCAGTTCAATATTTAATGGCTGAAAACGATGGAGGACACCTCGATATTCGAATCAGTGTTGGAAAAAACCGTTTGAAACTTTCTCGGCAATAAGCTCATAGAATAAAATTTATGGGTGGTAAAAAAATGTGTCAGCTCATAGAATAACAAACTCATAGGTGGTAAAAAAAATGTGCTCATTTGGTAAGGTAGATTACTTATCAGCCCGACCTCGTATTCTAGGTGCACATTGCGTCACAGAGCCTCAGAAGTGTATCTGGGCCTAAAGGGATTGTCCAGAATCTATTTGTGCAATGTCCATTTGTTCGACTCAGCTCGTCGCCCTGATCAAGATTATATATACTTTATGGGGTCTGTAAGGCCTCCTTCAATGCGTTACACATTTTGTGACAAAATTATAATACCCCCTGCAAGGGTATAAAAATAGTGTCGGAATGAAATCGAAATGTTTTGACTGTCGAAACTGAAAGGCAGTATCCAGTGAATCAAAATGATAGAGTTGCCAGAAAGTGAGGGAAATTTTGCAACACTGTTTGAAAAACAGATGTTCGGTCTTAAAGCTCGGGACTTTGCTTCGAATTTTCAGTATTCTGGCTATCAAAATAAAGCGAAATTTTGCAGAACAAAGCAAACAAAACTAATAAACATAGGTTGGAGCTCTTCGATGATGAAGACAGAACTCAACTTATTCAGGAGGTAAAGCAGTGGCCATCAAAAAATGTTTATGCAAAAATCAATCAATCGATGTTTTTTTACATCACTAGTTTTAATCCAGTTTAAAACGGCTCGCGCAGCTCATTTGTTATGTTTTTGCTGTTTGTTTTTATGACGGTGATCAAAAGGTCAAAATTGATTTCTATTTGATTTGCATATTTAACGCTTTTAAATATTCAAAAAATTTCTATTTACTCGTATGTCCAAAATATATTTTTTTATTCCAATTAATATTTAAAAATAACAGTTTTATATTTCTAAAGTAGTTTCACTAACACAATTAATAGATTAATATTCAATAAACTTATTATTTCGGAACTATAATTTCTTTCTTCCAAATCCTTTCGCGATCTCACGTATCTAACTTCATTCTATCTAATCCGGGATATCTTGCAAGTATTTGCATATCTAAACTTTTTATAGCCTTTGTTTTTGAATTCCTGTGCTTCTTTATAGTGAATTTACACTAGTTGGGAGTGTTTCTATTGTGTTCCATCCGTCATGCGTCACATTTATTTATTTAACTTGTAAATGGGAAGCTCCCGGCATGAAATAGTAATACGAGGGGTCTAACAAAAGTTCGGTAAGTTGGCGACTTTTAGCTCGTTTTTCAAAATTCCAAAAGTGTCAAGTCCTTTGCAATACTTTTACGAGACTTGATTTTAAATTTTGAAAAAATCGGTCGAAATGGAGACAAGAAAACGCAAATTAGCTGAGGGTGCCTCACATGAAATACCACCACCAACGCAAACGGAAATTCGGTTTAGCATTTTATTCGGTTTTCGACGTTAACTAAAGCCGGTACAAATATTTGATGAATGCCAAAATGCATATGGAACGTATGCACCATCTCTGAAGACCATTTCAAAATGGTTTCAAAGATTCCAGACAGGACATTTTTCTGTTGCGGACGAACCGCGAGAAGGTCGACCGAAATCTTCGAGAGACGATGGAAATGTGGTCCTAGTTAGAGCAAAACTTATCGAAGACCCTCGATCTACCCAGGAAATGGTAGCTTGTGAACTGGGCTTGAATGCCATAGCCGTATCTCGAATATTGAGTCAAGATCTGCTGTACAGGAAGAAGTCTGCGCGATGGGTTCCGCGAATTCTGAATGAGGCCCAAAAAGAAGCTCGCGTGCATTTTGCCCAATATTTTTGGAATAAATTTGAAAATGAACAGTCTAGCAACTTTAATAAAGTCGTAACTGGTGACGAAGCTTGGTTTTATAAATATGATCCGGAAACCAAACAACAGTCCATGGTATGGAGCCCAAGAGGAGCAAACCCGCCCATTAAAGCTAAGCAACAAAAGTCAGCCACAAAAGTTATGCTGTCTGTTTACTTCACAAAATCAAAAGTTGTAGCTGCCATTCCTCTGAAAAAGGGACAGACGGTAACTGCTAAGTGGTATACTGAAGACTGCTTACCAATCGTATTCAAGAATTTGTTGGAGCACCGAAAAAATGAAGAGTTGCGACGCTATTTTTTACATCATGATAACGCGCCAGCTCACACTGCTGAAATAACATCCAACTTTATTGCGAGCTCTGGCATCGAAGAAATACGTCCAGCACCATATTCCCCAGATTTAGCACCATGTGATTTCTGGTTATTTCCAAAAATTAAAAAAAATTTGAGAGGAAAAGTCTTTGACAGCAACGAGGACATAATTATTGCGGTAAATGCTGAGCTTGCAAAGCTGAAAAAGCAGGATTTTGAGGAATGTTTTGCCAAGTGGATATATAGACTTAAGAAATGCATTGAAATCAATGGCGATTATGTAGAAAAGATAAAAAAAGACGAGGATTTTGAATAATACCGAACTTTTGTTAGACCCCTCGTATAAGTTAGTTAAAGTAAAATTCACTTAAGCTGTATGAAAAATGTGGTCCAAAAGCTCCTAAAAGCTTGCAAGTTATATTCTGCTATTATTCAAAAATAATGATATGAAAAGTAAATGGCCGAAGAATTTCAATTATATTGTATTTAACTAGAAATTAACCTACATATTAGATGACACCAAAATCGGTTGCATAATTTGCCCGCAATTAAGTTTCAAAGTAGGTAGTTTTGGTAAAAATTTGCACATTTGAGCACGACCACGAAAATAGGTCAACTTTGAGAGGCTTTACCGCCTAAATTTTTTACCAAATTTAAAAATCTTGTTGGATTTATATTCTGTGAAGAATTGCCCAACGGATGCATAAATTACTTTCATGATTGCTTGCATTACAAAAATGATTTTTGCAAAGCGGCTCGCCCATAATTTCCACTGTGCCCCGCCTCGATGAATCGAGATTTATTATTAATTTTCAGGAAATTTACTACCCATGTACTGCAATTGAAAAATGTTGTGCCCTTTTTTGTTGTTGGTGGGCATGAAAAGGGCCGATTTGTTCTGGAGGTAGGGTGACGTGATATTTTTCGGCTTCAGAATTCTAAGACAGACACAGTGAAAAAGTGCGCCGCAAACAAACTTTTTCCTTTTTTTAGACCACGTACTTTAAAAAAGTAAAATGCAATTGTGCGTAACAGGCAGAAGGACCCGTCTCAGACCCCATAAATTATATATATTCTTAATCAGCATCAACAGCCGAGTCGATATAGCCATGTCTGTCTGTCTGTTTTTATTAACATCTAGATCCCAGAGACTATAAGGGCTGGAGACACCAAACTTGGCAATTACGTTCATCTAAATCTTGCATTGAACGAGTTTGTTTTTGATTTTTGCCACACCCCCACCACCCCCGGAGTCGAAATACAAAATTTCTAAGTCGAATCACAAGAGCCTCTTTAATGCTAGTGCCTTAAGCCGAAAAATAACACGTCACCGCGATCTTTTTTAAAAATTTATGATAATTCGCGGTCAATCGAAGCACACTCAAGACCGCCAAGAAATTTCTTTCATAATTCATGTTATATCAGGGTCTACTCAGAAAAACAATTTCGTGAATTTTTGAGATTTGAACTCAAAATTTATAGGAAAACTAGGGGACTTGCCCCCTTCTCGATTCCGTCGTCAAACCCCGGCTTGCTACGCTCGCTGAAATCTCGGGGAGAAATGTAAAGTAAAAATGGGGAACACTTCTTAAATCTCGGGGAGAAATGTGGAGTGAAAATAAGGAACACTTCTCACAGCTATAGCCGGACCTTATGTCATTTTTAATAAGAACGCGGGAAATGTAAATTCAAATTTTCCCTGCAATCGGACTTAAAATAATATTACTTTGTATAAGCAGGGGGCAAGCCCTCTAATGCTCGCTTTGGTCACGAACCCCCGGCTCGCTGCGATCGCTGAAATCTCGGGGAGAAATGTGGAGTGAAAATAGGGAACACTTCTCACAGCTGTAGCCGGACCTTATGTCATTTGTAATAAGAAAGCGGGAAATATAAATTCAATTATTCGCTGCAATTGAACTTAAAATAATAGTATTAGTACTTTAAATAATATAGAGAATTTACATTTTCGCTTCTCGCTGTTTTAAAGTTTTCGCTGCAATTGGATTATAGCAGTAAGAGCGAATAACAGTGCCATTTACCGCAAATTTATTTTGAAAGTCGCAGCACCAAATATCGTACCCCGCCCCCTCGGCTTTTGATTATTTATTAATAGCATCAGAAGCCACTGTTCCTATGGAAGCTTTATGATATAGTCATCCGATCTTGACCAAATTTTCCCAGAATGTTACAATGAGTAAGAAATACCTAATCTGTGAGTTTGGTTGACTTAGCTCAAAAAACAACAAAGCTCTTAATACTAAATATTAATTTGCGTTTGATTGTTCCTATGGCAGCTATATGATATAGTCATCCGATCTTGACCAAATTTTCTCAGGGTGTAACAGTAAGTAAGAAACACAAAATCTCTAAGTTTGGTTGAGGTAGCTCATAGAACAAAAAAAATTTCATACCAAGCAATATTGACCTTTGACCCCCCATTTTAGCCCATTCCAGTGGGGATATCAAAAAATCCCGTCTTATTGCACGATAATTATGCCTCAGCTATGTTGTGTGAAATTTCATCTCAATATCCCGAACCGTTTGGCATGTAGCGTGATGACTCAGTGAATCAGTCAATTAAGACTGATATTATTATACTGAATTTTCACTAGTTGTGATTTATCGGTTGCGTGAGGGGTCACAAAAAAAAATCCGGAAAATGTTTCTATTGCGTTTGCCGCATCCATAGTCAGCTGATTGCATGGGTACTTTTTCTGCTATTACGAACATGAATATAATGCAGTGATGTTTAAACAAAGTCTGAAGGCAGAATAAATATCTTTCTTTATTTATCTTGTTAAATATGGTTAATACAAAAACTTAAGTAGTTCATTTAAATTTTAAATGTTAAATTTAAATGTTAAGCTGACTCGAGGTCGAAAATTAGATAATAATGTCAATATGACATGATTCTCTATTCATATAATTAGCATTAACACTGTTTATTTTGACAACAAATGTTGACAGTTGTTAACAATTATACTAAAAATTTACAACAATAAAAAAACGGTACTGATGATAGAGACGTGGCGTCTCTTGAAACAGCTGTATACCGAGCCACTTGTTCTTTGCTATTCATTTAGTAAAGGCTTATGTTGCATTGTTGTTGTTGTTTTAAATTTGTAGTATAGTTTTAAATTGTTCATTGTAAATTGACTCACGTTGCAGATAGATATTGCACCCTAAACTCGTTAATATTATTAAAAAAAAAATGCACTAAGCTACAGTGGAGCAAGCTCGACAGTAGGAGATCCAGCACTTTTTGAGTGCAAAGCGTTCACTATAGATTGTTCTTCAATTCCATTCAATAGATGGCGCTACTACGAACATATCAGTTGATAATCACACACGTCGTTAGCGTCTCTTCTTCTTCCCTTTGCCCGTAACATTGTTAGTTGAATAATTTTCGCGTTTGTCATCCGATTTGAATGAAATTTTCAGGACAGATTTGTACTATAGTGTGTATTATATGTACCAAATTAAGGCGCTAGCATAAAAGGTTCTCTCGTAATTCGACTTTGAAATTTGAATTTTTTGGCAAAAATCTAAAACAAACTCGTTCAATTCAAGATATAGATGAACGTACATGCCAAATTTGGTCTCTCTAGCTCTTATAGTCTCTGAGACCTATGCGACACAAAGACGGACATAGCTATATCAACTCGACTGTTGATGCTGATGACGAATATATATACTTTATGGGGTCTGCCACGCCTCCTTCTGCCTGTCACGCACATTTGTTTTTGCACAAACTTAATAGACCCATTTGTAATTTTTTAAAGTACTGGGTCTAAGATCGAAATCAAAAGGTACATAGTCACTGCAGAACTCCTTTTCAGTAACAGCTATATTAAAAATCAATACTATTATGGAAATTAGTCAATTCAATTATTTTTTCAAATTTTCTTTCACGATTGATTCTCATTCAGCTGTTTGTTGCCTGCAAAAATCTCGATAAATGGCCAAATTTTATCGATATTGTGAGACCATATCACAACAAACAAGTTGGTAGTTGGTAGTAATTTTCCCTCCCCCCCTCACACACAAGTTGCCTATGATTTTGTATGGCAAGTGACGTGCGTCGCCTCATTTTCCCAATTGGAGCAAATGCATCCTCGTGTGTAAGCTTTGTGCAGTTTATGTGGTATTTTTGGTATTATTGCTGTCACTGACATTTTGCTAGCCAGGCTGGAAATATATTATACTTTCTGTTCCCAGAACATTTCGACCTACTGGATACTATGCTTAATAGATACTATGCTTTAAATAATAAAGCCGAGTACCCAGCAAAGTTGTTGCAGGAGCGAACTAAAAGTGCCTAATATTTCGCTGAGAGGCAGCTAAAAGCAGAGTTGCCAACACATCACATCAAATAAACAAAAGTTGAATGGTAACTCAAACGCATTGAAAAATGTAAATGAGGGATTATCTGTATCTGTGTATTGAATGGTTGGAAAGGGAAAAAGAGATTTTATGTATTTTATAAATTACATAAATGAAGATTTATAGAAATATAAAATTGAATAATAAGTTTCAGTTGTGGTTCATAGTCTTTTTTTTTGTTTTGGCAGCTAAAAACAGTGTTGTAAACGTTCGTGCTTTTAGTTGGCAACTTTTGCTGGGGATCGCACCAGTCAGCGTACACGATTATTCAGTGCTGGGTACTGAGCTGAACATAGTTTTTTATTAGCGTAATAACAGTGCCTTTAGCGGCAACCCTCTTTCGTCGGATGCTGAGTATCGCACCAACGAAATTTCAATTCAGATTGACAAAATTTTCTTGCTTTCCGCCACTATTTTATTTTCATATGAAGTTGTGACCCAGCATAATTTAATTCTTTGTACTTGGGACTAAACTTAAAGCTCATTTAATATTTTCTGATACGTATTTTGTAATCTATGTATATAAGTACATTACTGAACTAAAAAGCTACTTTACTCATCGCATATTCTATCTTATACAGACCCACTTGACGGCGCTATGGCGTTACATGTACCACATGTATCAGCTGGACGCATTCACACAATCATGCCCGGCTGACCAGGACATTATCAATCACTATAAGCTGCAACAGGTAAAAGGCTTTCCACCTCTCCACCCATTTTCAATTTTTGAGCTAATGTTTTTTTCTTTCCTTTTGCAGAGTCTTAAAATGAAGAAGCACGAGGAGCTGGAGACGCCCACGTTTACCACATCCATTCCAATTGATATTTCGGAGTAAAGATCTATACAGCCATGCACAGCTATTATTATTCTATTTTTTTTTTGTGACAACTTTACTGCAACTATCTGCAACTCTTTTAAATGACAACATAATATTATATCTATACAAATTGAATAGAATGTGTATATATGTATGTATGTTAACATGGATTCAATAATTAATACTTGTATGGAATACATTTATTTATATTATTTAATGTGCGATGATAACAAGCAATTGTATTTTTTTTAAGCAGCCACCGTTGCCTTCCTCTATTAGTAATCACTTTTTTTATATTTCATTTGTATTTAATTGCCCGTCTGCGTATGCATTTTTCGTTTAATATTTTAAATTAAAACTACAATGTATTTGATATACATTAAAATTACCAATTCTTTTAGAGTTCCCCTTTTTTATTCGTTAGTCTGTAAGGAGCTTTTGAACGTAAAAAAGTGTTCTTATTTTGTTAAATCGTTTGTTTCTTTCTCTTTTTTTTGGTTTTTTTGGCTCCCTGGCGCATGTTGCCATTCTGTTTGCTTTAAATTTAACTTAATATCATAATAAAAAAAAAATTGGTAAAAAAAAAAAATAAATCAATAAGAGTACATGAAGAGGAAATCAAGAGTATTTTTTGTATTAGTGAAAATTATTAATAAAAAACTTTTTAAAAACACTTAAGTGTGAGTGCTTATTATGTAAAAATTAATGGACAAACTAATATCCTAATAACTAATAACTAATTATGGACTAGAAAGTATCCGGAAGAAAAAAAAGAAGATTTTCCAACCAAATATATGTACATCCTGGAAATCAATAACAGAGTAAGACTGTCATGAGAAGAAGACTGATATATAAATTTAAAGAAATAAATATCATTCAGTCGGAAGAGCCCGACAGTATAATACCCTGTGAATTAAAAGAACTCCACTCAAATTTTTTAATATTATTTGTGTTTTGTATACATACATATGTGCTGTGCGCGGAAATATTTTTAGAAAGTCTTAACAACAATGAGCACGTTATTTTTAAACTAACTAAATATAGGCTTAAAATAACAATTTTTAAATATATTAAAAAAAAATTAAAAAATTCAGTAAGCTACAGTGGAGCAAGCTCGACAGTAGGAGACCCTGTACTTTTTGAGTGCAAAGCGTTCACTTTAGATTGTTCTTCAATGTTGCGTACCATTCAATAGATGGCGCCACTAAGATAAGTTTATAAACACAGAGGTCGCTAGCGTCTCTTCTTCCTTTTGCCCGTAACATTGTTAGTTGAATAACTTCCGCTCTAATCATCCGATTTAAATGAAATTTTGCAGGACAGGTTTGAACTATAGTGTATATTATATGTACCAATATTCAATACCCAAGCATTAAAGGGCTTCTTGTAATTGGACTTCGAAATTTTGTATTTCAATTACCGGGGGCGTAGGGGGGCGTGGCAAAAATCGAAAACAAACTTGATCTATAGGAGATACAGATGAACTTACATGCCAAATTTGGTGTCTCTAGCTCTTATGGTCGCTGAGATCTAGGCGACACAAAAAGGGACGGACAGACGGACATGGCTATATCGACTGGGCTGTTGGGTCTGCCACGCCTCCTTCTGCCTGTTACGCACTTTTTTTTGTAGACAAACGTAATAAACCCTTTGTACTTTCTTAAAGTACAGGGTCTAAAAATAAATAATTTAAGAATTTAAGAGCGCCATAATTGGGACTCGAACTACGATCTCCTGCCTGCCTAATCGGCACATCTAACACCTACAACATCCCACTTTTTATATACATACTTAGGGGCTGGCATCCTGCTCGCTTCGCTCGCCAACCCCCGGCTCGCTACGCTCGCTGAAATTTTGGGGAGAAATGTGGAGTGAAAATAGGGAACACTTCTCGCAGCTAAATCCGCACCTTATTCTTATAAGAAAGAAGGAAAAGTAATTTTCCCTGCAATTGGACTTATAATAATATTACTTTATATAATTTCGAGAATCTACATTCTCGCTGCTCGCTGTTTTAAAGTTTTCGCTGCAATTGGATTGTAGCAGCAAGAGCGAGTAACAGTGTCATATACTGCAAATTTATTTTGAAAGGCGCAACACCAATGAATCGTACCTCCCCCCACACTGCTTCTGATTGTTTATTAATAGTAGCTATAATAGCTATGGCAGCTATATGATATGGTCATCCGATCTTGACCAAACTTTCTAAGGATTAAGCAGTGCGTAAGAAATACATAACCTGTGAGTTTCGTTGAGATAGCTTAAAAAACAACAAAGCTCGTCATACAAAATATTCATTTGCATCTGATTGTTCCTATGGCAGCTTTGATATTAATAGTCATCCGATATTGACCAAATTTTCACAGAATGTAACCATCAAAAGGAAATAAATAATCTGTAAGTTAGTTAGGATAGCTCAAAAACAAGAAAAAATATAGCGCAAGCTAACTTTGGCGCGCCAAAGTTTGGATACTCTTGCAGTGCCCTGTGTAAGCCGTCAGATTTTTTACAAAATTTGTTGATTTTGAACCGATCGATCCTATGGCAGCTATATGATATAGTTATCCGATCCGGCCGGCTCCGATATATGTGCTGCGTGCAGCAAAAAGACGGACCTGTACCAAGTTTCATCAAGATAGCTTCAAAACTGAGAGACTAGTTTGCATAGAAACAGACGGACAGACAGACGGACATGGCTATATCGACTCAGCTCGTCGCCCTGATCAAGAATATATATACTTTATGGGGTCGACACGCCTCCTTCAATGCGTTACAAACTTCGTGACAAAATTATAATACCCTCTGCAAGGGTATAAAAATATAGCGCAAGTTAACTTTGGCGAGCCAAAGTTTGGATACCCTTGCATAAACCGTCAGATTTTTTACAAAATTTGTCAGATGTTGATTTCGAACCAATCGTTCATATGGCAGCTCTATTATATAGTAATTTGCACCAATTTGGTCAGGCTGTTTGAAACTATACCAAACACACAATCTGTGAGTTAGGTCAAGGTATTTTAAGAAACAAAAAAGTTTTACATACTAAATATTGATTTCGAACCGATCGTTCCTATGGCAGCTATATGATATAGTGATCCGATCCGGCCAGTTTCGACTTATGTACTGCAAAAACCAGACAGACAGACGGACATGGGTATATCGACTCAGCTCTTCGCCCTGATCAAGAATTTATATACTTTATGGGGTCTGTGAGGCCTCCTTTAATGCGTTACACATTTCGTGACAAAATTATAATACCCTCTGCAAGGGCATAAGAATTGCATACTAGCAATATTGCCCTTTGACCCCTCATTTTAACCGCTTGCAGTGGGAATATAAAAAAATCCCCTATAATTATGGCTCAGCTATGTTGTCTGAAAATGTCAGCTCGATATCTTAAGCCCTTGCTGCTATAATCCAATTTCAGCGAAAAGTTTAAAACAGCGAGTAGCGAAAATGTAAATTGTCTATCTATATATATAAAACTCTTTGTCCTAATTGACTGATTCACTGAGTCATCACGCTGTAGGCCAAACGGGTAGAGCTATCGAGCTTCACACAAAATGGCTGAGATTTAATTATCGATATTCCACTGGAACGGGTTAAAATGTGGGGTCAAAGGTCAAAATTTGCTTAGTATGAAAAAAATAAAACAACCCATCGTTCATAATGTTAGGTTTACATTACCGCCACAGTGTGCCAGTTCAGCTGTGCCTGTATGTGGCCTGTGCTAGAGTGTTCACATTAATTGTTCTCCACAGAGATGTGTCAGCCGTCAATGTGAACACTACTGTCATTTTCGCACAGCGCCACAAGGCGACACAGATTGTTCAAATGTTCACAGCAGTGGAACTTATAACAAGATCGTGAACAAAGAGCAAGTTCCACAAAAAGAATCAAAACAAACTTTTGCCGCGCCTATTGAGAAGTGAAACATACTTGAATAATAAATATGGATTTTTTAAAAAGAAGCAACCGTGATCGCCGTGTCACTATACATTGGCATTTAGAATCCATCCACAAGCTAATTGGAGCCGTGGAGGAGTCGGAATGCCTATGGAAAGTGACAAGCGAGAATTACAGGAATCGCGATGCGAAAAAAGCAAGCTGGAGCAGCATTTCGGAGCAGCTGAGTGTCAGTACCAAAGACGTGCAGGTCAAATGAAACAGCTTGCGGAACTCGTAGCTTTCCTTAGAATTAAGGGCGTGACCCAAATTACAAGCTGATCGAATGTTCTCGGATCCATGCGCACATAATTTTTAAATTTATGTGGAATACTACTTTGCAGCTCTTCATTTAGCTTCGCAAACATTCCTTCCTCAGCCCGAGTCAAATTGAGTTTGTCCACCCAGCAAGAGGGCTTTGCCCTGGGTTGGTTCTGCTCCTCATCATCGTTGAGCAACCATAGACCAATGCAAGCCATCGCCGCTAATTCCATCTTGTCATGGGAATCATATCTTTCACCCCAAAAATAAAATATATAATAATTATTTACAAGAACACAAAAAATAAGTATATTTACCTATTTTATTCTGATAAAATAAAAAAGAAGAATATGTAAACAAATAAAATTATGTTGTCTTCAAACTTCAATTTCATCGATTACTCGCTAAACGATAAAAATGTTATCTAAATCTGCCAGAGAAACCAACATGCTCGTTCTGCCTGCCACAGGAAAATATTGTTCATTTGAGCAGCTTCAACTGAAACAGCTGTTAAAAAAATTTGTGTATCTTCTGTGCCAGCCTGTGGGTTTCTTAAGTTTATTCAAAAAGTAAAAGTAAGTAACATGCTGAAGGAGGCGTGGGAGACCCCATAAAGTATATATATTGATTAGGGCGACGAGCTGACTCGATATAGCCATGTCCGTCTGTCTGTACGAGCGAAAGGATCTCAGAGATGCCCAGAAAGAAATATTCTGAAGAAAAACGTACCAATTTGCCGCAGCCCGACTCAGAGGATTGCACGCCGACTTCGTGTAAAAGTCTCATTCGCTTTTACATTAGCGTGATCGGGGTAATTCGGTAGGAAATCCACACTTCCCTACGGCAGGTTCCGCCACGAGCTCAAACGTTTTCCTGAGTTCGTCATAGAACCATTCTGCATGAAATTCAGTTTCCATTTCTGCTGTAGGGAAATTCTATTTGGGAATTCTTGGAAATCACTTTTCCCACATTTTAAAATTTTTCACCAAATTTTACTATTCAAAAGGTCATAATTTCATCATTCACTGATGAAATAAAGGGTGGAGGCTTATTTCATCACGTCAAAATGAAATTGCCCGCTAACAGTGCTATGTTAAGTTATTTTAGTTTTAGCAGAACGATAGGCACTTACGTTAGGAAACGTAACGAGAAGTGTAAACCAACTTTGTAATGCAAAACGGAACACAAAATTTTCGCTGTTTTTTTTTATATGGAGTCTTTCATTTCCACGGCGTTTCAGGCCGAGTGTAAATACTGCTTATTCAATAAAAACATCAAAACGCGTGATAATACAACAAATTTAAAGACGCACGATAAAAATAAACACAACAATGCATGTTTTAAGTGCACTGCTTGAGTTTCAAAAAATGCAGTAAGCTACAGTGGAGCAAGCTCGACAGTTGGAGACCCAGCACTTTTTGAGTGCAAAGCGTTTACTATCAATCCCATTCAATAGATGGCGCTACTACGAACATATCAGTTGATAAACACCCACGTCGTTAGCGTCTCTTCTTCTTCCTTTTGCTCGTAACTTTGTTTGTTGAATATCTTCCGCGTTTATCATCCGATTGGAATGAAATGTACCAAAAATTAAGGCGCTAGCTTTAAAGGTTCTCTCGTAATTCGACTTCGAAATTTTATTTTTCAATTTCCGGGGGCGGAGAGGGGCGTGGCAAAAATCTAAAACAAACTCGTTCAATGCAAGATATAGATGAACGTACATGCCATATTTGGTCTCTCTAGCTCTTATAGTCTCTGAGATCTAGGCGACACAAAATCGGACAGACAGACAGACGGACATCGCTATATCGACTCGGCTGTTGATGCTGATCAAGAATGTATATACTTTATGGGGTCTGCCACGCCTCCTTCTGCCTGTTACGCACATTTGTTTTTGCACAAACTTAATAGACCCATTTGTAATTTTTTAAAGTACTGGATCTAAAAAGCGCAAAGCGGTAGGTTTCATTGCTCTTGCATGCATGTGAATATACATATATATACATTATTTTTTTTATTTTTCCTTCTTGGCACGGCGGTCATAAATGTATGCCATTTGGGAGCAACATTTACCGCCCGTGCTTTTATCGACTTAGGGTCAGAAGCTACATTCATCTCAAACCGATTATTCCAAAAGATGAAGCTGCCATTCCAGTCCGTGCACGCTCAAGTCTCTGGACTTAATCAAGCGGTTGCAGTCAAGCCGCAAAAATGATGCCATTTCAATATAGGCCGAGAGACTACGCATAAAAGTGTCGGCGCTGGTTATTCCTCATGTGGCGGGTAATATGCCATCCTTTACGGTTCCGCAAAATTTCATAAAAGATCTGCCAACTATTGAACTGGCTAATCCGTCCATCTTTCAGAGATTGACGTGATCATAGGCGCGGATATCCTTCCGTCTGTCATCTTAAGTGGCTCCCATACGAATATTTTCGGCTCACTTCGGGACAAGAAGTCGGCTGGATTCTCACCGGCCCAGCTCCAAACATTGTTCCTACGTCTGTGTCTTTTTTCTCAACGCGAATTTCGGTCAGCGAATCGAATCAAAAGGACGTTGTCTCCAAAATTCGAGAGGTGTAGAATGTTTTAGCCAATCTGGTCAAGGAAATCGATTCTGAATCTGAATCGGTTAGAACATTCTCACGGAACGATACCGTGACTCTTCCATTCCAAAATCCTGATAACATCGTTTTGGGGCATTTTAAGTCAATGGAAACCTCCAAGACTATCCAGACTTAGGTCACATGTTTCTCCTCATGACAACTCTGCAAACTAGTAGTTTGAAACTACATTTCCTCTTTGCTACACCACGCTGTGGTCAACCTTGATAGCACCGCCACCAAGGTACTGGACGCTTTTAATACGTTGCGTCCATCCTTAAATGGTAAAAGCCTAAATTATATGATTCAACCAGAGCCTAGTCTCCTATCTGATCTTACTAGGCAGATCTTCCCGTTGCGACATGTTCGATATGTGCTCCGTGCTGAAATCAAAATCAAAAAGAAAGCCATTTGTATCCTTAGCCGCTGGCAACTTCCTATCGCACTCCAGTGCGACTCGACTCTTATCTTGTATAGAGAACCGTCTTCCTGTTCTGTCCAACTAACCTCCGTGTTTTTTTTTTATTCTCACCGACTACACTACAATTAATGCTGTTCCGAATTTCTTTGTTCAGCGTTAAAATGCCAGCGCAATCGCCTCATAATAACGGATTCTTTTAGATTCCGATTATGCCGAGGAGTGCATGCATGCGGCTACCGGCTGAGAAGCGTCTCCGTGCAGTGCTTGTTAATGAGTACTGCCCCAACTTCCAATGCAATGGCAGGTGCAAGATCTGCAGCAAGGATTACCACACCCTGCTCCATTTCAATGAGCTGCGCAGCTCGCGCTACACTCGACCAATGAGAAAAAAAAACAGACGGCAACAAGAACTAGGTCACCATCGTCTTCTCGATCACGATATCCATCCGACTCTAGTCAGCAATCCACATTGACACCTGGCTCAACCGCACCAACGTTAATGTCACTGCTGCAGAACAAAGTTGTGAGCATTTTGCAGACGGCTCTCCTGATGATTGACCACGGGGAAAAACCATTCGAGATGTGCGCACTAATCGACCCGTGCAGTCCGACCAGCCGCATCAATGCATCGTTGGCAAAGGCCTTCAGGCTATCCGACACCCGCGTTGGTGCGGGGGGCGTCTGCACTGCGGTTCTCAGATCTAAGACGACCGATTTCAATCGAGAAGTCCTACTGCAAGTTGACTCCCAACTTTGCTACCGCACCCCCCTAAAAGCCGTAGAGCGTGACGTTGACGACCAATTCAAAAGCATAGTCCTTGCTGATGAGCGCTGGTTTCGCCCAAGCACGGTCTCACTCGTGCTCGGTGCAGATGTGTATCCACACATCATCCTACATGGTGTCCTACCAAGCACCAACGGCCTACCAATGGCCCAGAATTCAGCGGTTGGGTGGATTCTGTCCGGCACATGTAGCCAATATATCCTTTTGCAATACATTGCAAGGGGGGAGGATGTTTATTCCAGAATATAAACAGTTTCGATTGGCAACTACTGCAAATACATTGCTTCTCGTTTCCATTTACATTTAATATTTAGCATTTGTTTACATGTACCATAGAATCACACACATTACACTATGTAACTATTATGTTAATGGTAAATACCTTATTTACAAACTAACTTACATATGGTTACTGCTACCCTTTAAAACTTTACAAGCGAACGCACTAGGAGTGCAATCCTACATTAGCGAATAAAATCTACAATTTCATTTAAAACTAAAAGTGCCTGCTTCTTCTCTAGAGGCCTCCCCTACAAAACAGGTATGAATGATGATTGCAAATGTTTGTTGCACTAAAAAACTTGTACTTGTAAATATATTTATATGCTCAGAAGGTTGATAAACACACATGAGATAATTGTTTTCATGCTCTGCAAGGACAATATGCCTGTTCGTTGCGTCGAAAAAGAAGGCTTCGTCACACTGATGAAAAAAGTTGCAAATAAATACAAGAGACCTAGTCGGTATAAAGTAAGACCTATATTGTATGTGTGTCAGAGAGCTGCAATGAGTGTGTTCAAGTATGATCGGATCACCCCTTCCAAAAATCAAATCAACTACACTCCGAGCCCCGAGACTTTCTGCTTACAATCGAGTGTCGAGCACGATTGCATTGCGTACTGGTCTTGAATGTCGATTGGCTTTCGGGTATGGTGTTCAATGAGTGATCTTTTCGAACGAGACTGTCCACGTTTGAGTCGGGTATCAATCGAATGTCTGACGTCATAAGTTCTCGTGTATCGAGTGTGAATTTTTGCGTAGAGTCCCGAGTCTTGATTGTGAGTGCTCTTTCGGGATGCTACTCGTGCATGATTTTTTCCTGAGAACAGATCAAAAAAGTGAGTGGCTCGCTTTTTGAGCGTTTAGGGTCGCGCTTTTTGAACGTTTAGAGCACGGTTGCCACTTCAAAACATCAGATTGAGCCAAAAAAAATATAAAAAAAACCAAATTTACGAAAAATGAACCAATTTTTTTTTTTTTTTTTAAATTTATTTAATTTATGGGTAGTCTTAAAGTAATCTTCAGTACATAAATCAAAATAAAAATAAATTTATAAAAACAAAATAATTAATATTCAATATTCTTAAAGCATATAACAGAAACCACACACCGAGGTCAGATGTTTCCCTATATAAATCAAAATAATAAAATATTTCATAAATTAACTTCTTAACACTTCAAAAAGAACACTTGAGTTGAGAACATTTTTGAAAATCTTTTACTGACCATACCAGGTCCAAAGAACTCGTGAGATGGTTCAGAGGGGGCTAAGCTGAGGCCACCAGGCGGGTCGCGGGTTGCGGATAGCGAACTGCCCTCTTGTTCTCAAGAAGGTTAGCCGTTGAATAGCGAGATTTCTCGTGAATAGACAGCCCCAGACAAACAGCGGATATGATACCGAACATCATATCGACAAGCTGTTTGTGTTGCCGCCTTTCAACAACTGCCTCACACTCCCCTCAAAATCCCTCACAATTACCTACCTCTATCCTACCCTACATCTCATCCCGGGCCGGACTAAGTGTGTTATTCGGACCGTGCCGAAAGTCAGCTTGGCTGGGGGCCCGGGTCTAAAAATATCCCAGTCGCGAACGGTGGGCTCAGACAAGTGGCGACCGTCTGTTCTAACCAGCCTTACCCGGGCATGCGAGCCTCTGCTCGGGTGGACCGTCCCTTGTTTCGCTTCTCGTGAGTACAAAAGTATGAAGCTCAACAATAAAAATTTGAAAATTCCGCAGGATCTCGCAGCGGCGAGTGTCGCAAGACAGTTTGAAGATCGTTCTCTTGACAGGGAACGGCCTATTGTGGTAGACAATCCTCCACAAAGTAATGCAGCAGGCAGAAGTGCTCCAAGAGCACCCGCGTCAAAGCAGCGCCCCAGCAAGTTTGCATGGGAGCACGGCCGGACCATTCCGACCGATGCGCCCCATGCTAACAGCTGATAGGCGACAGGGGCAGCACCGCCAAAGGAAGAAGGATGCGCTACTGCCACCAAGGGGACAGCCAGGTGGGTTGGATGACCCCAACAGGCGCAACTTGTGCGGCTCAAGTGGTACCTGAGGTACCTTAGCCAAGGCCTGCCCCCATGGAGGCCTTAGAGAAGACAAAGGAGCCACGAGCAGCAGCAACAGCAGCACTGACGCCGGCCCCAAAGAGGTCCAGCACCACGACCCCTTCCACGGACACTCCTTAAAGAGTGTGTGCAGCATCAGGCACAGTGGCACCACAGTCGGTGGCGCCAGTAATCGAGGAGACACTGGACGTGCGCCCAAGCAACTCCAGAGCAGCGGCGAAGGCTGCGTTAGCAAAGGAACCCTCAATCTCAGCACCCACCGAACCTTGTGCATCGTATGCTTCGATCGCAAAGAAGGTTAAAGTGGCCGTGTTACCTGCGGAATATCCTCAGGTAATTCTCAGTCACGGGGATTTATCCGTGCTTGAGGAATCCATCATGGATGAGATATCCGTGACAGGATGGGGCACTGCGGTCGCCTTCGCTGACATCCACTTCCGGGTAGGTCACCTGGTGATCGACTGTGTGGAAGAGGACACAGCGGACTGGCTGACGACCGTAGTGCCAAGACTGAGCTCTTGGAAGGGCGTGCTCCTGGACGTAAGGTTGTATTCCGTCGCCTCATACAATAACAGTCTTCTGTCCAAGAAGCGCAGATCGGGCAACCGATAACTTGCTGGTTATGCTGAGAAACCAGAATAAGATGGAGACGGAGGCATGGAGAGTTGTGTCAAGAAGAAATGAAGGAGGCGGAGCCTCCTCGTCATCGGTACCGATGAGATTGCTAGAGAGGAGATTGTTGCTAAGGGGCATCAACATCAACTCTACTTCCGCTACGGGACTATTCCCGTCAGTGGGCTTAATAAGGCGAAAGCAACACAGGAGAAGCGGGCATCCGCCCCAGCACCGAAATCTCCCCCACCAATGAGCCCATGACGCATAATGCAGGTCCAGCTGAGGCTCCAGAAGATCTGGCCGAGGATGATGATCTACTCGATGCGACGATGGTTCCTGCGGTGGCAGCGGAGATGGAGGTAATAGCGGCCATGTCATCACAGGAGCTCGAGAAAGAGCTTCTATATGACAGCGTGGACGAGGCGGACAAAGCGCTTTGCAGCGACTCGAGCACATCCAGGATTCAGTCGCCGTGGCCGGTGGAGCCACTATTGTGATGGAACAAGCCATCACCACACAGCTAGCCCAGGTGAACATCCCCCACGCGAAGGCGGCCTCGGCCGTCGTAGCCGGGACTGGTGAGCTACTGCCGAAGAGAGAAACTATCCCTCCTCATATGATGCGACGCTAACGCACATCATTACGTATGGGGAAGCAGCGATACGAATCAAAGGGGTGAGTGCCTTTTAGAATTTATATTAAACTATAACTTAGAAATTGGCAATGTCGAAACTACTCCGACATTTGTATCAAGAGTGAGGGCCGAAGTCCTAGACATCACCCTACTCAGTCGGTCCCTTAGACCGCACTGTATGAACTGGCACGTGTCGCCAGAAGAATCCATGTCTGACCACAGGATTATCCTGTTCAGGCTTGAGATAAATGTAGACTTTAGCAAGCCATCTTCCAGCCGAAATTCCAGGAAAACAAACTGGGAAAGGTATTCAACGAATCTAGAACGCAATCTAGTTGGGATAACATCTGGTATACCCAGACATCCCTCAAAGTTAGAAAAGGATGTAGCCTCGTTGAACAATGGTATAATTAATGTTTACGAGGCAAGCTGCGCACTAGGGAAAACGCGCAAAGCAGAAGATGCCTCTTGGTGGTCCGACAACCTAGAGATGCTACGAATCGCCACTCGTCGACTCTTCAACAGAGCAAAAAGAGTCGAGTTATATGAGAAATACCGCGAGAGCCTGACTTCACACAACAAGGAGATCAGAAAGGCCAAGCGGAAGAACTATCGTGATTTCTGCGAAAGCATAGAAAACACGACAGAGGGTGCCCGGCTGCCAGGGCACTATCGAAGAGGGCACCAGAGGCAAATCTGGCTTTAAAACGGGGGGACAATACCTTTACAAGAAGTATCCCTTTACGAGAAGATGCAGACAGAGTAGTAGAAGATCGAGTCCGACCAGTACCCTAGGACTGGGCAATTGCCAAGTCGACAGTCACACTAGACAGACTAAAATGGGCAATTGGAACTTTCCAGCCATATATGTCACCGGACTTGGACGGCATATCACCCGTCTCCCTACAACAAGGGCAAGGCAAACTCCTGTCCATTCTTAGGAAAGTAATGATCAGCATCCTGGCATTAGGACATATCCCAAGTGCATGGAGTAGAGCTAGGGTGGTCTTTATCTCCAAGACTGGGAAGAAAGATATCACCAGCCCCAAGTCCTTTACATACATCAGCTTAACGTCGTTTTTGCTAAAAACGCTAGAAACGCTGGTGGATCACAAAATAAGAAGCACACTGCTAAAGCAAGCACCGCTGCAACTAACGCAGCACGCATATAGAGCGGGTAGGTCGACGGACACTGCCCTCTATCAACTGCATCGTGTTTTACAAACGGCAGTTGGTTCCAAGGAGGTGGCCATGTGTGCCTTCCTAGACATAGAAGGGGCCTTCGACAACGCATCCCATGATGCGGTCCAGGTTGCCCTAGCTAGGAAGGGCTTAGACCTTACCACCAGCAGATGGATTGTCTCTCTGCTATTGTCTAGACAGGCCACAGCAACAGTTCAAAACAGTACTGTTACGGTTACAACCACTAGAGGTTACCCCCAGGGGGTGTCTTATCTCCGCTATTGTGGAGCCTGATGGTAGATGAGCTACTTAGAAGACTTGCAAGCAAAAGTATTCAATGTCAGGGCTATGTCGATGACATTGTTATCATTGCGCTAGGAAAATTCGAAGAAACCCTCTGTGACTTTATTTAGTTAGGGCTTAGGATGACGAGTGACTGGTGCAGCGAGGTAGGCTATAACCTCAGTCCCGCCAAAACAGTCATCGTTCCCTTTACTAAAAGATACAAATTGCAAAGACTAAGGCAAATAAGTCTCTCAAGGAGCATAGTAGCAACAAGCAAGGAGGTTAAATACCATGGAGTCACCTTTGACATTTTATTAAACTTCGGCCCCCATGTAAAGAATGCGATAGAAAAGTGCTCAAGGGCACTTTACACATGTCGCAACATAGCCGGAAAATCATGGGGTACAGCGCCGAGGATAATAAGATGGCAATACATAATGGTTGTTAGGCCCATGCTCACTTACGGAGCAATTGCCTAGGGTGATAGAGTGCAACTCATCCAGAAACAGCTACAGAAGCTGCAAAGAATGGCCTGCGTCTGCATAACAGGAGCAATGCGCACCTGTCCGACAGCAGCCATTGAAGTCTTAATGGAGCTCACTCCACTTCAAACGTTCATTGAACTTTAAAGGAAAACAACCCTGCTAAGAATGGCAATGGAAGGAGTTGGAAACAACTGCATCCTTAGCCTGAGGGATGACGACATTCTATCAGGCGAACTCCCTCTGCTGGCACAGCCAAGGGACGAAATGGCTGCCGAATATAAATTCGAGCGGAATTTCCATGTGAACCTGAGCAGTAAAAAGGAATGGACTACTCTCGAAGAGGTCTATCCCATGAATCCTCACTCCATTAAGTGGTATACCGATGGTTCTCTAACATGTCAAGGCACAGGCCTCGGAGTTATAGGTCCTCGGATATCCCACCATGAATCCCTAGGAACATACTCCAGCATCTTCCAAGCTGAAGTATGTACAATAGGTCGGTGTGCAGACTTCAACTTAACACGTAACTATCGGAATAGGGATATCGCCATCCTATCTGACAGTCAAGCGGCACTTAAGGCAATCAGCAACACGAAACTAACATCAAAGGTAGTCCGGAAAGTCCGTACAAAGCTAGATCAACTGGGATCAAATAACAGGCTTACTCTAAGATGGATCCCAGGGCATAAGGATATAGCGGGAAATTAAGCAGCAGACAAGCTAGCACGTAAAGGGGCAGAGGAGTCCCTTACAGGACCTGAACCGTTTTGTGGAATAGGTAACCACACAATACGGGAATCTTTTAAAAATGAAGAACGGCATTTGCGCCAGTTAGGCTGGGTCAGCACTCCAGGTTTACGACAGGCCAAGGGTCTCTTAGGTAGCTATAATCTAAAACGATTTAAACAAATCATACCTATGGCAAAGAACAGGCTCAGAATACTGGCCGTTCTTTTGACAGGAAATTGTTGACTGAGAGGTCACCTATATAAACTAGGAATAGTAATTAGCGGAACCTGCCGCTACTGCGGTACCGAGGAAGAATCCTCGGAACATATAGTAGCGACCTGCACCGCCTTATCCAGGAGAAGATGTAGGATACTAGGTAACCATATCATTCAGCCAGAAAATATAGTAGTCCTCAACCCAACATAAATTCTTGAATTCATTCAAGAAATTGAACAAACTCGGTAGGGGTACAATAGATCTAATAGGTCGCAGTAAAATTTCCCCCAACATAATAATAAATACTGACCACACATAATATGGGTCTGTAGATTTACAGAGCTCTTTACACAACATTATATTAGCAACCGAATCAAATTCAAGCTTATTCCTTAATTTTGTTTTTATTAAATTAATTGCATAAAACGTACGCTCTGCCGCAGCAGAGCTGTGTGGCAGGGACAATATGTTTCGTATTAAGCTAACCAAGTCTTTAAACAATTCATCATTAAGAACATTTTTAGGTTTAGAAACCTCTTCCCAAAATAAGGCAATATCCTCTTCTTTTTTAATTTTAGTGGCTGTTAACTTTAGAATGGTCCACTGGGTAATAATTGCGTCCGGATCAGAGTCACGAAAATAATGAAAAATTTTAAGCAGGGGCATAATGTCTAACTCGTCGCTCGAAATAACATTAACCAGGGTGATCATTATCAGTAACTTAATATCTTCTCGACCAAATTCACAGCGCTGCACTATTTTCAGAACAAGCTCGGTGTAAGAATTCCGCACTGTTTCCATAACTTTTAAAATTGTGGAAATAAGTTTCTTGTCCATATTCACCCACTATTACAAGAAGGTAACCACCACCGCGGTCTACGAAATGCGTAGCAGTCTCTAGGGCGTAATATTTAAATTTGTCCACACTAATATCATGGTTGCATGAAACAACTATTAATATAGTGCGCATTCTTTCAAGCAAACCGATGTCTATCTTTGTTATCTCTGCAGACAATTCTGCATTTTGAAAAACTCGCCTTACAGTGTTACCATCATTACTAATGCCAAATCCAGGTTTCGGGAGATCAATAAGTAAGCCTAGTTTTTCCTTGAATCCATTCTGAATTAGATTTTTTTGTCTTGGCAACAATTTCTATGTCCTCCACCGATCTGGCTTGCCACCTTCTTATAGGCAATTTGTAGGACAAATGCAGAAGGCATTAAAAAAACCGAATCCATCCATCTAAAGTTGAAAGCCCGAATTTTAAATTCTCTGCTTTCACTTCTTTTAATAACATTTCATCAATGTTATTAAATTGTTTGCTTGTTGCTCTGTAAATGTTACACTTACATGTTGATGTCGTCTCCGTCAATGCATTACAAGCTTTTCCGTCAATCATTGAAAGAATTAGCTGATGGCTAACTTCAACTTCAGCGCCTTCAACTTGTATCACAGTAATAATAAGTCGCTGAATTTCATTCTCGACTCTATCATTTTCTGCCAACAAAACACTGGGTTCCAGGGCTGGCGACATTTGAATTTCGGAAAAGACTTCACTTACTAAAGTTCAAATTTCTCAGAAAAGGCAAAAAAGGGCTCGCTAATTTTTTTAGGACATAAGGTTGAATATTAAATCTTGTTTTTAAAAAAAATTTTCAAGACGGATCTTGCCCAATTAATTACTTTATGTCCATCAATAACAAAAAAAATTTGGTTTTTTTGAAATTTTTTTAAAAGTTAAAAAAAAATATACAAAATGTTTTTATGAAAACTTGATTTGTACTAACGAACTGAGAAAAGTCAAAACTTATACTTTCAATTGCCACATATCCCCATAATTGTTTCATGTTCATGAAAAACGATTGCGAACAGACATTAAAATGACATACTCTGTGAATTGCTTAAAGTCGAGTTCGAAAGTTTAACTTTAAATAAGTGTTATGCGAAAACCAAATATCCTAAATTATTTTCCTTTCACATTATTACGCAAAATTTTATCATCTTTAAAGTTGCATTTAAACTTTCTTCAATATCTAAAAAAAAAAATCAATTTTGGCGCAGAATTTGCTCTAGGCGCCCCAACGTGCACCGGCTAAAAATCCATGCGGGTGCTTTAAATTGTGTATTCAACGAATTTCGCTTTTTTATTTTGGTACGCCGATGTATCGATAAGCACCATCAGGCAAAAAAGAGCCAGTTTTGTTGCAAAAACACCAATTGTGGCAACCGTGGTTTTGTGCGTGTCTAGTTGGGCTGCATATGTTAGGTAGCGAACGCGCATTTTCTATGTATACGTGTGTGTACATTTTATTTTTATTTGTATATTTTTATTTGTACATTTTAAATAAAATATTAATTATTATAATATAAAATATTCATATACATAAATTATCTTAATAAAAAGTAAAAAGAAAACATTTTTATTCAATTTTGTAATATATTCAATATAACATTTATAAATTCAAGTCCCATTCTATTTTAAGTTAACGCCTCAAATGGAGTTAAAATATGTTAATTCTAAGGAAATGTTGAAGCTGATGTTTGAAAAGGTTCAGCACATATCTTTCACGGTTGATATTTTGACTGTTACAAACTCAACTAGGGCTTTCCTGACTATCACAGCGCATTTTCTTGTAACAAACTTTAAGCCATAAGCCTGGAAGCAGCAAGAATAGAATCGGTAAAAATAGCAATCATTTAAAAAAGGTGCCTTTTTATTTAAATTTGTCAATAATTTTTTAGTTTCATACCGCTGATCTTGTTAACAGCATGCCAATAAATTGCGCATCTGACTTTAATATATGTAAGTCAACATAAGTGGATCACCTTAACAACCGACAATGTTTCAAATACGCTGGCGGCTGCACGTCTGTTTGTTGGCAGTCATCGCCACTTTTCATGTTTGGCTCACACCATAAATGTTGTATTAGATGATGCCTTATGTCAAATTGAAGTTATCGTCCCGATCGTGGAACGCATAAAGAATATAGTAAAGTACTTCAGTAGAAGTACCACTGCAATGGACGATCTTCGTCAACACCAAGTTTCCAATTGTACGGCTGAAGGCAATGTAAAGACATTGAAACTAAATAATGACACGCGTTGGAATTCCACCGTTAATCTTTTGCGCTTCGCGGTTTCTGTTTCTTCTAATTGTATTAAACATAAGTGATAGAAATAAATAAAGTAACATAAAATTATATAATTGCGCCATTTTCGATATTTCCATATCAGCTGTTTTTGTCGTCGTTCGTTTTTAATTGAAAACAGCCAGCGTTGCCACACTTTTCGTCAAAAATGTTGCCGAAATTGAAAAAAAAGAAAATAAATCACAAAAATAATGATGATTAAAAATCATGCCGGAAATGCAGAGACGGAACAAAAATAACGGTGATTCTACGAATCGTGGGGCGCCAAGATCTGGTGAGCTCGTTAAAATAAGACGAAAAACTTAAATAAGACTTTTTGATTTTCGGCTCGGTTCTCGAGATATTGGGACAGCTGCTCTGTGCACTGTATTGTCTAGAGCAGTGTTGTAAGGTGTCCGTTCTACTTTACCGCTTGGCGCGGATATTCAAACCATTTTATTTTATTACATTTCTTGCTTATTTATAATCGAATAAATTTACGGTTCTTGTTTTTATTACTGTTATTGCTATTTTACTGTCCTACAGGAGACATTAGTATATGAGAGGGTGTGCCGAACATATTTTACAACGTCACATTTTGTAAAGTATTGTGAATAGAGCGCCGCAGGCAAAAATTGTTGTTTAAAAAAATCGCGCGAAAAGATATAAAACAAACATGTAAATATAATAGTGTTCATTTTAAATATATTTCACTAATATTTGTATATAAGTACTTACATTTCGTGTTGGTCCAGCATTATATTTACGCATTTGACTTAGCCCATATATTGGCCAATTTAAGAACATGTATGTACCTGTATAAAACAATTACTCAAGATAATGCAAGAAAAACTAAGACTTATCTGAATTTACACTAGTTGGGATTTTTCGGCTGCGTGAGGGCTAACGCAAAAAATCCAAGAAGTGTTTCTATTGCGTTTGCCGCATCCACAGTCAGCTGCTTGCATGGGTACTTTTGCTGCCAGTACGAACATGAATATAATGAAGTTATGTTTAAACAAAGTGTGAAGGCAGAATAAACATCTTTCTTTATTTATCTTGTTAAAAAGGATATGGTTAATACAAAAACTTAAACAGTTCATTATAAATTGGCAATGACGTTTCACATAGAAAAGTGCACCCTAAACTCGTTAACATTAGGATAAAAAAATTCAATAGGTACAGAGTCACTGAAGAACTCCATTTCAGTAACAGCTATATTGAAAACAAATACTATTATGGAAATAATGGAATTATTATTGGTTTTTAATAAAGCTGTTTCTGAAATGGAGTTCTGCAGTGACTATGTACCTTATGATTTCGTTTTTTAATAATATTACGAGTTTATTGTGCACTTTTCTATCTGCAACGTCGTTGCCAATTTACAATGAACTATTTAAGTTATTGTATTAGCCATATATTTTTAACATGATATATAAAGAAAGATGTTTATTCTGCCTTCAGACTTTGTTTAAACATCACTGCATTATATTCATGTTCGTACTGGCAGCAAAAATACCCATGCAAGCAGCTGACTGTGGATGCGGCAAACGCAATAGAAACACTTTTCCGATTTTTTGCGTGACCCCTCACGCAACCAAAAAGTACCAATTGGTGTAAATTCAGTATTACCCTCTTATAAATGCGTTGTTCATCCAACACGCGTTCAAATAGCACTGCTGCGCAGAAAACACTTTGATAAAAATACACAAAAAATGGGTTGCCAACAAAACAAAATGTAGCCGATCGCGTACTCTAGACTCTAAGCTAAGAGTACCGCAACCGTATTCACAACCCTTACAACTAAGAAGATTTCCTAGCAGAATACTATGCAGCACCAGGCTATACCAAACTCAGCAAACCGCTTGAGTTCGTAGCGAAAGCTGCTGAAGGAAATTCGCAAGCTGAATCGAACGATTCTTACTACAGAGCGCGCTGCTGACAGCCTGCAGCTTGAGCGATCGATCCCTACTACATGTAAAATTTTGGTACTGCGGCCGTACCGACTTTGGTCTTTACGTGTCCTCTGGATCGACTGGGTGGTAAGACCTAGGAGAATCAAATTTGGTATGAAGACTTCTTATATTCGCACGCAGATCATTTTTACTTCAAATTTTGGATGCCACGCCCCTTAGCCCACAAAACGATAAACACTATAAACCTTAAGCAATTTTACAGCTATAGAGTTGAGATTTGGCACTTGTGACGATTAGGAGGGTCCGGACTGATCAGGAATTTAAAATTTTTTGATGAGTCTTCCCACTCTCCCACAAATCGCAAATGCTTACAAATTGTTACAAATACAAATATTCATCTTAAAAGCGGGGACGATGATTTCTGAGTGAAAACATCTTAGAATTGCCCGTAGATTATGAATATGGGGTAATTTTTTTTTTTTTTTTTTTTGGGCCCATACAAATACAAATACTTACAAATTTGATTTATATACTTTTGGCTCATTTTTGCAAAATCCATGCATACTAGTTTTTGATAAAAGACAACAATTACCAGCTGGTTACGCTGCTAGGGAATTTTTTTAGACATTATTATTAATTGTTAAGGTAGTATACAATTTTACATATTTATTTTACATACTTTGTATTCTACATAAAATCAAATATTATATTTATGTATGTTAGATAGTTTTAGGTGTACATAGTGCTATACATTTAAATCTAATAGCAATTATATATTTATGCATTTATAATTTAAGACTCCTAAAACATATTGCATTACAATTATGAGAATATTTTACATTAATTAAAGCAGTCAAGCACACTTTAAAAAAAAACAGCTTATCTAAAATCAAAACAATTGTCGCTGACTGCAATAACATTTAAGATATATAGACAACTATATGTCAATTTAGTTACAAAATACAGCAAGTAGTAGAACAGCAACGTCCAGATCCACCTTTACTCTTCTGTCTTTGATCTAAAAAAAGAAAACAGGTAACTTGAAGCATTTTTCCATTATTTTATTTACGGATTTTTACAACATTTTGAAAATTAATTCTATAGGGTCATTTCGACAAAAAAGTGTAAGTCCTCAAGTCAAATAAAAGGTCGTTAACCAAAAAAATCAGTTTTTTTTATTAATTGTTACAAGGGCGTAGGCAGCTTTTCAATAGGGGGAGGAGGAGGGTGTGCCCAAAATCTGTTGTCCACTTTTTTTTCAAGTTTTATTTTGTTCTATTCATTACTTAAGGATCTGTTGTATAAAATTAAAGAAGGAGCTTCCTGTGATTTGTTGATTATTATTTTACAATCGCTAAATACAACTCAGCGGATTTTTTTTAAGGGGTTACACCACTGTAATCGTCGTTTTTGGAACGTTATTTCGCGACCAGTAGGAGTGCTAGTAAGTGAATGAAATTTGGGGATATTGTTTAATATATTTTGAAGAATACAAAATAAATTGTTTCATTAAAAAAAAAATTTCAATGGTGGCGATATTGCGTTTTGCTGGAAGGCCTCCTCGGCACGCAGCATAAGTGGTGTAAATTTCAACCTTCGGAAATTAAAAAAATTCCTGTTAATCTATGTACATTAGTTTAGCAAGAGAAACATATAAGGTTTGATAAAAAAAAAGTCCCAATTTGACCTAAAAAATGTACAGTTTTTGGTTGATTAAAAATCGGCTTATACATAAGTTTATCGAAATATCTGAACATGTTTCTCTGCGTATTTGCGCTCTGAAGACATGCGTAAAATTGTAAAATTGTTTGATTTGTGCTGCGTGCCGATTTCACAAAGCGTGATTCGAGGAAAACGCGTTCAAAGTTTTGGTCGTCGCTCTAGTGTAAATACTGCTTTTTTCTAAAATGATTAATTTATTTTTTAAGCCAAAAACTATTTTGATTTTTTGAAAATTCTACAGTGGTTTAACCCCTTAAATTACTAATAAAATTTCAAAATACTTAATTTAAGTATTGCAATATACAATTTACAGTTTAATACAGTTACTAAACAGCAAAAAAAAAATAACGGTTTGTTTTTCAATTATCAATTTAACTATTTTTTTTAATTTTTCATTAGTTAGTATTTTCCAAATATTAATTTAATCCTAACGTTTCTTTATTAATTCATTATTATATCAAACCAAAAACAACCTTGGGACCTTAAGCTTCAGAGTAGGATACTCTATCCACTGGTCTGCAATAAAACCCTTTTCTTTTATACTAAAATTTATTTTCTACACAGACAAAACTACATAAATTAAATTCAATTTGTGCTTATGCCACCCAAATCTATTCCACTAACAGTCAGATTCTCATCTCGTTTCAACCAATCTTAATGCAGTTTTTGAGAGACAGTAGATCAGAGTGGAAATATTTGAGTTGATTTCATACTAGTTGCAAAACTATTTAGACCCTGTACTTTAAAAATTACAAAAGGGTCTATTAAGTTTGTGCAAAGAAATATGCCACTCAAATCTATTCCACTAACAGTCAGATTTTCATCTCGTTTCAACCAATCTTAATGCAGTTTTTGAGAGACAGTAGATCAGAGTGGAAATATTTGAGTTGATTTCATACTAGTTGCAAAACTATTTAGACCCTGTACTTTAAAAATTACAAAAGGGTCTATTAAGTTTGTGCAAAGAAAAGTGCGTAACAGGCAGAAGGAGGCGTGTTAGACCCCATAAAGTATAAATATTCTTCATCAGCATTAACAGCCGCGTCGATATAGCCATGTCTGTCTGTCTGTCACTTTTATGAACACCTAGACTCCAGAGACTAAGTATAAGAGCTAGAGACACCAAATTTAGCATGTACGTTCATCTATATCTTGCATTGATCAAGTTTGTTTAAGAAATTTGCCTCGCCCATTCCGCCCCCGAAAATAGAAAAGATAATTTAAAATTTTACATGGGCACGTTTAATGCTAGCGATATGATTTTTGGAACACAGGATGAACTCTATAATCTCAGCCTGTCCTGAATTTTTCATCCTGAACGGACAATAAGCGGAAAGAATACGGCTGATCGCCTTCTTCCGCCCCCGTAACCCGAAAAACAAAATTGTCAAAGGCTAGCTACAAGAGCACCTTTAATACCTTGATTTGTGGTACATATAATATACAATCGGATGATAAACGCGGAAGTTATCCAACTAACAATGTTACACAGCTTTAATAAAATTCCTGGATCGCAACATTGAAGACCAATCTAAGTAAACAAGTTGCACTCAAACATTTTTATACCCTTTGGGGTATAATAAGTTGGTTTACAAAAAAGTATGTAACAGGCAGAAGAAAGGACATATATTCTTGATCAGCATCAGAAGCCGAGCTGAAACAGCCATGTCCGTCCTTATCAACGAAAGGATCCCAGAGATGGTAAGACCTAGGAGCACCAAATTTGGTAAGAAGACTTCTTCTATTTTCATGCAGATCAAGTTTATTTCAAATTTTGCCACGCCTCCTTCGTCCACAAATCAATGAAAACGATATAATTTAAGCTATATTAAAGCTACAGACTCGTTGTTTACACGAACAGACGGACATGGTTATATCGATTCAGCTCGTCGCCCTGATCAAAAATATATATACTGTTATCAAACTGTGTTTGATAGAGTTTCAAACAGCCTGACCAAATTTGATTCAAATCGAAAAACTATATCATATAGCTGCTATAGGAACGATCGGTTCGAAATCAATATTTAGTATGAAAAACTTTTTTGTTTCTTAAAATAACATAACTCACAGATTGTGTGTTTGGTATAGTTTCAAACAGCCTGACCAAATTTGGTACAAATCGGATTACTATATCATACAGCTACCATAGGAACGATAGGTTCTAAATTAACATTTAGTAAGAAAAACTTTTTGGTTCCTTAATATATATTAACCAAACTCGCCTGTTTTCTGTTTGGTATAGCTCTTCATAGACAGACCAAATTTGGTTAGAGTCTATATCACTATATCATAGTTGACATAGGACCGATCGGTCAAAAGACGAATTTTACTCTCTGCACAGCGCATAATCTATACATATACAACTTTTTGACTGATTCACTGACGAGACATCACGCTACAGGCCAAACGGTTCGGGATATTGAGATGAAATTTTACACAACATAGCTGAGACATAATTTTTGTGCATTAAGACGGGATGTTTTGATATCCCCACTGGCTAAAATGGGGGACCAAAGGTCAATATTGCTTAGTATGAAATTTTGTTTTGTTTTTTGAGCTACCTCAACCAAACTTACAGATTATGTATTTCTTACTCACTGCTACATTCTAAGAAAATTTGATCAAGATTGGGTGACTATATCATATAGGTGTCATGGGAACAATCAGATGCAAATAAAACAATAGTATGATGACCTTTGTTGTTTTTTAAGCTATCTGAACCAAACTCACAAATTATGTGTTTCTTACTCACTGTTACACCTTGAGAAAATTTGGCCAAGATCGGATGACTATATCATAAAGCTTCCATAGGAACAGTGGCTGCTGATGCTTTTAAAAAATAATCAAAAGACGACGGCCAGGGGGAGGGGTTGGAGGTACGATTTATTGGTGTTGCGACTTTCAAAATAAATTTGCGGTGTTTGGCACTCTTACTCGCTCTTGCTGCTATAATCCAAGTGCAGCGAAAACTTTAAAACAACGAGCAGCGAAAATGTAAATTCTTTATATTATATAAAGTACTATTATTTCAAGTCCAATTGCAGGGGAAAATTGAGTTTACCTTTGCCGCTTTCTTATAAGAAATGACATAAGGTCCGGCTATAGCTGTGAGAAGTGTTCCCTATTTTCACTTCACATTTCTCTCCAAGATTTCAGCGAGCGTAGCGATCCGGGGGTTTGCAAGCGAAGCGAGCAGGTATTATATGAAGTACTATTATTTTAAGTCCCATAGGAAGGAAAAATTTAATTTACATTTCCCGCTTTCTTATAATAAATGACACAAGATCCAGGAATAAATGTGAGAATTGAGAGCGTAGCGAGCCTGGGGTTGGCGGGCGAAACGAGCAGGGGGTAAACCCCCACATCACTGTGGGCGAAATGGTGAAATTTAATTAAAATGTGTATATTCGGCGCAAAACTATGTCTCTTTCGATTACTAGCATCCCTCTGATCTTAACGATAGTTGCTATTTTTAGCAATATGCTCTAGTTGATCAGCTGTAAGCTGTCAAAGTCAACATATGTTTCAGCAGGTACAGCATCAAACTTTCCCGCGCTTTTTATGTGCATTACGAAAATTGGTACAAAGTTACTTTTGTGAAATCTAAGTGGAAGATAAGTGTTTCTATTTATAGCTAAAGGTATGTATTAACTAAAAAAAAATGCAGTAAGCTACAGTGGAGCAAGCTCGACAGTAGGAGACCCAGTACTTTTTGAGAGCAAAGCGTTCACTATAGATTGTTCTTCAATGTTCCCTACCATGCAATAGATGGCGCCACTACGAAATAAGTTAATTAACACAGAGGTCGCTAGCGTCTCTTCTTCTTCCTTTTTCCCGTAACATTGTTAGTTGAATAACTTCCGCGTTTATCATCCGATTGGAATAAAATTTTCTGGACAGGTTTGGATTATAGTGTTTAATACATGTACCAAAAATCAAGGTGCTAGCATTCAAGGGGCTCTTGTAATTTGACTTCGAAATTTTGTATTTCAATTTTCAGGGGCGGAGGGAGGCGTGGCAAAAATCAAAAACAAACTTGATCAATGGGAGATATAGATGAACCTACATGCCAAATTTGGTGTCTCTAGCTTTCATAGTCTCTGAGATCTAGGCGACACAAAAAGGGACAGACAGACAGACGGACAGACGGACAGACAGACAGACGGACATGGCTATATCGACTCGGCTGTTGATGCTGATCAAGAATATATATACTTTATGGGGTCTGCCACGCCTCCTTCTGCCTGTTACGCACTTTTTTTTTGCACAAACGTAATAGACCCATTTGTACTTTTTCAAAGTACTGGGTCTAAAAATGTTTGTTTGTGACCTGTACTTAAGTTGACCATACCATTAACCACTTAAAAAAAGGAGGGAAGTGTATTTATTATGGCGCAACGAGCTCCTGCCAACTAAAAAGTTTTCAGCTGTTGAAAACTATATATTAAATAATATACTTAATACAGAAATGTATGATGCTCAAGAGGTCCTATCAAAACCAATGTTGTGGCGAAGTTGACTGAAAAATGGAAATTAAGCCATAGAGTGCATAACAAATTTGAAGAAAACAATAAAGAGTGGTTAGACTGACAGCTCTTGTTAGTCCATACAATTGAAACTCTCGGAAACGAAAGTAAAAAAAAATTACACTAATGGTTAAAGAAATGTCTTGCTATGAGCATGTACTTGCAACAACTAGCAGCTTATAGAAAGCTGGAAAACGAAGTGCGTTGCAACATCTTTCAATGTCTAATGACGAAGATATTGCCAAAAAAATTAAATATCTCATAGGATCAAATAAGTCAAATCTGATTGCATATACTGCAGACGAAGCTTTGGCATTATTTTTAGATGTATATTATACGAAGCATTTATACAAATTAATGCAAGCTGGTGCCAAAAGTCGGAATGCAAATATATATCCCTCGTACAAAAAAAAAAAAATTCATCCAAATAGAGTGCAAATTGCGAGTTATTTGACTTGCACTTTTCTGCACATCAGATCCTCTGATAACAAATTTACGCAAGCCGCAACGCAAATCAACTAGGATGGAGGTCGACAATGACATTGTACAACTTTTGGCAGTAACTTTACCCAGTACTTCAGATGATAGTAGTTCCGAGTCAAGCTAAAAAAATTACAATCTCATTCTGTTACAAATATTTACCTTATTTCTTTTATTATTTTTCTTATTATTTGTTATAATAATAAATTTTATGTTATAAAAAAACCCTGCAATAAATGAAGACTGAAAAGGGCGAAATACATTTTACCAATGAAAACAAAAGCTAAGTTTAAAAATTGTATCATCCGTAGATAATTGAAATAAAAAATTTACAAAATATGATAAAAAGTTGCAATTTAAAAAAAAAAAAAGTGCTCATATAACAATTTAAAAAAATTTTTATTTTGTTTAACATTGTAGCTAAATCTATTTCCAACTAAAGAAAAATATTAACAAAAAAAAGCTTTACCGTAAGAGCTATTAATTAAAACCTCTAAATGAGCCTTTTCGCCCACTGTGGATCGGTCATATGATATCGTCCGATTTTGTTCAAATTTTTCCAGATAGTATAAAGCTATATCGAACACACAATCTGTGAGTTTGGTTGAGTTTCCTTAAGAAACAAAAAGTTTTTCATACTAAATGTTGATTTATAACCGATCGTTCCTATGGCAGCTATATGATATATTAATCCGATTTGCACTAAATTTGGTCAGCCTATTAAAAACTGTACCAAACACACAATGTGTGAGTTTGGTTCAGATATCTTACGAACCAAAACGTTTTTCATAATAAATGTTGTTTTGAATCGATCGTTCCTATGGCAGCTATATGATATAGTAGTCTGATTCAAAATTAATTTGGTCAGAATGTGTGGAACTGTATCAAACACATAATCCATGAAAATCGTTAAAAAATCTGCAAAACCAAAAAAGTTTTTCACACTAAGGAATGATTTTTAACCGATCGTTTATATGACAGCTATATGATATAGTAATCCGATTTGCACCAAATTTAGACAGACTATGTAGAGCAGGGCGTATGCACAATACCTACATTTGTTTTTGTATTGTACATAGCTTAAGGAAGTGTGTGTGCTTGCACACTGGCGCACATTGCAAATTACACAAACAATTTTTTACATTTTGCTCTCCCCCAATATTCGTTGCTGACAAAGCAAAACCATTTTTCACTGTTCGCTTTCCGCGAACCTTGGCTTCTTGCAAAACATAACAATTTTGTTGCATCGTTTTGCCGTCGCTTTTCTGAATGTATTTTGTTGTTGTCTTTTCGTTTGCTGTATACTGAAACGCTTTTTACACACGTCCTTTAAAGGTGTAATCAACTGGCAAGTGTTTTCTTTGCCGGAAACTTAATGTTCCTAATTTTTTCAGTGTACACATTGAAATAAAAAAAAAAATCGTAATCTGTGCGCTAGCGATTTCCTTTATTTGTATTGGTGTGTGCACATAGAGATCTGCACCGGTGGTTGTTTTCGACACCAGTAGTGTACTCAACTTTTTGCGTTGGCGGTGGTACCAGCACCGCCTAGCATGCGGTTGCGGTGTTTAAACACCGCGTAAGAAACGAATATTAGAATGAAGCGACAAGAAAATATGCGGTGCCTGAACGCAAGCACAAAAATTTACTCGCTCAAATTTTTACGGGAACAAGACCAATATAAATATTATTTTTTCTTACTATATTAATTTGTTTTATTTTAAAGTTATAGTCATTTAGTGGAGCTATCGTTTTGTTTAAAATTTATTGTTATATTATTATTACGTACTAAATAAAGTCACAAATTTTTTTGTAGATTTTTTATTATTATTATTTTTCAAAAAAGTACAACCAAAAAATGAGTGGTTTGCTCAGTCGCCAAGAACGAAAAGCACTACACACATATTGTGCTGTGCTTGCTTGCTATGGCCAAAAAAAAAAAAAGGGAGTTATAAATTTTAATAAAAAAATGCAGTAAGCTACAGTAGAGCATGCTCGACAGTAGGAGACCCAGTACTTTTTGAGTGCAATCCGTTCACTACAGATTGTTCTTCAATTTTGCGTACCATTCAATAGATGGCGCCACTTGATAAACATAGAGGTCGCTAGCGTCTCTTCTTCTTCTTTTTGCCTGTAACATTTTTAGTTGAATAACTTCCGCGTTTATCAACCGATTGGAATGAAATTTTCAGGAAAGGTTTGGACGTGAGTTTTATATATACCAAAACAAAAATCTAAAACAAACTTAATCAATGCAAGATATACATAGATGAACCTACATGCCAAATTTGGTGTCTCTAGCTCTTATAGTCTCTGAGATCTGGGTGTTTAAAAATCGGACAGACAGACAGACAGACAGACGGACATGGCTATATCGACTCGGCTGTTGACGCTGATTAAGAATATATATACTTCATGGGTTCTTCCACGCCTCCTTCGGCCTGTTACGCACATATTTTTTTGCACAAACTTAATAGACCCATTTGTACTTTTTTAAAGTACTGGGTCTAAAAATGCAGTAAGCTACAGTAGAGCATGCTCGACAGTAAAAGACCCAGTTCTTTTTGAGTGCAAACCGTTGACTGTAGACTGTTCTTCAATGTTGCATACCATTCAATAGATAGCGCCACTACGAAGATAAGTTAATAAACACAGAGGTCGCTAGCGTCTCTTCTTCTTCCTTTTGAACGTAACATTGTTAGTTGAATAACTTCCGCGTTTATTATCCGATTGAAATAAAATTTTCAGGAAAGGTTTGGACTATATTTCGAAATTTTGTATTTCAATTTCCGGGGGCGGAGGATGGCGTGGCAAAAATCTAAAACAAACTTGATCAATGGGAGACATAGATGTACCTACATGCCAAATTTGGTGTCTCTAACTCTTATAGTCTCTGAGATCTAGGTGTTTAAAAATCGGACAGACAGACAGACAGACAGACGGACATGGCTATATCGACTCGGCTGTTGATGCTGATCAAGAATATATGTATATACTTTATGGGGTCTGCCACGCCTCCTTCTGCCTGTTACGCACATTTGTTTTTTTTGACAAACTTAATAGACCCTTTGTACTTTTTTAAAGTACTGGGTCTAAACATGCCTAGCTATAAAATGTTGTGACTTCGCTTTATTGTCCACGATTTCAATGAGTAATACCTTAAACGTTGCCTTTAGCCATTTAACTTTTAAAAAGAAAAGGAGCTAATTTTTATTTTTATATTCCTTGAATTTTAAGGTCATAAAATTGTAAAAAAACAACAAAAAATCATAATTTTCTTAATTTAAAAATATATATTTGTTAAGGTATTTAAAGGTATTAAGGTATTTAAATTAAAAAAATATAGCGCAAGCTAACTTTGGCGGGCCAAAGCTTGCATACCCTTGCAGTGTTAAATGTTGATTTCGAACCGATCGTTCCAATGGCAGCTGTATGATATATTAGTCCGATTTACACGAAATTTGGTCAGCCTGTTTAAAACTTAATCAAACACACAATGTGTATATATGGTTAAGATATCTTGAGAAACAAAAAAGTTTTTCATACTAAATTTTAATTTCCATATATGGCAGCTATATGATATAGTTATCCGATCCGGCCGGTTCCGACATATGTACTGCGTGCAGCAATAAGACGGACCTGTACCAAGTTTCATCAAGATAGCTTCAAAACTGAGAGACTAGTTTGCATAGAAACAGACGGACATGACTATATCGACTCAGCTCGTCGCCCTGATCAAGAATATATATACTTTATGGGGTCTGTGAGGCTTCCTTCAATGCGTTACACATTTCGTGACAAAATTATAATACCCTCTGCAAGGGTATAACAATATATGAACGATTAGTAGGTATTCATTATATTTTGGAATCTGTAAAGTTTTTTCAGATTGGTTGGCGGTTTTAAGATTGATTGGCCGTTCTCGAGACATGATATAAAATGTAAGAGCACAAAAAAAAAATCGATAGAAATAAACCGCTAAGCTATGAAAAAAAATTAAAAAAAAACTACACTTAAGAAAACTTTTTAAAGTCGATTTTCGGCATTAGGGTCCCATATGTTTTAGAAAATGTATTTTTTGGCCAGGTGGACTTACTTTACTGTACTTTTGTAAAGTACAGGGTTTAAAAAGAAACGACGACAAACTAGTGAACGTTATTTTACACACGCTTTGTACTTACCTTGCGAATTAGGTTCCGGTAAATTATCACGGGGCACTAAATGCATAACAGTAGATTTTCCTAATGGAAGTCCCAACGCTCCTAACGTTACATTGCAATGTAAAAAACGGCCTTGATATATTAAGCGTAATATTTCTGCCTTGGATACAGCTTCTTGTGACCAATCTGAAATAAAAAATATACAAAAATATAGCCGACAAAAGTTTAACACTCCAAAAATTTTTACCAGAAATGATTTTAAAAAATTTAGCGCAAGCTAACTTTGGCGCGCCAAAGTTTGGATACCCTTGCAGTGCCCTGTGTAAGCCGTCAGATTTTTTACAAAACTAGTTTAATGTTGATTTCGAACCGATCGTTCCTATGGCAGCTATATGATGTATTAGTCCGATTTACACCAAATTTGGTCAGCCTGTTTAAAATTTAATCAAACACACAATGTGTATATTTGGTTGAGATATCTTGAGAAACAAAAAAGTTTTTCATACTAATCGTTTATTTCCATCCGATCGTTCCTATGGCAGCTAGATGATATAGTTATCCGATCCGGCCGGTTCCGACATATGTTCTGCGTGCAGCAAAAAGACGGACCTGTACCAAGTTTCATCAAGATAGCTTCAAAACTGACAGACTAGTTTGCATAGAAACAGACGGACAGACGGACCGACGGACATGGCTATATCGACTCGGTTGTTGATGCTGATCAAGAATTTATACACTTTATGGGGTCTGCCACGCCTCCTTCTGACTGTTACGCACATTTTTTTGTGGACAAACGTAATAAACCCTTTTCTACTTTTTTAAAGTACAGGGTCTAAAAAAACAGATTTGGATTCAGCAACCCAATAAACCTTAAAAACAACATTCAGTTCTTAATAAGCCTTGTGCCCTTGCGTTGTTATTTCATATATGTATGTATATAAACATCTATATATATTGAAGTCTTTGTCCTGACCGATGAGACTTCACGCTGTAGGCCAAACGGCTTAAGATATCGAGCTGAATACAACATTTTTTGATATTCCCACCGAAAGGGGTTAAAATGGGGGTCAAAGGTCAAAATTGCTTAGAAGGAAATTTTGTTTTGATTTTTGAGCTGTCTCAACAGAACTCACAGATTATGTACTTCTTACTCACTGCTACATCCTGAGAAAATTTGGTCAAGATCGGATGACTATATCATATAGCTGCCATAGGAACAAACAGATGCAAATTAAAATTTTGTATGAAGATCGTTGTTTTTTGAGCTATCTTAACCAAACTCACAGGTTATGTATTACTTACTCATTGTAACATTCTGTAAAAATTTGGTCAATATCGGATCACTATATCGTATAGCTGCCAAAGGAACAGTGGCTTTTAATTCTATTAATAAACAATCAAAAGAAGATGGCCAGGGGAGGGGTTTACGATTCATTGGTGTTGCGACTTTCAAAATCAATTTTCAGTATGTGGCACTGTTACTCGCTCTTGCTGCAATAATCCAATTTCAGCGAAAACTTTAAAACAGCGAGCAGCGAAAATGTAAGTTCTCTATATTATATAAAGACCTATTACTATTATTTTAAGTTCAATTGCAGGGAATAATTAAAATTATATTTCCCACTTTCTTATTACAAATGACATAAGGTCCGGCTACAGCTGTGAGAAGTGTTCCCTATTTTCACTCCACATTTCTGCCTGAGGTTTCAGCGAGCGTAGCGAGCCGGGAGTTGGCGAGCGAAGCGAGCAGGGGGCAAACCCCCTAGTAACATATATAGCGAAACATATTTAGTAAGCCTGCTCTTTAATTCGACTTTGAAATATGTTTTACCAATGTTTGGGGGCGGTAGGCGGCATGGCAAAATTCTAAAGCAAACTTCATCTGGGCAAGATATACGAGAACCTTCATACCAAGTTCAGTGTCTCTAGCTTTTATAGTCTCTGAGATCTAGGTGTTTATAAAAGTGACAAACAGACGCACATGGCTATATCGACTCGACTCTTGATGCTGATCAAGAATATATATATTTTATGGGGTCTGCCACGAATCCTTCTGTCTGATCCGCACTTTTTCTTTTGACAAGGTACAAGTACAGGGTCTAATAAGATTATATTAATGAAGATACTACTACTATTTACTACACTTTACGGGGTCTGTCACGCCTACATGCATTGCTAAGAATACAATATACTCACACTCTACGATTAATGGTTATACAAATTTAAGTATTATTGTCTTATTATAAAAAAAATGGGACAGGCAGCTTTACTTACCTGTCGGCCAATTCTCGAAAACTGTTTGTGCAATGTCACCAGCGGAGTCCGATGGATTAAATAAAAATTCTTTTGTTTTACCGCTAACCAGAATTAAACGCAAGTTGATCTGAAAATTTTTTAAATATTATATTCTCAAATACTGAACATACTCCATACATGATTGTACTTAATTACTTATACTAAGCAGATAAAATTCAATTTTGTCACTGACATTTTCACCTTTGCAAATCGTAATCGAAATATTTTAAGTTGAAATTGAAGATCAGTTTTAAAGTTAGAGCATTTACTGTATAAGCTACATTGATCATGACATATGGAGGTGTAATTGGGTACTATGTATGTATGATCTAGGACTCGTTCAAAAGTTGTGAGCAGTTGAAATGTTTATGGACTGTCAAAAACGAGAAAATGTTAGCTTTTATTATCCGATGAGTTATCGAGCACGGAGGCTAACAAGGTGACCATAATTCCAGAACGTCAGGCCCTTCTTAGGTTCCTTAATGGACTTAAAATAGATTGTCCAACGAATTTGTTAAATGGCAATGTAGCGAGTATGTTGACACTCATTTACAAACCGTGGCGTTTGTCACTTTTAATTTGTTAAACTTAATACATATGCTTTGAATTGTGCGTTGTGTGCAGAGATGGCACAATTAACAATATAGTAAGACTAAATCGATTTTTTTTTGCAATTCACGTATAGAGTAAGAAACGTAAAGATAGGAAATGACGTATGTTATATGACAGAGGCAGTGGAGGATGGCGTGAAGGCTTAAGGTTTGCTGCAAATTTAACAGAATAATGTTAAAGGCGTGTGAAGCGCCAAACTTCAATGGCCGCTCTGCTGTTTTTAGACCCTATACTTTAAAAAAGTAAAAAAAAGTTTATTAAGTTTGTGCAAAAAACAGTGCGTAACAGGCAGAAGGAGGCGTGGCAGACCCCATAAAGTATATAAATTCTTGATCAGCATCAACAGCCGAGTCGAAATAGCCATGTCCGTGTCCGTGTAGGTTCATCTATATCTCCCATCGATCAAGTTTTTTTAGATTTTTGCCACGCCCCTCCGCCCCAGAAAATTGAAATACAAAATTTCGAAGTCGAATTACTATAGCACTTTTGATGCTAGCGCCTTGGTTTTTGGTGCATATAATAAACACTAAAGTCCAAACCTTTCCTGAAAATTTCCGAAGATATCAGTTGATAAGCACAGGTCGCTAGCGTCTCTTCTTCTTTCTTTTACCCGTAACAATGTTATTTGAGCTTTTACAAAATGTTGATTACGAACCAATAGTCCATATGGCAGCTATATGATATAGTAGTCCGACTTGCACCAAACAGCCTGTTTGAAACTATGCCAAACACCTATTGTGTGAGTTTGTTTAAGATATCTTAAGAAACAAGAAATGTTTTCATATTATCAGCTATATGATATAGTTGTCCGATTTGAACCAATTTGGTAAAGACACACAGGGTATAAAAATCAAGGTGGTGGCATTAAAGGTGCTCTTGTATATGGACTTTGAAATTTTGATTTTCCGTTTACGGGGCGAAAGGAGGCGTGACAAAATTCTAAAACAAACTTGCTCTTGGCCAGATATACATATGTGAGCCTACATACCAAGTCTTGTGTCTCTATCTTTTATAGTCTCGGAGATCTAGGTGTTCAAAAAAGGGACAGACGAACATGGCTATATCGACTCGGCTGTTGATGCTGAACAAGAATATATGTATATGGGCATTTCCGCGAAAAGGTCAACCAAGAGTCCAAAAAAAAAGTACCGAAGATCTTGCTGTTTTTCATTATATATTATTTAGAAATATTGAAATTTTGTATTTTTGGGTTAAAATAGTGAATAAAAGTTCATATGTAAAAAAGTTTGTAAGTATCTTGCACTGGGTACGTTTTATAGGCTTATTTCGTTAAAATATTTACTACATTTAGAGTCCTCTTACCGTAGAGCTTCTCTTCTTTAATTGTACTTAGATAAGTGAAGTTATGGTAAAAAGAACAAAGAGAGACAACAGAGCACGAATTAACGGTATTTGTGCTAATCTTTAATCTGATCTTCTTTTGTCGCGTGAGTGACCAAAAAACAGCATAAGTCGTCAAAACTTTTGCATTTATTGATAAGAGTGGACGCAAATTTGTAGTTTATGCGAGATTGGTTCAACAATCATTAAAAAAAAAATTAAATAAAATATTTTTCAAATAATTTATTTTTTATTCATTGCGAAAGTTTGTCGCGTGAGTGACCGTAAGTGAAATCCCTTCTAAAAAAATTATTTTTGCTTAGTTATTGTTAGCTTTTAATAATTAAAATTTAGATGGACCAACAACAAATTAATAAAAAAAATTAAAAGCAAATGCGGTACATGGGCAAAATAAAAAATAACCCTCAAAAACTGTTGGAATATAGAGAAAAACAAAGAGAATTGTCCCGAAAGAACAGAATAAAATTGCGAGAGAATCCAATAGAAGTCGATAGCAAGTTATAAAGAAAGAGAGAATATGATAGATCGAGAGTAAAATTGATTCGAGCTAATCGGCAAGTGGAGAACAAAAAAAGTGATAAGCATTGGAGCAAGCAATCTCTTGGAAAGGCCGTAAAGAAGGCAGAAAGGGCTCTGCCAAAAAATGCAGAAAGGCGAAAAATTGTTCTTGATGTATTAAATAAAAAATACTAAGAAGACAAAAATATCATTGCTGCACAAGAGACAAGATGTAATCAAAATCAATTGGATGTTGCCAAAAAGTTTTATTTAAAAGATGAAATATCCGTTCAAGCTGCTGAGAGGAAAAAAACAATTATTGTCGATGGCCAAATAGTTGCCAGACGATACATGCTTATGACAATAGCAGAAGCTTTTGAATTATATAAAACCGAGATTGGTACAAGTGCCATAGGCAAAACCATATTCTACCAACAGCGTCCAAGGCATATCGAGCTCTCAAGTAAGATGCCTTATAATATGTGCGTATGCATGTATCATGCTAATTTTGCATTTCTGCTAGAAAGTTGCGCTACTGTCTTTGAATATTTTTCAAGCGATTTTGAAAGCTTTCTATGAACAGTGTGCTGCAATATTGAGGGTGAAGAATGCATGACAGGCAATTGTCAAAATTGTGTTCATGACATTAAACATGAATTTGTTCCCTTAATATATTGGAAATTTTTGGAAGAATGTGTGAATTGGCAGAATTGGCGTAAGGTTGATGGACAAATGGTCTTAACCAAAACTTTAGCTCCCCTACATATCCTCTTAAATGAACTGCAGGCGGAGTTACCTATCTTTAAGGAACACTTTTTTGTTAAACGTTGTCAGCAGAAATATTTTGAAGACGTCAAAGCCAAACTAAAACCAGGTGAAATTGTATTGCAAATAGATTTCGCGGAAATCTACCGCCTGCAATGCCAAAATGAAATTCAAAGTGCACATTTTAGTTATAAACAAGTTACTATTTTTACATGTGTGGCATGGTTGCAAGGTAGTACGAAGTCATATGCTTTAATAAGCGAAAATTTAAATCACGACAAAAATGCGGTCTTCACTTTTATCTCCAAAATTATGGACATGATGAAAATGGAACACGAGCTTTTTAAAAAAGTTTATATATTTTCTGATGGCAGTTCCAGTCAATTTAAAAACAAGTATATAACGTGGAGCCTACCTGACTTTTTGGTGCATTTTGGATGCGAAGAATTAGAATGGAACTATTTCGCAACCTCTCATGGCAAGGGTGCAGTTGATGGAGTGGGTGCAGTTGTAAAAAGGAAAGTGTGGCAGATTCAAAAAACTAAAAAGGATGCTCTCCAAAATGCCTTTTCGTTTTATGAATGTGCACGACACAATATTAGTGGGGTTAACCTATGTTTCATTTCGACAGATGACATAGCAAAAGTCTCTGAAAAAATGAACGCAAAATGGGAAACAGCCAAAAATATCAGTGGCATCAAACGAAAGCATATTACTTCATGCAACACTGAAATGAAAATAAAAATAGCGCGCACCGCTTATTCTCAAAAATGTCATATTAATTAATTATGTATATAAATGTTAAGCAAAAACGAATTTAAAATAAATTAATTTCATTTCTTCTGTAACATAGAGTTTTTTTAGTCGTTTGCAGCTCATGGATAACTCTTTTTTATTTTTTCTTAATCTTCTTAGCTTAAATACTAATGTAATGACTATAATTGTATATATAACTGCAAACAAAACTGCAGTGGAAAAATGTCGCGTGAGTGACGTCGCGTGAGTGACCTAGAAGAATCCTTCGCAAAAAAAGGACAGACCAAATATTAAAAAATCATAAGTCTAATAATAAAGCTTGATATTTCTTATTTATGTCAAAAATATTTAAAGTTTAAAATTTTCACACAATTCGCAGAATTTGCCGATTATTAGCAATGATGTCTAAAGTCATGTCTATTTGAAGTCGCGTGAGTGACCGCTCTTTTGTGGCTTTTATCTCAAAAGATAAAAACCGGAGGCTCTCAATTTTTTTTACCAATTATAGTAGTCTCAAAATACTAAAAAAAATTATTAGTGGTGAATTGTAAAAAATTTAATAGTGTTTGATTTATTTAACATTTAAAATTTTATTTTGCTCACGAAAGTCGTGTGAGTGACCGCGAAATGCCCATATACTTTATGGGGTCTGCCACGCCTACGCACATTTGCACAAACGTAATAGACCCTTTTGTAATTTTTTAAAGTACAGGGTCTAAAAAAACTAATGAGCATATTTGCCTGGCGCTGCCAAAAATTTTATGCAAACTTGCGGCACATAAATACTTCCATAAAGATAGAATTGCCTTACGCCGACGCCCAGCATAATATTAGTGAAAAGTCTAACACACAAGCCAAAGATTACTATTGAGTTTTATTTTAAGCAAAAAAATAGTAATGATTATTTTTGAGTTTTATTTTTGTGATCAAAATATTTTTATTATATTACTCAAAAAATATTATATTACAAAAAAAAATGATTATTTTTGAAAAAAATCGTAAAAATCAGAAATTTAAAAATCATGCCGGAAATGCAGCGACGGAACAAAAATAAATATTTTGGTCCAAACCATTTTTTTCTAGGTCATTATTATTAATCATTATTTGCGGTCCCTGGTATTGACAGCTCATTTGACAGTATTTTTAGAAAACAGCAATGCCCAGCCTCACTTAAATAACCCAACATTAATTAATGAATTGGTAACACAGCTGCCCATAAATAAAAGAGAAGATTGGACAAATTATCTTATGCAAAGAGAAATTATTTACCCAACAGTGAGACAATTTCCGACAGTCTTGATATTGCCTGCTGTGTTACACTAGCTCTGGGAAGCATATTAAGAATGCCGCAGTCTAATAACACACACGATAGACGGAGCCAACAGAAAATGACATTCACCATGTATGAACAACAGAACTCTTCAGCTCTGCAAGAAGGATCACAAGTTGTATCAGTGCGCCAGTTTCGCAACAAAAGTGTATCAGAGATTTGCGACATCATAAAAAAACAAAAGCCCTTTTATGTTTTACTGCTTACGTCCAGGGCACTCGGTACAGAATTGCACTCAGCGAAGAGAATGCAAAATCAACTCATGTCAAAAATTACACAATCGTTTGCTCCACGATCAAAAAGAATCAATCAAACCTAAAAATGAGCAGCCAGTGGATAAGCCAAATATTACTTGCACGAAAGTAATATAAGGCGAGCCTTCGCAAAAAACTCTTTTCGAATATGTACCAATTAATATCGTAGGACTAAAGGGACAATGCCATCGTTGATAGATGAAGAAATCAATGAATAACTAGTCATAAAAAGAGCAAAAAGCTTGATGACATTGAAATGGATCGGCAATAAGTCTTTAACTGAAATATCACAGCAAATTAACTTGGAAATCAGAGCCACATCAGCCGAATCACGGAACTTCTTTATGAGAAACGTCCAAGCCATTAAGAATTTATTGCTACCCAGTCAAAGTCCACACCTTTCTCAATTTTGTAAGCAATATCCTGTACTTAATATTTTACCAATCGAAAATTATGACATATTTGGACAATTTTAGAATTAAACCAAAGACAGATAAAAGAACAAGGAATATTTTAAAAGGGACAACAAGAAAATTAGACAAAGGATTTAAATCTGGACTTTTATGGAAACAAGAAAACATAAAAATGACAAACAATTATAACTCAGCTCTGAAACGGCTAGAAACAATGGACAACAAAATGAACAAGGATGGAATTCTCATTAAGTGGTACAAAAATAAACTGTTGGAATACATAGCAAAGGGCTATGCACGAATATTGACTTTAAAAGAAGCAGAGAAAATTGTTTAAAAAAAAAAAAATATAGTGCAAACTAACTTTGGCGCGCCAAAGTTTGGATACCCTTGCAGTGCCCCGTGTGAGCCGTCAGATTTTTTACAAAATGTGTTATACATACTAAATGTTGGTTTCGAGCCGATCGCTCCTATGGCAGCTATATGATATAGTAGTCCGATTTACATCAAATTTGGTAGGGATGTATAAAACTATACCAAACACACAATCTGTGAGTTTGGTTGAGATATCTTAAGAAACAAAAAAGTTTTTCATACTAAATGTTGATTCCGAACCGATCGTTTCTATGGCAGCTATATGATATAGTGATCCGATTTGAGCCAGTTTTGGTAGAGATGTATGAAACTGTATCAAACACACAATCTGTGAGTTTGGTTGAGATATATTGAGAAACAAAAAAGTTTTTCATACTAAATGTTGATTTCGAACCGATCGTTCCTATGGCAGCTATATGATATAGTGAAAAAAGACGGACCTGTACCAAGTTTCATCAAGATAGCTTCAAAACTGACAGACTAGTTTGCATAGAAACAGACAGACAGACGGACATGGCTATATCGACTCAGCTCATCGCCCTGATCAAGAATATATATACTTTATGGGGTCTGACACGCCTCCTTCAATGAGTTACAAACTTCGTGACAAAATTATAATACCCTCTGCAAGGGTATAAAAAACCTGGTATTTGCCACATTTTGCTGTCAATAATATTAAAGAATAAAATACGTTTAGTGTTTGACGCAGCAGCACCAACGGAAGGAACATCTCTGAGCTCTTGCTTAGCGTCAATATTGTTTAAATTTCCCCAAGGTAAAATCGGGATAGCTACGCGGTCAAAGAAATGTTTCATCGCGTAGCTATTCGCAAAGACGATCAGGATTCCGACAGCTCTAAAGCGCTAGGCGTATATGTAATGAGTGTTATGATTTTTGGTTCAGCTAGTTCTCGCTAGTTCGTAAAAAATATGAACGCCAAAACCTATGAAAAAGAGTACCCACGAGCCGTCAAAGCGATCATTGAGCACCACTACGTGGATGATTATGTTGACAGTTCTAACAACATTGACGAGGCACAATCAGTTATTGAATTGGTTGTTAGAATGCATCTGGAAGGTAAGTTTGAACTACGCGGCTTCGTATCAAATTCTGCAGAAGTTTTGAAAAAACTAAATGTGACGGGGAAGCAGTTGGATATGCCAACCAAGTTAAATCAACCGGAGTATAGCACAGAAAAAATTTTAAGATTGCACTGGAATCACCGTTCTGATGTATTCTGTTTTGTTTTAAACTTTAAAAGACAAGTTTTGTCAATGGTGATATCTATATTTGATCCTTTCGGCCAGTGAATTAGCCTTTGCCGCCGCCCTAGCTTACTGGCGAACGAAATACGGAGAGAAAGTATCTGTTGCTCATCGCGTAGCCAAAATTCTGGACTGCTCAGACTCTTCGCGATGGAAATGGGTACCTGGAACGCAAAATCCTGCCATGGCTCATCCGAGCCATTGACTGACAAGGAAAATAACAGTTCCGAAATTTTGATATGTCGATTAGATCAACGAATATCTTTCGGCAACAAAATAAATCAAATGAAAAATTCAGTAAGCTACGGTGGAGCAAACTCGACAATAGGAGACCCTGTACTTTTTGATTGCAAAGCGTTCACTATAGTTCGATCTTTAATGTTGCGTATATAAAATTTTAATAGATGGCGCCACTACGAAGATATCAGTCGATAAACACAGAGGTCGCTAGCGTCTCTTCTTCTTCCTTTTGCCCGAAACATTGTTAGTTGAATAACTTCTGCGTTTATCATCCGATCGCGATGAAATTTTCTGGACAGGTTTGGACCATGGTGCATATTATATGTATGTACCAAAAATGTAAAAAAAATATAGAGCAAGCTAACTTTGGCGCGCGCCCGTGTAAGCCGTCGTATTTTTTTAAAACATTTTTTAAACGGCAGCTTTATGGTATAGTAGTCCAATTTACACCAAATTTGGTCAGGCTATATATATCTGCACCCGTGAGTGGTCCAGTGGGTAGAACACTGGTCTGACAAGCGGGGGTCGTGGGTTCGAATTCCACGCGGTACCTAGAAAGAAACGGCTCTTTCTGGCATCTTTTCGACTATTTCCGCTATTCTACTATTCTTTCTAGCAGAAATAGAACCTAGAAAAGTATGGTCGCCACTCCCAGATGGCGCCAAGGTGGCACCCCCACCTCTGGGATAGGCTGCATCGGGCTAATCACCCAATCAGCTGAAATATAACGATTACCGAAACCCCAACAAGAAGATCAACAACAACAATCCCCCCACAACCGACGACGAACATCAGCATGTCAAAACGGACCCGAATAGGACAATGGAACGTAAGGACCCTTATGGAACTATCGAGATTGGCGCAATTTGAGAGAGAAATGGACAATCTGAAGATCATGATAGCTGGCATTAGCGATACGAGATGGTGCGGATCTGGAACAACAACAACGTCAAACGGCAACCTAGTACTTCACAGCGGGAACAGCACTGGAGGCAGATATGGAGTAGGCATCTTCATAGACGGCAAAACGAAGAAGACACTCCTCTCCTGAAAACCAATATCTGACAGAATCATCACCGCAAGATTCAGTAGCAAAGCGCGACACATCACTATCGTGCAATGCTACGCTCCAACGGAAGACGCACAGGTCGACGATAAGGACGAATTCTACGCCACTCTCACCGCTACCCTGGACAACACCAACAGAGGCGATATAGTAATCCTAATGGGAGACTCCAATGCCAGGATAGGCTCAAACAACACCTGGCTAGAAACACTCATGGGCAAGCATGGCTCTGGCACACGAAACAACAATGGCGACAGACTAACAGACTTATGCCAAACATTCCAACTAGTGTTCGGTGGCTCGGTGTTCCCGCACAAGGAAATCCACAAATACACCTGGACTTCCCCAAACGGCCGCACCAGGAACCAGATAGATCACATATGCATAAGTAAGAAATGGAGACGATCATTGACTAATGTGAGGAACAAGCGAGGCGCATCCATCGACAGTGACCACGAGCTAATAGTCGGAACAATTCAAATCAAATTGAAGAGGAGACAAAACGTCGCGGGCACCATCAGAGGAAGCACAACACGACCGCCCCGCTTAAACCTATACAGACTCGATGACGCCACCATTTCGGCCAGAATGACGTCAACATTGCGAAACCAGATAACCACGCAAGAAGAACTCCCCTGGGAACACGCATGCTCTACACTGAGACAGATAGCGAAAGAAATCATTGGAACCCAACAGCGGCGTCGCTCTAATTGGATTTCGGAAAGGACTTGGGAGCTAATAAACAGAAGAAACAGCCTCAAGATCATGGCACAACAGAACAGCCAAGTGAACGACGAACATCGTGAACTTTGCAAGTTGGTAAAGAAATCCGCAAGAGCTGACAAAAGGGCAATAACTGAAAAGCTTGCAGCCAATGCAGAAAGCGCAGCCCAGGACAACAACATGCGCGGCTTATACCAGACTATCGCTAAGCTAACAGGGAACCCCCAACAACAAGACCGGCCAATCCGAGATAAAAACGGAAATCTCCTATCTGATGACGAAGCACAACTCGAAAGATGGCAAGAGCACTTCCAAGAAATCAGTCAGACACTCACGCAAGACGAGGATCTCGCACTCAGCCCCATCCACGAGAGACATCACGAATGCAATTAAGAGACTCAAGACCAACAAAGCAGCTGGGGAAGACGGCATCCCTGTCGAACTCCTCCGGATAGATGCACAACTGATTGCCGAAACATTGCTTCCACACATCAACCGAATTTGGGAACTCAAGGTGATACCAGACACCTGGAAACGCGGTATCATCATCAAACTCCCAAAGAAAGGGGATCTCAGTGACTGCAACAACTGGCGAGGAATGACGCTGCTCAACACCAGCTATAAGATCTTAGCGACTCTGTTGAACGAACGACTACAGGAGAAGATCGAACCAACACTCCGAGACGAACATGCAGGCTTCAGACCACAGAGGAGTTGCGTAGACCAGGCAAACACACATACGCGCAATAACCGAGCAAGCGATTTCAAGAAGGCGTTTGACACAGTAAAGAGAGCAGCAAAATGGCAGGCACTTGCGAGGAAAGGAGTTCCAGACAACATCGTTGCAATAATAAAAGCAATGTACGAAAACGCAGAGTTGTCGGTACTGCACAAGAGAAACATCAGTGCCCCCTTCCAGACGAGAACCGGCGTCAAGCAAGGCTGCCCCCTGTCACCTCTACTCTTCAACCTGGTAGTAGACGAGATAATGAGAGAAGTGTGCACATTCAGACGCGGTATCACGTGGAGCCTCACACAACACCTAGAGGACCTGGATTACGCGGATGACATCTGCCTCATGTCTCATAAACTTGGTGACATTCAAGCCAAAGCGAATGACCTGTCCTGGATTGCCAACAGAGTCGGCCTCGAAATAAACGCAGCCAAAACAAAGGCAATGCGCTTCATCCACGTTAACCAAGGAAACATCACCATCAATGGGAACATAGTCGAATTCGTCGACAAGTTCTCCTACCTTGGCACCGTCATCACCAACAACGGTGGGGTGGATGAAGATGTAGAGAGCCGTCTCACGAAAGCACGATCGGCATTCGGCAGAAGTACCGCGTTTGGAGAGATCAGCGATTATGCAGGAGAACGAAGCTAAGGATCTCCAACGCGTGCATAAAAACGATACTGTTGTATGGCAGCGAGACGTGGCTCACTTCGCAACGGATGATACTCAAGCTGCAAGTATTCATCAACAAGTGTCTTAGAATCATATGTTCAGTATTCTGGCCCAACAGAATATCGAACAGCGATCTATGGCACTTGGCGAGTGAAGTCCCGATCCAACAGCAGCTAATGAAGAAGAAATGGAGTTGTATTGGACACGCGCTACGGAAACCCCACGGCAGCACCACCAGGATGGCACTTGAATGGAATCCCCAGGGAAGCAGGAGAGTTGGGCGACCCAAGTGCACCTGGCGGCGAACAGCAAGAATCGAGCTCACCCGGCACAACATCAGCTGGGACATGGCGAAGCAGACTGCGCAAAACAGAGTCCGGTGGAGAAACCTAGTAGAGGACCTAAGCTCCCAAGAGGAGTAAACAAGGATAAAAATAAATAAAAAAAATATATATATATCTGTATCAGACACAAAATCTGTAACTTTCGTTGAGATATCTCAAGAAACAAAGAAGTTTTTCTTACTAAATGTTGATTTTGAGCCGATCGTTCCTATGGCAGCTATATGATATAGTTGTCCGATTTGAACCAGATTCGGTAAGGATGTATGAAACTGTATCAAACACACAATCTGTGAGTTTAGTTGAGATATCTCGAGAAACAAACAAACCTATGGCAGCTATATGATATAGTAGACCGATCTACACCAAATTTGGTCAGGCTTCATAAATCTGTATCAGACACAAAATCTGCGACTTTCGTTGAGATATCTCAAGAAACAAAAAACATACTTAATGTTGATTCCGAACCACTCGTTCAGCTATAAGATATAGTGATCCAATCCGGCCGGTTCTGACACATGTACTGCATGCTGCAAAAAGACGGGCCTTTACCAAGTTTCATCAAGATAGTTTCAAAACTGAGAGACTAGTTTGCATAGAAACAGACAGACAGACAGACGGACATTGACTCTGCTGGATGGACTCTGCTCGTCGCCCTGATCAGGGATATATATACTTTATGAAGTCTAACACGCCTCCTTCAATGCGTTACAAACTTCGTGACAAACTTAAAATACCCTTTGCAAGCGTTAAAAATCAAGGCGCTTACATTAAAGGTTATCTTAAAATTCGACTTCAAAACTTTGTATTTCAATTTCCGGTGGCGGAGGGGGTCGTGACAAAAATCTTAAACAAACTTGATCAATGTAAGATGAAGATTTAGATGAACGTACATGCCAAGTTTGGTGTCTTTAGCTCTTATAGTCGCTGGGATCTAGGAACTCAAAAAAGGGACAGACAGACGGACATGGATAAATCAACTCGGCTGCTCATGCTGATCAAGAATATATACTTCAATTTAAAACGAAAATAATAAGTGAACACGTGTTCTGACTTTAGATACTATTTTTAGAAGTTGAGGTTAAAAAGAAGCGCAAAAAATGTTAGGGATGGCAACTTTATTCATTTTAGAGACGATATAGCCACAAAAATCGTATATATTTGGATTTTCACCATTTGTTTTTGGCCTATGGCGAGATCACTGTGCATCGTATCGACAGAGCTCAGTCAATCGGCACATTACCTGCTATTCAAGCAAGCACAAGCATTCGTGTTTGCAGACGAAATCGATGCATTACGTTCAAAACAGCCGATCTGTAGAGCCAATAAGTTGATCGGGCTTAATCGGTTCATTCGGGCGCGGTTCATTTAGAGGTAGCCCACAGCCTAGATACATCCTCATGCATAATGTGCCTTGGTAACTTCATGGGACTTCGCGGAACTCCGATGGAGATATATTCGGATAATGGCACGAATTTTAAAGCTACAGAGAAAGCAGTAAGAGGGGAGCTCATTAATGTAGACTTCGACAAAAAAGTTAAAATAGTTAAATACGACAGCATCAAATGGAAATTTAACCCGCCAGAAGCGCCACACATGGGCGGATGAGTATATCATATAGCTGCCATAGGAACAATCAGATGCAAATTAATGTTTTGTTGTTTTTTGAGCTATCGCAACCAAACTCACAGATTGTGTATTTCTTACTCATTGTTCTGTGAAAATTTGGTCAAGATCGGACCACTATATCATATAGCTGCCATAGGAACAATCAGATGCAAATTAAAACTTTGTATGAAGATTTAAAAGAGCGTAGCGAGCACGTATTATATGAAGTACTATTTTTTTAAGTCCAATTGCAGGGAAAAATTTAATTTACATTTCTCCCTTTTTTATTATACCCTTGCAGTACATATGTCGGAACCGGCCGGATCGGATCACTATATCATATAGCTGCCATAGGAACGATCGGTTCGAAATCAATATTTAGTATGAAAAATTTGTTTGTTTCTTGAGATATCTCAACGAAAGTCACAGATTGTGTGTCTGATATAGATTTACATATATAGCCTGATCAAATTTGGTGTAAGTCGGACTACTGTTTCATGTAGCTGTCATACGATCGGTCAACGATCGGTTCGAAATCAACATTTAGTATGAACAACTTTTTTGTTTCTGAAAATTCCTTAACTTTACTCACAGATTGTGTGTTTGGTATAGTTTCAAACAGCCTGACCAAATTTGGTGCAAATCGTATTACTATATCATATAGCTGCATATAGCTGAACGATCGGTTCGAAATCAACATCTAACAAGTTTTGTAAAAAATCGGACGGCTTATGCAAATCTCTGCAAGGGTATCCAAACTTTGGCTCGCCAAGGTTAGCTTGCGCTATATTTATTGATGACATAAGGTCCGGCGATAACTGTGAGAAGTGTTCCCTATTTTCACTCAACATTTCTCCCCAAAATTTCAGCGAGCGTAGCGAGCCGGGTGTTGGCGAGCGAAGCGAGCAGGGGGCGAGCCCCCTTGTAGTTTATCAGGCATGTTCTACAAAACTCTAGCAACCCAAAAGCAACCTGAAAGCAATTGTCGGTGTTCCTAAAAGCGTTTTTGTCTGTTTTCAAATGTCGCAAGATTTCTTTCAACATTTGATCAAATGTCAGCTCATATTAACTTCAGTGTAAAAAAGAGGGAGCGCAATAACTGTTAAAATGTATTCCCCTATGAAATGCATCAATACAATTTCAAATTGGTTAGATTTAAATGTGTAATTTTTAGTTTTATGAAAGCACCGCTTATTTTTGCAAGCAGCCGAAAGCAACCATTAATAGACCTGCCAACTTACGCAAAAATGGCTTAAATTGTATTTTCGGAGTGTGTAAACAAGTTGACACTCTGGTTTTGATGACAAAAATAAAAGAAGAAGCACTTCAATAAATTGCGCAAAATGCCGAAAAATTTGTTTTTTGTTTGTAAATATTTATAAGTGTACATACATTTGTGTTTTTAGGGGAAAACTCCGGAAGCAAGAGACGATACTGGTGGACTTCATGGAGAAGCACCAAAGCTTGGGACGACCTGCGTGACGAACTGAACATTTCTGGTCCGCCTTCTAAGACGACTGAAGAGTGGCGTCGTGTAAGCATAAATGCATGTTAAACTAAGTATTTTACTCAAATTTAATTTTGTTTTTTTTGAAGATTGCCAAAAACAAAATGGAAACGGTGAAGGACCTTTTACCATGGAAAGCCTCACTAACAATGAGGAAGCTGCGGCACTTCGTCGGTGGACGGTGTTCCAAGATCCTGTGCAGCCGGCTTAAGCAAGCCAAAGCGACAGGTGTCTGAAACCATTGGTAAGTTTAAGAATCAAGCTTATTAATGGTCAGGTTATTGATGTATGAATGTATATATTTATACTCTTGCAGAGGGTATTATAATTTTGTCACGAAATGTGTAACGCATTGAAGGAAGCCTCACAGACCCCATAAAGTATATATATTCTTGATCAGGGCGACCAGCTGAGTCGATATAGCCATGTCCGTCTGTCCGTCTGTTTCTATGCAAACTAGTCTCTCAGTTTTGAAGCTATCTTGAAGAAACTTTGTAAAAAATCTGACGGCTAACACAGGGTACTGCAAGGGTATCCAAACTTTGGCGCGCCAAAGTTAGCTTGCGCTATATTATAGATATTAATTTGAACGAAACACCTCAGAAGATGAGTAAGCCGGAGAGCGAAGAGTAGTTTCCAACTGAGGCAGCGAAGCCCAAGACTCTACGTGGAGAGAATGCTGCCGTTGGCAATGTTAGCAGCCAAATTGCTGAGCAAAATGAGTGCTTTAAGGCCATGGTCGATGAGCTCCGCGAGTTAAATACTTAATCGAAGGCTGCCACAGAGTCTGTATTGGCCATGGGCGCTCGGCTTTGTGACCTGATGAAGAAGCAGATCGAGGAGAGGCAAAAGCTAACGGCTGATTTTGAACGTTTTGTATCCAAAATGGAATACAAATTTAAATCAAAGTAACAGTCTTTTATTCATGATTCAAGGCACATTATTACAAACTGGAGGCGATTTCATTGCGAACTATAGATTGATTTTCAGAAGTTATGTTTACACTACCAACTGCTTCATCACTTTTGCCACTTTTGTGGGATGATATAAAAGGCATCCCTGAATGCACCTAAATCGGCCCTTCACTACCCCAATTGTGCGCTCAACTACATTACGGAATGCCGAAGATTAAAGGTATGCTGTGGAGATCTTGCCGTGGGACTTCTATAAGGAGTCATCAAAAACGGCTCCATTGGGTAACCCATTTTCGCTTTAAGAAATCCTTGGCTTCGCTCAGATTCCACACGAAGGAGTCATGGGAAGCACCAGGGTGTTGTAGGGTCTACGTAGATGACCCGAAATATAACCACATACTATGAGGTCATGTATCTTCACCGTATATATTGCCATACTCACTATCATTCCATATAAACTGAAGTACCCTTTTCGGTCTAAGTACTGATTTTCATCGTCTGGCGGCTTTACAATCTTAACGTGCGTTCTATCGATACACCCAACTACCCCAGGAATACCAAACTTGGTATAAAAATGGTGCTTTGAGGCCCTAATCCGGTCAGCTGGTTGATCAAATTGAATAAAGCGAGGACAAAGCTTCTCTTCTAGGACTGGAATTATTTGCCACAGAGTTTTACACACAACTGGTCTTGATACAGCCAGATCGGCATCCTATCCAATCACTCTTTGGAATGATCCAACGCCTAAAAATCACAGAGAAATTGACAGTTGCAGTATAGGTGGAATTGATGTCTTCGGGATATCTTCTCTTATTAGATCAAAAATCATAACAAACGTGTCTTTCGTAACACGATAGCTGTACCAGAAGCTAGCAGTAAGCATGTAAAAAAATAAAGTGCACTAAAATTGCAAAAAATGTATGCTTACGCTTCATGCGATATCGAAAGTGGATTAGATGCATTTCTGAGATTTCTACGTTGAACCTTTTCCACAGCTAGTCTTTTTTTCTGTTAATATCCAATGCTATAATTGCTAAGGCGGGCATATTGCAGTTTAAAAGGAGTAATTTATGAACCATGGTTGCCATAGGATTGTAAATAAGTCGTGCATCAATATATTTAAATTATCTCTTACCAATTTAAATTGAAAGGCGGCAATATATTTTTTTTAATTTAAGATGTTGTTAAAAACAAGTGTTTTATGAATAATTTAGTATAAAACTAGAATAAATTGGGGTTACATATTTAAATTAACTTTTTTTTAAAGGTGTTGCAACCCTTTCCTCGCGATAAAAATCGATTTTTTGACAATCACCTGTTTTTGCAGCTGAATCTCGTTACTCCTAAAATATTTCCGAAAAATTAAATCTCTTACATTTCAGGAACACCAACGTTTCGTTGGAGTGCTTTCAAAAGCAATTGTTGGCAAAAGATCTAGAGCTTTGTGGAACACCCCTGTATAACTTTATTCTAACTGTCAATAATAATAATAAAAAAGAACTCAGTGAATCCGTGGGCATTTGAAACAATAAACCTAAATAGTAGTGATGTAAAAAAACATCGAAACATCGATTGATCGATTTTTGCATAAACGATTTTTGATGTTTTTAACTCGATCTATTTTCTGCCGATTAATCGATTTAAATGAATCGATTTTCATGAAAAATCGTTATCTTTAAACATCCTTAGCAAACGCGACAAAATACACACGCGGTGTCAAAATATCACTCATATAAAAGTTAAATTTAACTAATATGCTATAGTAAGTGTGAGCTATAATATTATTAACGTATATGTATATAAATAACATAATAAGATTATGTTACTGATCGCGAGCTGAGTTTAAATGTGTAATGTGTTAAACTGTTCATGTACTTTTCTGTGTATTTATGTATTGATGTTTGCATAGGCGATTTTAAGAATCCGATTTTTAAATCGATGTTCAATTTGTATTTACATCACTGTTAAATACAAAAAATTATCTTATTAATTCGTATATATTTGTTGTGTCAATTGTATGAGCATGGCTGTATCTACATGTGTAAATATATACAAATGGTAGGTTTGTTTTTAATTTTTTTTAAATAATGTTCTTCTAATTATATAACACTATGCAACAATTTTAACCTTATTTTCTTGTCCCTTTTTAAAAACCACTTTTTAGTGGTTTGTGGCTTTTAAAAAGTACATATGGGTCTATTAAATTTTTGCAAAATGACCCCACTTTAAAAAATTTCTCTTACTACTATGCTACACTGGCAACACTGATTAAATGCTCCTTTTCTATGCTTTCAAAAAAAAACCAGGGACCGTAAAAAGGAGTAATGGATGCACATTTTAACTAAATAAATCAACGAGAAGGATACAAGTTACAGCAACATGGAAAACACCAAAATTCCTATTTTGTTCGCTGTTATCAATATCTGTCAAACACGATTTGCAACTTATATAATTAAAATAATTTTTAATTCTTATTTTCTATTTTTATTAAAAATCCAAAATAATTTACAGGAGTCAATAGTTGCATCTTATTATACTTATTTTTTTATAAATTTTTTATTGAAATATAAAATTTTATTTTATGTTAAATAAAGTAAAATAACAAACTTCTTGGATTTTCTGAAAACTTTTAAATTATTTTCTTTAAATTAACTTTATAACAGTGGGGCGAAATTCTTTTAAATGCTTAAATAGGTCCACAACTTCAATATCCTTCAGGTCATTTAATACCAAATTTTGAATACCCTTGCAGAGGGTATTTTAAATTTGTCACGAAGTTTGTAACACATTGCAGGAGGCTTTACAGACCCCTTAAAGTATATATATTATTGATCAGGGCGACGAACGGAGTCGATATCCGTCTGTCTGTCTGTCTGTTTCTATCCAAACTAGTGTCTCAGTTTTGAAGCTAATTTTATATTGGTCAGTTGCATAAGTATTATCGTTTAATTTTAAAAAAGGTTATTTTTTCTGATGAGACAAAGTTTAATGATGGTTTTCGGCATTACTGGCGCAATTTGAGAAAGGAAGCTCTCTAAGAGAAACTTTAAACCTGCAGTTTACCAGCTCCAGGATGAATAGTTCTGACAACTTACGGGTACTCCCTATTTAAATGCAAATAGGGAAAATACCTATATTTTTATGCAGGACAACGTCAGAAGACACACAAGTCGACAAACAAAATCATTTTTAGAGGAGTGTTCGGTCGAATTATTGGAGTAGCCAGCATGCTCACTGGATCTTAATCCAATTGAAAATATCTGGGGTATACTAGCTGGGCGTGTCTATAAGGAAAACACAAACGACAATGTACATGAGCTCAAAACTTCAATTTTAAGGGAATGGGGTCAGTTGGAGCCGGAATTGTTGATAAAGCTGTCAGATTCCATGAAGAAGAGAATTTTTGATGTTGGCAGATGCCAAGTATCATCGATAGATCGCTAACCTATTGAAATTAAATGATTTCAATATATTATCAGCTTTTAAGTACTTAAGCACAGGAGTGTCTTATATTTTGATATGGTTGAAAGTCCTACTTTTTGTTAAATTTTTAAAAATAAGTAACAACCTATACTATTTTGAGATAAAATGTGTTGAAACACTTTACTATTTTGTTATAAAGTATGTTGAAGTGTTTTTTTTAAGCTAGATGTCTTATCATGAAAAATAATCAAAAGAACGAGGTGTCTTATAATTTTGATAAGGACCTGTGTCGGCTACCCGTACCTGGATACGCCCTTGACTTAATGATATAGTGATCCAATCCGACATACATACGTACTGCGTGCAGCAAAAATACGGACCTGTGACCAGTTTTATCAAGATAGCTTATAATTTTTTTTTATTATTTTTGATTTTATCAATCAAATTTTTGTTATTTTGTAACTTTTAAATAAAAATTTAGAAATAATTGTTTTATTCTAATATAACTTATAACAGTATCGGTCCCTGAAAAAAAAACACTATCAACAAATTGTTTATGTCATTTCCTTCTTATGGTTCTATTTTAATCAGCCTGACTGTATTGAAAAAATTGGTTAAGAGATTACTTACTTTATCTGACGGTATAGTTCGTGTCATCTTCTGTGAAATTAGGGGATTTACATTGGCTTTAATGGCAGTAGAGCAAAGCGATGTTGGAGTCTCCAGCGGAAGGTTTACCGAAAGCGAAGTAATCTGTCGCTCTCCCAACTCTCTCTCTTCGTCGCTTTTGAAACTGTCCTCAGATGACTGCTTCTGCAGCTCATATAGACGTTGTTGTTGTTGATGATGATGATGACGATGGACGGCTGCTATAATAGGTGGACTTTTATTGCATGTTGTCAAAGGTGAAGTATGATGATTAAGCAGCGAGCGTGTTGTTGTTGTGCTCATGTCAATTGTTAACGAATCTGACAAAGTGTTGGATAATTTGTTTCGTTTGTTACAAGGAAGCTGCTGTTGATTTTGGCTTATAGAGTTGCTGGGAACAGTTGCCACAGTAGTAGAAGTTATTATATTATCATGGTAGTCCTGCTTCGACGGTTCTTTTTGAGGCATTCCATTTGATGATGTTGAAGTGGAGAGCATGGTGTGTAGACAAATCAAACTTACTCGGCACACTTGATTAAGATTTTATTTATGTTTATATTCATATTTTTTTTTACTTTGAACGAGTTTTTAAGTCTTGCATTAGGATTTTCGTAAGAGCGAAATAATTAAATTAATTGCGACATTTCGAAATTACCACTGATTAAGTTATACATTTATAACTTTATCACTTTATCGAATTTATTTGGACATGCCTCATTTCGATTTGATTGTATAAACTATGTAAATATGTGTATATGTTTACAGAAACTTGCATACATAAGTATATATGTCTGTACATACATATGAATGCATACTCTGGAGCATGCGCACAAGAAAACTATATCCAACAAAAGCAGCATTTACATATATGAAACGAACATTAATTTTGTTTTTATTAATCGGTTAAGAGCTGCACGTGTATATGTAAACTTTTGGTAAGATCACTTCGCAAACCATTTCAATTTAAGACTTTTACGTTTCTTACCAAAGCCATGTACTCTTTTGCAATGTAAATAGGTGTGTATGTTTAATTCCAGTGTTGGGTTGCTCATGAGTAAGTGAGCCAAAAAGAGTTGTTCACTAAACGGAGTGAGTGAACACGCACCTCCCTAATAGTGCGTTTACACACGAGGATGCGTTTGCTCCAATTGGGAAAATAAGGCGACGCACGTTACTTGCCATACAATATCATAGGCAATTTGTTGGTGAGGGGGAGGGAAAATTCTGCGTCGCTAGCTCACGCAGGGACTACCAACTTGTTTTTCGTGCGATGGTCTCACAATATCGATAAAATTTAAGCATTTATCGAGATTTTTGCAGGGAGCAAACAGCTGATTGAGAATAAACCGTGAACTAATAATTAAAAAAAAAATTGATATGATTAATTTTATAATTGTACTTGTTTTAATCTAGCTGTTACTAAAATGGATTTCTGCAGTGACTTTGTACCCATTGAATTTGTTTTTTTCTAATATTCACGTTTAGGGTGAATTTTTCTATGTGCAACGTAATTGCCAATTTACAATTAACTATTTAAGTGTTTATATTAACCATATCCTTTTTAACATGATAAATAAAGAAAAATGTTAATTCTGCCTTCAGACTTTGTTTAAACATCACTGCATTATATTCATGTTTGTACTGGCAGCAAAAGTACCCGTGCAATCAGCTGACAATGGATGCGGCAAGTGCAATAGAAAAACACTTTTCGGATTTTTTTGCGTGACCCCTCACGCAAACGAAAAATCCCAACTAGTGTAAATTCAGTATAATAGTGAATTTCCACTAACTGAGATTTTTAAGTTGCGCAAAAAGTTCGAAAAGTGTTTCAATGGAGATTGCCGCATCTATAGTCAGCTGATTGCTTGGGTACTTACGCTGCCAGTACCAACATGAATATAATCCAGTGATGTTTGAACAAAGTCGGAAGGTTGAATACACATATTTCTTTATCATATCCTGAGGGGTATATTCAGATTATTCAAAAATAAAAGTATGTGACAGGCAGACCCCATAAAGTATTAATATTCGTAATCAGCATCAGAAGCCAACTCAATATAGCCTTGTCCGTGTTGCCTTATGAACACACAGATCTCAGAGATGGTATGACAAAGGAGCACCAAATTTGGTATGAATACATCTTTTATTTGCACGTAGATCAAGTATATTTTAAATTTTAGATGCCACGCGCTCATTGCCCACAAATCGAAAAAATTTAGATTTGGCACGTGTGATGTTTAGAAGGGTCCGGACCGATCAGCTCTTCAAATTTTGGATGAGCCATCCCCTTCTCACACAAATCTAAAAAAACCATAACTCTGGCAATTATCATATTTAATAATTGAGATGAATGATACTTAAAGTGATGTTACACCACCGTGAAAATTTGATCGCAATCGGATAATAAACACGGAAGATATTCGAGCTATTATTCAATTACAAATATTATGACAATTATTCCATATTCCGATGCGTGCATGTGAATGTGTCCAAATGTCCAAACAAATACATATATGCATATGCGTGAGCAGGTTAACTCTGTTTGCATGTATATGAAACTTAACATCATCCTCCACAGTGTATTTTACTGTCGGGCCCACTCGACTGAATAATATATTTTTTTATTTCACTTTAAATTTCTTTTTGTTTGACTGACTAGAAATTTCAGAGGGACATAATTTTTTTTTTCATTTGCAGCGTTATAAAAACTTGAAAAACGCTCGTGAGTTTAGTGTCAACTATTTTTCGTCGGATGTTGAGTATCGCACCGTCGAAATTTTAATGCAGTTAAATTATCTTTCTTTCCGCCACTGTTTTATTTATATGGAATTGGCGCCCAGTGTAAGCTTTTACTTCACATGAATCTATATTTTTTAAAAGCTCGCTATAATTTCACAAAAATTGAACTAGCTGAAAGATTAAGCGCTATATATAATTTTAGCAATAGCAACGTAATAGTAACACAATTACAAAACTACCGTGCCTTTAGTGGCAGCTGAATTTCAACCAAAATAAATTATCTAGCTGTTTGCCGCTGCATATTTTAAATGGAGATGGCACTCAGCGAACAGTATTTATCGATGGTCAGTACATAGCTTAAAAGAAGGTACTTACCAAATTTTTGTCAAATGCCATAAACTAGGGCTTACTAATACCCTGTCCTCACAGAACTTGCATTCCACACTTCTGCATTTTCAGACAAATGCTGCATTTCACCCCGTGCATTTCTTAAGGGTGCTAGTGGTGAGAAAAAGTAGTATTCTAGCATGAATTGAATTTTATTTTGTTGCTTACATATTTTTACAATTATTTTCAGATAACCAATTACTAACAAACTATCTGTTGGACCTGTGGTCCGGAAAGATCTTAGATTGTGCGGGTCTCGCCAAAATAGACTCATGTACATACTTATGAATATACGCGTTTTCAAGCACTTCAAATGGAAGTCTGTTCTATGTTTTACAAGATGAAAACGACTGCCAGTACATTGCATTGTTCTTGCACAATCTCCTTCTCTTATTCAATCATCACATCTATTATAGAATCATTTATATTTTATATATTCTTTTTTTCTTGCGATTGCGATCTTGCTTGACAGCTGATTGAAAATGCAGAGCGAGGACAGCAAGCTGAATTTTTCGGAAAGATATCGATAGCTTACAAAATGCATGCCAGTGAGAAAAGGGCATAGTTTTAGGGTAGATAACTAAAAAAAAAGTTTGGTTAACGCAACATCTAAAAGTTATGTTGAAAATGGAATACAGGAGAAGACAGACGCAATGAAAAATGTCGTAAGTGAGGGATTATTTGTGTATTGGAAATTGGGCAAGTGGGGAGATGCGTGGACACTCAAATGACGCAATTTAATTAATCAGATTAGTTATATTTAATAGCAATTTAATAAATCTTTATATACATAAGACTCTTTGTTTTAATTGATTCACTGACTGATTACGCTGCCCTCCAAAATTGATGAGCAGGGGGAAAGCCCCCAAGTTAATAATAAGTTTAGGCTGCAGCTCATAATCTACCAATCTTATTTTCGTTAACCAGGGGCTCTATTTTCCTTTTACTTCACTTGCGTTCGTATATTTTGAAAGCTCATTATAATATCACAATCGTTCAACTAGTTGAATAATTGAGCGTTAGTTTATAATCTTACCAGCAGCAACGTAAGAAAAGCTGTAGTCAACAGTGTTGAAAGACGCCAACGGAACAAAGAGCCGATTAAAATGAGTAAGCTCAAGCCTAGTACCCAGCAAAGTAGTGGAAGAAGCGAACTTAAAGTAATTTTTCGCTGGTAGGCAGCTAAAAGCAGAGTTCCCAATACAACGCATAAAACAAACAAAAATTGAATGGCAACTCTTTTGCTGCAGCCGTTTGTTATTTCAAAAGAGGAAACAAATGCAATGAAAATTGTCGTAAGAAAGGGGAAAAAGGGATTTTATGTATTTTATAAATTACATAAATGAAGATTTATAGAAATATAAAATTTAATACCAAGTTTTAGTTGTGGTTCATAGTCTGTCGATCTTGTTTTTGTTGTTCAAGCGGCTTTTTGATTTTGCTCCAGTTCCCTCCATTTTACTATTTCGATAATTCACTCATCACTTTTAGCTGACCAGCAGCTGAAATTAGAGCGCCATATATATTTTTTTCATGAGTTGCCAAATGGCAGCGTAATGACAGCTAAGAACAGTCTCGAACAAACGTTCGCGTATTTAGCTGGCAACTTTTGCTGGGGATCGCACCAGCTAAAAGTCACAGCAGAAAATGTTGTTTGCCTTTTTTATGTGCAGTTGCCAATCAGCGTACTCGATTTTTCAGTGCTGGGTACTAAGCTATAGCCTATATGATAAATTATTATTATTATACATAACATATGTATGTATATGGTGCAAAAAGTTATTTGCGGTAGAATATCAAGGCTATATCGTCACAGTGTGATTTACAATGTTTCCACTACTTTTATATGCAGCATTCATGATTTTTAGAATTAGTTAAGTCAAAATTTACCCCCCTTGTTATACAACGTTTCGCATAATGACAATATGACATCCATTTCACGAATTGAGGCTGAATTCAAAGTCAGCTTTTGTGAAATATTGTTTTAACACACATGAAAGCATTGACAAATGCATTTATAATTGCGCTCCGCATATACGGAACACTTATAATGTGGATCCTACATGTATATCGATGACACGAGAAAATATCGGCGCGCCAAATTACAATATTTAGCATTTGCCACCATGTCCAGTGAATATTAGAGTCTTTGAGCAGTTAATAATTATACATTTTGCGCATAATAAATAATTGTAATGCAATAAATAATAGTACATCTGACTTGTGAAACAAAATGTCATGAAGTAAGAAGAAAGCATATGTTCATGTATATTGAAAGTAGCTGAATTTGTTTTTCAGCGATATTTATATATGTACATGTGTGTGTGCTTTATTTGCATAAAAAAGTATGTATTACTGTTGAATTGATTAATTCATTTTAATTTATTGCACACTTATGCACATACGAATTATACATATATACACAAATTTATATGTATGTCCACACATAAGTGACGAGACTCTGTGCTGCCGACGAGCTTCCGATGCTTTCAAATTATATTCAATTTCAATATGATAGTTTTCTTGTTAAACGGTGTAATAGTGCGTTTCTATACGTAGCTACGCTAAGATGCGTTTGCTCCGATTGGGGAAATGAGTTCACTTGCCATACAAAATCATAAATAACGTGTTGCTGTGTGTTGGGGGGGGGGGGGGGAGTTCTGAGTTGCTAGCTCATGCACTAACAACTTATTTTTTGTGCGATGGTTTCACAAAATTGGGCATTTATCAAGATATTTGCAGGCGGCAAACAGCTGATTGAGAAAAAACCAGTTAATGAAAGTTTGAATAAATAATGGACTGATTAATTTCCATAATTTTTTTTCTTTTTGTTAATATAGCAGTTACTGAAATGGAGTAATGGAGTGACTCTGTACCTTTTGAATTTGTTTTTGCCTAATATTAACGAGTTTAGGGTGCACTTTCAAATTTACAATAAATTATATACGTTTTTGTATTAACCATATCCTTTTTAACATGAAAAATAAAGAAAGAAGTCTCTTCTGCCTTCAGACTTTGTTTAAAAATCACTGGATTATATTCATGTTGGTACTGGTAGCGTAAGTACCCAAGCAATCATCTGACTATAGATGCGGCAAACGCATTAGAAACACTTTTCGGATTTTTTGCGTACGCTCTCACGCAAACGAAAAATCCCAACTAGTGGAAAATCACTATTAGAGTGACACAACATCGATTTCTCACTATGAAAACATCGATGAACATCGACATCGAAGCTTTGAGCCAAACTTACATCACTAACGCTTCAATCACAAGCACGTGAGACAGCTGTCATGCATGAGAGTGAAACTGATATCTTTCAGAATGTGAGTACATTTCATCACGTTAGTGACGAATGCAGATCTTAATATCACCGTTCAACTCTCTCCGATCACAGTCCGTCAATGCAAAGAGCATGATGCGCGGTCCCACAGCGCTTATCTATGATGAGTCCATGAGTCTATTATGCTGCCTATGCTCAAGTGTAAACTGCGTCTTAGAACGGTAAGTGTGGAGCTTCAACGATAATTTATCACCACTTATCACCCACCTAATGCCACTTGTCGTGTGCATAGGTGCAAGGAGCTGAAACTGATTGAACGCTGCCTTTCACTGCCATCGCGTCTGGCAACAAAAGATGAAATCCTTAAGCTCCATTCGAAGTCGTGTTACAAATGTCTCAAAAAAGCATCGCCCGTACATACGTGCACAACTCCAGTAAGTAATGGCGATTGCTTTCTGAAAATTTAATTTCCATTGCTCTCATTTCATCAATCTATAAATATAAAAAACTATTTGTTCTGATTGACTGATTCACTGACGAGACATCCCGCTGTAGCCGAAAGCTATCGATCTAAAATTTTCAGACAACTAGCTGTTGGGTTTACCATAGTTGAATCCTTTTCGAAGATGCCTTGAATCATTTGATTTACTTCTTAATTCTTTCATAGTCCACATTTAAGCTATCACTATTGGCAAGTGGCTCGACGATTGAGCTGGTAGACCAGTTGCTAATGGGAAAAGCCCAAAATGGCTTGGCCATCATTCGTCCGCCGGGTCATCATGCAATGAAAGCCGAATTTAATGAATATTGTTACTTTAACAATGTGGCCCTGGCAGCACAGCATGCACTTGATGCACATAATCTGCAGCGCATCCTGGTCATCGACTACAATGTGCATCAGGGGCAGGGAACGCAGCGTTTCTTCTATAACGATGCCAGGTGAGTTCATATATGTACTTCTTTTATTGTTTGTTCATTTCAAATTACAAATCAAAGGTGAGGGTATTTTATATTTTCTTAATTTTTTTCAAAGTGAAATTGAAAATAATTGTATCTGTTTGCCTCAAAAATCTTGGTCCCTTATATTGGATTTGATTTTTTTAAACTCATAGCTCTGATTTGTGATCCCTGTTTCATTGATTTTGTTCCCCCAGAGTCTTGTACTTCTCGATACTTCGCTTAGAGCATGACAGCATCTGGCCAAATCCGCCTGAGTCGGATTATCATGCAATCGGAGAAAGAGCTGGAACTGGCTACAATTTCAATGTGGCTTTTAATGCCAAGGGGATGGAGAATGGCGATGATAAGAAATTATTTCAGCAGCTTTTGTTGCCTGTAGCCATGCAATACCAGCCGGAGCTGGTTATCGTTTCCGCCGGCTTTGATGCGTCTAAGGGCTACCCCAAAGGTGAAATGAAGGTCTCACGCGCCTTTTTTCCGCATTTGCTCAAACCGCTGCTGCGTCTCGCCAACTGCCGTGTGGCTGTGGTCCTCGAGGGCGGTTATTGTGTAGAATCTCTATCCGAGAGTGCCGCTTTAACCTTGCGCACCCTTCTCGGAGATCGTTGTCCAGCCCCTGGACAACTGAAGTCTCTGCAGCTGCCCAGCGCTGAACTGCGCGACGCTGTGCTCAAATGCATTATTGTGCATCGTCCCTACTGGCGTTGCCTACAATCTATACATCGTTATCCGACGCGTGGCACTTTGGACCGCAGTGTGGCACAGTTGCAAATGCTGCGGGCAGACATTAAGTTGTTGGTGCCTGCGGTACCGGTTTGTTACGCCTACGATGTTCAGATGCTGCAGCGTTTCGATCTCCACGACACCTCACATCCCGAGCCACCAATGCGTATAAGTCAAATCCATCTGATGCATCAGAACTACCAGTTGCTTCGACGGATGCATTCGCTCACAGCACGTGCCGTCACCAAGGATGAAGTTTGCCTCGTTAAACACACCTTTGAGTGCACCACTTTAGCTTCGGGTGCCGTCCTCCAGGCGGTCGACAGCATCTTGCGCGGCGAGTCGCGCAGTGGAATTTGTAATGTACGACCTCCGGGTCATCATGCCGAGACTGATCAGCCGCATTCCTTCTCTATATTCAATAACGTGGCCAGTGCGGCTCAGTATGCGATACGGCAATATAGTCTAGATCGCGTCCTGATTGTCGACTGGGATGTCCATCATGACAATGGCACTCAACACATATTCGAGTCCAATCCCAAGGTTCTATACATCAGCGTGCATCGCTACGACTACGGTACCTTCTTTCCCTATAGACCCGACGGCAACTATGATGTTGTGGGAAAGGACGCTGGACAGGGCTTTAATGTGAACATACCCTGGAATAAGGTACACTTCTAACCCTACTTCTACTACTATTTAACTACTACTACTAATTTTACTGCTACTATAATTCAACTTGATTCTTCTTCCATTTTACAGAAGGGCATGGGTGACTTAGAATATGCATTGGCTTTTCAACAGCTCATCATGCCGATAGCATATGAGTTTAATCCACAACTTGTGCTGGTGTCGGCAGGATTCGATGCGGCAATCGGTGATCCATTGGGCGGCTGCAAAGTGACGCCGCAGGGATACGGTCTCTTTACGCACTGGCTCTCGGCACTGGCTGGTGGACGTGTCCTGGTTTTCCTGGAGGGTGACTACAATGTCAACACCAATTCGTATGCAATGATTATGTGTACAAAAACGCTGCTTGGAGATTCGATGTCAACTCCACAGTTTGGCAAAGCATCCCAAAGTCCACCAACGGTGACATTCAAGAGTTGCATGGAGACACTGCAACTGTGTATGGAGGTGCAACGCAAGCACTGGAAGCTGGCGGAGACATCGACGATCAGCCCGACGCTGACGCTAAAGGCGCTCACCGAGTTTGTGGCCGAGCATAAGGAGATACGAGTATCTGGGCAGCAGCTTTAGCTGTACATTCTTAATCTAGAATCGAAACAATAAACACCCCTCTCTCTTTCAACCTCTGTTAACAAAATCTATTCATTTCAAGAATATGTACACTTTATGGGGTCTGCCACGCCTCCTTCTGCCTGTTACGCACATTTTTTTTTTGCACAAACTGAATAGACCCATTTGTACTTTTTTAAAGTACTGGGTCTAAAAAATTTGGATGTTAAGACGATAACGGTTCTTGAACTGATGCATTTGATATGCATGCAAAATTGCATCGGACAGCGAGCAACAGTTGAAAATCATCATCATTATCATTATTGAAATTTAGCGCTATAAATATAATTTTTAAGTGGCCTAAAAGATTTTTTTTCCTTGAAATACGTGCCAAAAAGTAAGTAGATTTTTAACAATATTTCATTTTTGATAGAAAAAAAATAGCAACATTCAATTACATTCATTAGTTAGTCAATTCATAAAGTTGATACGATACTGATGCAATCAAGTCGTAAATCGTTTCTCTCTGCTCGGCAATCTCTGCTATGTTCTACAAGGGTTCCCTACAAGGGATCTACAAGCTTCGTAAAATTTTCCGAACGATCTGGGATCTATGAGCAGCAAAAAAAAGCGTCGCACGAAAATCGCTGTTTGACACATCTATGTATTCATTGGTTAGTGATCAGACCAATCACTTGCATTAATGGTGGATGCCATGTTATCAATGCACCAATACAACACCTTACGGCAGCACTCGAAAATGGTCACTAGAAATGGTCAGTCCAAAGTTTTATCCATGATTTAATCTCGCCAAAAAGTCACAAATGTTGTGCTTTCCTTCTGGTATTTGTGTGACTGATTCATATGCTAATACAAGTGAAGAATCGCTTGTAGATCAAACTGTAAATCGTTCGAAAATTGTCCAAAACTTGTATATAAACTTTGAGCTGTTTTTTTTTATACCCTTGCAGAGGGTATTATAATTTTGTCACGAAGTTTGTAACGCATTGAAGGAGGCGTGTCAGACCCCATAAAGTATTTATATTCCTGATCAGGGCGATGAGCTGAGTCGATATAGCCATGTCCGTCCATCTGTCCGTCTGTCTGTCTGTTTCTATGCAAACTAGTCTCTCAGTTTTGAAGCTATCTTGATGAAACTTGGTACAGGTCCGTTTTTTTACAGCACGCAGTACATAAGTCGGAACCGGCCGGATCGGATCACTATATCATATAGCTGCCATAGAAACGATCGGTTCGGAATCAACATTTAGTATGAAAAACTTTTTTGTTTCTCAATATATTTCAACCAAACTCACAGATTGTGTGTTTTATACAGTTTCATACATCTCTACCAAAACTGGCTCAAATCGGACGACTATATCATATAGATGTTATATGAACGATCGGTTCGAAATCAACATATATGTAGTATGAAAAACTTTTTTGTTTCTCAAGATATTTCAACCAACCTCACAGATTGGTATAGTTTTATACATCCCTACCAAATTTGATGTAAATCGGACTACTATATCATATAGCTGCCATAGGAGCGATCGGTTCGAAACCAACATTTAGTATGTATAACAAATTTTGTAAAAAATCTAACGGCTCACACGGGGCACTGCTAGGGTATCCAAACTTTGGCGCGCCAAAGTTAGTTTGCGATATATTTTTTATAAAAATTAGTAAAAAAAAAATATAAAATCAATTTTTTCCATTCATTAGCTTAAAAATAAAACCATTCTTTTAATATTTGGGCAAGTAATTTGGAAGTTATAGCTGAAAGTATGAGCTTCTTACACAAATGATCAAAATCAGGGAATGAAACCGAAACGAATTTCGGTTCCGGTTCCGGTACGTACCGAAACGAGTATTTCGGTAAAAGGTTCAATTTCGGTATTGTTCTTTCGGTTCCAGTTCTCGTATCGGTCCATACCGTTACAGAAAAGTAATTTTTAAAAATTTTAAAATGCAAGGTAGGTAAAGTGGCGATCAGGCTACGACGGTAGCCCAAATCTACAATTAAAGCATAGCTCCGTTTTGGTCCACAGAGAGGATACCTTGTCGATTATCAATGTATTATTATGTCTTTGCCTATAGCCACTTGCTGTGGTTTAAAAATTTTAAAAGGGAGTCAGGGTTGATATGCTTTACATCACTTAGGGAGTGTAGCTCGTGTGTCCCGAAGAATTTAAGTCTGCCCCTTCCCAAAGCCGGGCAGTGGCATAGTAAATGTTCGGGTGTCTCTAGCTCCTGTATGTTCTTACAGCATCTGCAGTAAGTATTATACGGTAGTCCCAACTTCATGGCAAGGGTGCCTATGTGTCAGTGTCCCGTGATTGCGACTGTTAGTCTAGCTATGTCCTTTCTGGATTTGCTTAGCATCTCTGCCAGGTCTGTTTGGCCCTCTTGCAGTTGATAATATTGGACCACTTGACGCTCGCTTTTTCTGTGAGTTCATTATGGATGCGATTTTTGATCGTGTTGAAAGGTGGTCTCACCTCCTCATACGAACTGTAGAGCTCGGATCCTTTCCTAGCTAGTTCGTCGGCTTTCTCGTTTCCTTCAAAATCCCTATGTCCTGGGATCTATATTAACGATATATCGTTATTTTGTTCAGCTGTAACTTTTGCAGTCTTGTATAATATGTATATGTATAATTTGGAGTTTGTACTGACCGAGCTAAGAGCCTTGAGTGCTGCTTGGCTATAAGAAAAGAGTGCTACCTTTATGTCCAAGGGGCCTCGCTCTAACAGATGCCTGGCTGCTTCCATTATTGCGAAGGCCTCCGCCTGGAATACACTTGCTGTGTCCGGTAAGTGAAAGGACTTTTCCACTTGCCGATTAGGCGAGTATACTCCGGAAACCACACCACAGTCCATCTTGGATCCGTCAGTGTAGATAGAGACTGCAAAGGTGTCATTAGGTTTTCTGTGGCCCAGTCGTCTCTGGTCGGTATTCTTATTTTGAAAATTTTTACGAAGTTAGTTACTACTAGCACTTAATCTGTTTTTGTGGATGTGGACCTTCTAATCCCATTGAGGATGTTGCTGTGTCCTGTTTTTCTTGCTTTCCAGCACAATGACTCCTTCAATCTAAACGCTGATTGAGCTGTGCTTTCTATATGTAGGTCTATTGGTAATAGGTTTACCATAACATTAAGTGCCGCTGAGGGACAGGATCTCATTGCTCCAGTTACTCCTGCGCATGCTGCCCGTTGTATACTAGTTAGCTTATCAACGTTATATTGTCTGGAGAGAGCTGGCCACCATACCACTGCTCCATATGTCAGGATAGGTCTTACTACCGCTGTATACATCCATAGGGTCATCTTTGCAGGAGTAATATGCAGAAGTAATATGCTATACACGCCTTCTTGACGCGCTCCTTTATGTTTAATTTCCATGGTAGTTTGGGGTCCAGTATCACACCTAGAAACTTAGCCTTGAGGGATAACTTCAGCCTTTGACCATTTAATCTTGGTGGGTTGAAGTTGGCAATTTTCGTCTTTTTTGTGAAGAGAATCAGTTCTGTTTTAGTGGGGTTTACACCTAAGCCGCATGACTTAGCCCAGTCGCTAAGCTTCATTAGTGCACCTTCCATTAAATTACTGATAGTGTCCAAGAAGGGGTCTGTTACAAGCAGTGCCACAGCATCTGCATATGCCACTGCTTGGACGCCTCCTCGATTGAGGCTGTGTAAAATTTTGTTCATGTTAGCTAGCCGAAGTAGCGGGGACAGTACTCCTCCCTGTGGTGTGCCTCTACTTACGTACCGCATGAGATTATCGCCACCCATGTTGGCTGTGATCTTCCTGCTTTTCGAATATTAGCGATCCAATTGCTGATACATATATCCCTCGACCTCAAGATCGTTGAGGGATTCCAGGATGGAGTTCGCTTGAACGTTATTAAAGACTCCTTCAATATCTAAGAAGGCTGCCATTGTCTACTGTTTGAAAGATAGAGAGGTTTCTATCCCAAGGACTACTTCGTGTAGTGCTGTTTCTGTTGATTTTCCTTTTGTTTACGCGTGTTGTGTTTTTGATTGTTTACCTTCTATTTTCTTGCGGATATGAATGTTTGACTATTTCAGCTTCCAGAGTTTATAGCATTTTTGGTATTATTTCATCCGGTCCGGGATTTTTGTATGGTTTAAAAGTGCTAATTGCCCAGAAAAGTCTTTCTTTAGAAATAAGTTTCGTGATATCTCTGCAGCTTCATCTCGTGTACACTGCTGGAGTATCTCTAGCGATTCCTTCGCCGACATTGTGCCGCTCCCATTTGGCCTGTTTAACAGACTGTGATTGACGTGCTCTTTCGCTAGAATCTTTGCTATTTTAGCAGTATCTTTAATGTTGTCAATAGATTCGCAGTAATCTATCCTTCTTCGCTTTTGATAATGCTTGTTTGTATTTTTTGAGAATCCTTATATGATTGCCAAACCTTCCTGGTTTGTTTCCGCAGCTCCGCAAGTTCGTTGTTCCACCACGAACAGGCTGATTTGTAGGCCTGTCTTAATATATAGGGTATATAGTATAGGGGTATATAGTATATAGCACTGTTACTCGCTCTTGCTGCTATAATCCAATTGCAGCGAAAACTTTAAAACAGCGAGCAGCGAAAATGTAAATTCTCTATATTATATAAAGTACTATTACTATTATTTTAAGTTCAATTGAAAGGAATAATTGGGAGCTTGCCTCCTGCTTATACAAAGTTTTTTTTTTAATATTACTTGGCTTTTCTTTATTGGATGTTCTCTTAAATTTGAGACTAACAATAATTTTGCAAATCTTATAAATAAACAATAGTTAACAGTCTTTTTGGACTGTAAATTGACACGCGGCCCTAAAGTCTATCGTTGGGTTGGTAGGTCAATACGACGAAGACGGGATCGGCTGCACAACCTTATAATGCCTCTCGCGAGGTGGTTGGGGTACGAGGAAAGCTTGGCAAAGTACTTTGTCTTCTGTTCTGTTATTACATCTTTGACCGGCTGGATATTCAGGTCGCTTTGTATGTTTTCGTTTCGAACGTACGACTGGGCTCGCTGGACAACATCAATATTGCTATTGCAAGCACTCCCCCATAATCCAGATAGGTTTTAGCACAGAATTGTAGAGCATAACCTTGTAATCAAGACTAATGGGCGAGCGAGCCAATTTTCTACGTCGACCAGGCGAAGACCTAATTGCGCAGTTACATCTGTTACATCTGACTGCAAATTTTCTATCGTACAGATATGAGCTTAGAAGCTTGTCTGTGTTATTTGGAAGCGTTGATTTAATTTTATGCATTAGGCCGTCTAACCAGACTCTGTCAAATGCTTGAGAGACATCTAGAAATATTGCTGTGCAATATTCTCGATTTTCGAAGGCGTTTCGTATTTCTGATGTTATGCGGTTGACATGCTCAATAGTTCCGTGCTTTTCTCGAAAGCCGAATTGATACGATGGGATTTTGTTGTGGAGTCTTATAAATGGATTTATCTGATTCAGCAGACATTTTTCGAAGAGCTTTGATAGACACGATAATAGGCTTATAGGTCTGTATGACGATGGGACAGTGTGATCCTTTCCTGGTTTCGGTATCATAATGACCGACTTTTTCCATCTCTGTGGGAAGTGGCCTAGTTTTGTGATAGCATTGAAGAGTTGTGCGACAGTGCATACAGCACAATATGGGAGCTCAATAATCATTTTAGGGGTTATTAGATCGCAGCTCGGAGATTTTTTGGGGTCTAGTTGTGTTTTGATGCTGTTGGCGATCAAATTTGGACGAAACTCGATTGGTGCTTATACAAAGTAACATTATTTTAAGTCCGATTGCAGGGACAAATTTAATTAACATTTACCGCTTTCTTATTAGAAATGACATAAGGTCTGGGTATAGCACAACAACAAATATAAAATTCCGCAAGATCTCCCAGCGGCGATTGTCGCAAGACAGTTTGAAGACCGTTCCCTTGACAGGCCCATTGTGGTAGACAATCCTCGACAAAGTAATGCAGCAGGCAGAGGTGCTCCAAGAGCACAGCAAGTCCACACACGTGGTCGACTACAGACGCGGCCCTACCCGCATCAAAGCAGCGCCCCAGCAAGTTCGCATGGGAGCACGGCCGGACCATCCCGACCGATGCTAACAGCTGATAGGCGACAGGGGCAGCAGCGCCAGAGGAAGAAGGATGCGCTACTGGTAGACAATCCTCCATAAAGTAATGCAGCAGGCAGAGGTGCTCCAAGAGCACAGCAAGGCCACACACGTGGTCGACTACCGACGCGGCCCTACCCGCGTCAAAGCAGCGCCCCAGCAAGATCGCATGGGAGCACGGCCGGACTACCCCGACCGATGTGCCCGATGCTAACAGCTGATAGGCGACAGGGGCAGCAGCGCCAGAGGAAGAAGGATGCGCTACTGCCACCGAGGGGACAGCCAGGTGGGTTGGATGACCCCAACAGGCGCATTTTGTGCGGCTCAAAGGTCAAGTGGTACCTGAGGTACCTTAGCCAAAGGCTTCCCCATGGAGGCCTTAGAGAAGGCAAAGGAGCCGCGAGCAGCAGCAACACCAGCACTGACGCCGGCCCCAAAGAGGTCCAGCAGCACGCTGACCCTCCCACGGGCACTCCTAAAAGAGTATGTGCAGCATCAGGCACAGTGGCACCACAGTCGGCGGCGCCAGTAATCGAGGAGACACTGGGCGTGCGTTAAAGCACTTCGAGAGCAGCGGCGGAAGCTGCGTTAGCAAAGGAGCCCTCAACCTCAGCACCCACCGAACCTCGTGCATCGTATGCTTCGATCGCAAAGAAGGTTAAGGTGGCCGTGTTACCTGCAGAATATCCTCAGGCAATTCTCATTCACGGGGATTTATCCGTGCTTGAGGAATCCATAATGGATGAGATATCCGTGACAGGATGTGGTCGTAGCCACCGAGACTAAGCTCTTGGAAGGGCGTGCCCCTTGACATTAGGTTGGGAGACAATATTCCGTCGCTCCATACATATAACATTCTTCTGTCCAAGAAGCGCAGATCAGGCAACCGATAACTTACTGGTTATGCTGAGTAACCAGAATAAGATGGAGATGGAGGCATGGAGAGTTGTGTCGAGAAGAAACGAAGGAGGCGGAGCACTCCAAGTCATCGGTATCGATGAGATTGCTAGAGAGGAGATTGTTGCTAAGGAGCATCAACTCTATTTCCGCTACGGGACTATTCCCGTCAGTGAGCTCAAGTAGGCAAAAGCAATACAGGAGAAGCGGGCATTCGCCCCAACACCGAAATCTCCCCCACCCACCAATGAGCCCATGACGCATGATGTAGGTCCATCTGAGGCTCCAGAAGATCTGGCCGAGGATAATAATCTACTCGATACGACGATGGATCCTGCGGTGGGGCGGAGATGAAGGTAGCGGCCATGTCATCACAGGAGCTCGAGGAAGAGCTTCTAAATGACAGCGTGGACGAGGCGGACAAAACGCTTTGCAGCGACTCGAGCGCATCCAGGCCTCAGTCGCCGTGGCCGGTGGAGCCGCTATTGTGATGGGACAAGCCATCACCACACAGCTAGCCCAGGTGAACATCCACCACGCGAAGGCGGCCTCGGCCGTCCTAGCTAGGATGTTCACCAAACAACATCTCGGGCTAGCCCTCGTACAGGAGCCATGGGTAATCGACGGTATTAAAGGCCTGTACACAACTGACGCCAAGGTAATCTGGGAGCACAGAGACCCACTGCCAAGAGCTTGCTTTATGGTAAGGAAATGTATTAACTGCACTGTCCTTTTAGAATTTCGCATCAGAGACTATGTCCCCCTAACGATTCAGGCAATTGCAGCCGCCCACACAACAGTGGTCGCATCGGCTTACCTCGCAGGAAATGGGCCTTGTCCACCCCCGGAGATCGTGGGACTGGTGAGCTACTGCCGAAGGGAGAAACTACCCCTCCTCATAGGATGCGACGCTAACGCACACCATGAGGTATGGGGAAGTAGCAATACGAATCAAAGGGGTGAGTGCCTTTTAGAATTTATATTAATAACTTAGAAATTGGCAATGTCGGAACTACTCCGACATTTGTAACAAGAGTGAGGGACGAAGTCCTCGACATCACCCTACTCAGTCGGTCCCTTAGACCGCACTGTATGAACTGGTACGTGTTGCCAGAAGAATCCATGTCTGACCACAGGATTATCCTGCTTAGGCTTGAGATAAATGTAGACTGTGGCAAGCCATCGCGAAATCCCAGGAAAATAAACTGGGATAGGTATTCAACGAATCTAGAAGGCAATCTAGCTGGGATAACATCTGGTATACCCAGAAATCCCTCAAAGTTAGAAAAAGTTGTAGACTCGTTGAACAATGGTATAATTAATAAAATATATGAATTAAATAAAGATGCCCCTTGGTGGTCCGACAGCATAGAAAGGCTACGAATCGCCACTCGTCGACTTTTCAACAGAGCAAAAGGAGACGGGTTATGGGAGCAATACCGCGAGAGCCTGACTTCATACAACAAGGAGATCAGAAAGGACAAGCTGAAGAACTATCGTGATTTCTGCGAAAGCATAGAAAACACAACAGAGGGTGCCCGGCTACACAGGGCACTATCGAAAAGGCACCAGAGGCAAATCTGGCTCTCAAACGGGGGGACATTACCTTCACAAGTAGCAATACGAATAAACTAGAACTGCTTTTCGAAACCCACTTCCCAGGAAGTATCCCTTTACGAGAAGATGCAGACAGAGTAGTAGAAGATCGAGTCCGACAGTCGACAGTCACATTGGACTGACTAAAATGGGCAATTGGAACTATCCAGCCCTATAAATCACCGGGCTTGGGCGGCATATCACCCGTCTTCCTACAACAAGGGCAGGATAAACTCCTGTCTATTCTTAGGAAAGTAATGATCAGCAGCCTGGCATAAGGACATATCCCAAGTGCATGGAGTAGAACTAGGGTGGTCTTCATCCCCAAGTCTGGGAAGAAAGATATCACCAACCCCAAGACCTTTATTCCCATCAGCTTAACATCGTTTTTGCTAAAAACGCTAGAAAAGCTGGTGGATCACAAAATAAGAAGCACACTGCTAAAGCAAGCACTGCTGCAACCAACGCAGCACTCATATAGAGCGGGTAGGTCTACGGACACTGCCCTCTATCAACTGCATCGTGTTTTACAAACGGCAGTTGATTCCAAGGAGGTGGCCATGTGTGCCTTCCTAGACATAGAAGGGGCCTTCGACAACGCATCCCAAGATCGGTCCTGGTTGCCCTAGCTAGGAGGGTCCTAGACCTTACAACCAGCAGATGGATTGTCTCTCTGCTACGGTCTAGGCAGGCCACAGCAACAGTTCAAAACAGTACTGTTACTGTTAGCCAAAGGCTCCCCCATGGAGGCCTTAGAGAAGGCAAAGGAGCCGCAAGCAGCAGCAACACCAGCACTGACGCCGGCCCCAAAGAGGTCCAGCAGCACGCTGACCCCTCCCACGGGCACTCCTAAAAGAGTATGTGCAGCATCAGGCACAGTGGCACCACAGTCGGCGGCGCCAGTAATCGAGGAGACACTGGGCGTGCGTTAAAGCACTTCGAGAGCAGCGGCGGAAGCTGCGTTAGCAAAGGAGCCCTCAACCTCAGCACCCACCGAACCTCGTGCATCGTATGCTTCGATCGCAAAGAAGGTTAAGGTGGCCGTGTTACCTGCAGAATATCCTCAGGCAATTCTCATTCACGGGGATTTATCCGTGCTTGAGGAATCCATAAAGGATGAGATATCCGTGACAGGATGTGGCCGTAGCCACCGAAACTAAGCTCTTGGAATGGCTTTATGTTGGGAAACAATTTTCCGTCGCTCCATACCATAACAGTCTTCTGTCCAAGAAGCGCAGATCAGGCAACCGATAACTTGCTGGTTATGCTGAGTAACCAGAATAAGATGGAGACGGAGGCATGGAGAGTTGTGTCGAGAAGAAACGAAGGAGGCGGAGCACTCCAAGTCATCGGTAGAAAGAGCTTCTAAATGACAGCGTGGACGAGGCGGACAAAACGCTTTGCAGCGACTCGAGCGCATCCAGGCCTCAGTCGCCGTGGCCGGTGGAGCCGCTATTGTGATGGGACAAGCCATCACCACACAGCTAGCCCAGGTGAACATCCACCACGCGAAGGCGGCCTCGGCCGTCCTAGCTAGGATGTTCACCAAACAACATCTCGGGCTAGCCCTCGTACAGGAGCCATGGGTAAACGATGGTATTAAAGGCCTGTACACAACTGACGCCAAGGTAATCTGGGACCAAAGAGACCCACTGCCAAGAGCTTGCATTATGGTAAGGAAATGTATTAACTGCACTGTCCTTTCAGAATTTCTCACCAGAGACTATGTCCCCCTAACGATTCAGGCAATTGGAGCCGCCCACACAACAGTGGTCGCATCGGCTTACCTCGCAGGAAATGGGCCTTGTCCACCCCCGGAGATCGTGGGACTGGTGAGCTACTGCCGAAGGGAGAAACTACCCCTCCTCATAGGATGCGACGCTAACGCACACCATGGGGTATGGGGAAGTAGCAATACGAATCAAAGGGGTGAGTGCCTTTTAGAATTTATATTAATAACTTAGAAATTGGCAATGTCGGAACTACTCCGACATTTGCAACAAGAGTGAGGGACGAAGTCCTCGACATCACCCTACTCAGTCGGTCCCTTAGACCGCACTGTATGAACTGGTACGTGTTGCCAGAAGAATCCATGTCTGACCACAGGATTATCCTGTTTAGGCTTGAGATAAATGTAGACTGTGGCAAGCCATCGCGAAATCCCAGGAAAATAAACTGGGAAAGGTATTCAACGAATCTAGAACGCAATCTAGCTGGGATAACATCTGGTATACCCAGAAATCCCTCAAAGTTAGAAAAAGTTGTAGATTCGTTGAACAATGGTAAAATTAATAAAATATATGAATTAAATAAAGATGCCCTTTGGTGGTCCGACAGCATAGAAAGGCTACGAATCGCCACTCGTCGACTTTTCAACAGAGCAAAAGGAGACGGGTTATGGGAGCAATACCGCGAGAGCCTGACTTCATACAACAAGGAGATCAGAAAGGACAAGCTGAAGAACTATCGTGATTTCTGCGAAAGCATAGAAAACACAACAGAGGGTGCCCGGCTACACAGGGCACTATCGAAAAGGCACCAGAGGCAAATCTGGCTCTCAAACGGGGGGACATTACCTTCACAAGTAGCAATACGAATAAACTAGAACTGCTTTTCGAAACCCACTTCCCAGGAAGTATCCCTTTACGAGAAGATGCAGACAGAGTAGTAGAAGATCGAGTCCGACAGTCGACAGTCACATTGGACAGACTAAAATGGGCAATTGGAACTATCCAGCCCTATAAATCACCGGGCTTGGGCGGCATATCACCCGTCTTCCTACAACAAGGGCAGGATAAACTCCTGTCTATTCTTAGGAAAGTAATGATCAGCAGCCTGGCATAAGGACATATCCCAAGTGCATGGAGTAGAACTAGGGTGGTCTTCATCCCCAAGTCTGGGAAGAAAGATATCACCAACCCCAAGACCTTTATTCCCATCAGCTTAACATCGTTTTTGCTAAAAACGCTAGAAAAGCTGGTGGATCACAAAATAAGAAGCACACTGCTAAAGCAAGCACTGCTGCAACCAACGCAGCACTCATATAGAGCGGGTAGGTCTACGGACACTGCCCTCTATCAACTGCATCGTGTTTTACAAACGGCAGTTGATTCCAAGGAGGTGGCCATGTGTGCCTTCCTAGACATAGAAGGGGCCTTCGACAACGCATCCCAAGATCGGTCCTGGTTGCCCTAGCTAGGAGGGTCCTAGACCTTACAACCAGCAGATGGATTGTCTCTCTGCTACGGTCTAGGCAGGCCACAGCAACAGTTCAAAACAGTACTGTTACTGTTAGCCAAAGGCTCCCCCATGGAGGCCTTAGAGAAGGCAAAGGAGCCGCAAGCAGCAGCAACACCAGCACTGACGCCGGCCCCAAAGAGGTCCAGCAGCACGCTGACCCCTCCCACGGGCACTCCTAAAAGAGTATGTGCAGCATCAGGCACAGTGGCACCACAGTCGGCGGCGCCAGTAATCGAGGAGACACTGGGCGTGCGTTAAAGCACTTCGAGAGCAGCGGCGGAAGCTGCGTTAGCAAAGGAGCCCTCAACCTCAGCACCCACCGAACCTCGTGCATCGTATGCTTCGATCGCAAAGAAGGTTAAGGTGGCCGTGTTACCTGCAGAATATCCTCAGGCAATTCTCATTCACGGGGATTTATCCGTGCTTGAGGAATCCATAAAGGATGAGATATCCGTGACAGGATGTGGCCGTAGCCACCGAAACTAAGCTCTTGGAATGGCTTTATGTTGGGAAACAATTTTCCGTCGCTCCATACCATAACAGTCTTCTGTCCAAGAAGCGCAGATCAGGCAACCGATAACTTGCTGGTTATGCTGAGTAACCAGAATAAGATGGAGACGGAGGCATGGAGACTTGTGTCGAGAAGAAACGAAGGAGGCGGAGCACTCCAAGTCATCGGTAGAAAGAGCTTCTAAATGACAGCGTGGACGAGGCGGACAAAACGCTTTGCAGCGACTCGAGCGCATCCAGGCCTCAGTCGCCGTGGCCGGTGGAGCCGCTATTGTGATGGGACAAGCCATCACCACACAGCTAGCCCAGGTGAACATCCACCACGCGAAGGCGGCCTCGGCCGTCCTAGCTAGGATGTTCACCAAACAACATCTCGGGCTAGCCCTCGTACAGGAGCCATGGGTAAACGATGGTATTAAAGGCCTGTACACAACTGACGCCAAGGTAATCTGGGACCAAAGAGACCCACTGCCAAGAGCTTGCATTATGGTAAGGAAATGTATTAACTGCACTGTCCTTTCAGAATTTCTCACCAGAGACTATGTCCCCCTAACGATTCAGGCAATTGGAGCCGCCCACACAACAGTGGTCGCATCGGCTTACCTCGCAGGAAATGGGCCTTGTCCACCCCCGGAGATCGTGGGACTGGTGAGCTACTGCCGAAGGGAGAAACTACCCCTCCTCATAGGATGCGACGCTAACGCACACCATGGGGTATGGGGAAGTAGCAATACGAATCAAAGGGGTGAGTGCCTTTTAGAATTTATATTAATAACTTAGAAATTGGCAATGTCGGAACTACTCCGACATTTGCAACAAGAGTGAGGGACGAAGTCCTCGACATCACCCTACTCAGTCGGTCCCTTAGACCGCACTGTATGAACTGGTACGTGTTGCCAGAAGAATCCATGTCTGACCACAGGATTATCCTGTTTAGGCTTGAGATAAATGTAGACTGTGGCAAGCCATCGCGAAATCCCAGGAAAATAAACTGGGAAAGGTATTCAACGAATCTAGAACGCAATCTAGCTGGGATAACATCTGGTATACCCAGAAATCCCTCAAAGTTAGAAAAAGTTGTAGATTCGTTGAACAATGGTAAAATTAATAAAATATATGAATTAAATAAAGATGCCCTTTGGTGGTCCGACAGCATAGAAAGGCTACGAATCGCCACTCGTCGACTTTTCAACAGAGCAAAAGGAGACGGGTTATGGGAGCAATACCGCGAGAGCCTGACTTCATACAACAAGGAGATCAGAAAGGACAAGCTGAAGAAATATCGTGATTTCTGCGAAAGCATAGAAAACACAACAGAGGGTGCCCGGCTACACAGGGCACTATCGAAAAGGCACCAGAGGCAAATCTGGCTCTCAAACGGGGGACAATACCTTCACAAGTAGCAATACGAATAAACTAGAACTGCTTTTCGAAACCCACTTCCCAGGAAGTATCCCTTTACGAGAAGATGCAGACAGAGTAGTAGAAGATAGAGTCCGACAGTCGACAGTCACACTGGACAGACTAAAATGGGCAATTGGAACTATCCAGCCCTATAAATCACCGGGCTTGGGCGGCATATCACCCGTCTTCCTACAACAAGGGCAGGACAAACTCCTGTCTATTCTTAGGAAAGTAATGATCAGCAGCCTGGCATAAGGACATATCCCAAGTGCATGAAGTAGAACTAGGGTGGTCTTCATCCCCAAGTCTGGAAAGAAAGATATCACCAACCCCAAGACCTTTATTCCCATCAGCTTAACGTCGTTTTTGCTAAAAACGCTAGAAAAGCTGGTGGATCACAAAATAAGAAGCACACTGCTAAAGCAAGCATTGCTGCAACCAACGCAGCACTCATATAGAGCGGATAGGTCTACGGACACTGCCCTTTATCAACTGCATCGTGTTTTACAAACGGCAGTTGATTCCAAGGAGGTGGCCATGTGTGCCTTCCTAGACATAGAAGGGGCCTTCGACAATGCATCCCATGATGCGGTCCTGGTTGCCCTAGCTAGGAGCGTCCTAGACCTTACAACCAGCAGATGGATTGTCTCTCTGCTACGGTCTAGGCAGGCCACAGCAACAGTTCAAAACAGTACTGTTACGGTTAGCCAAAGGCTCCCCCATGGAGGCCTTAGAGAAGGCAAAGGAGCCGCAAGCAGCAGCAACACCAGCACTGACGCCGGCCCCAAAGAGGTCCAGCAGCACGCTGACGCCTCCCACAGGCACTCCTAAAAGAGTATGTGCAGCATCAGGCACAGTGGCACCACAGTCGGCGGCGCCAGTAATCGAGGAGACACTGGGCGTGCGTTAAAGCACTTCGAGAGCAGCGGCGGAAGCTGCGTTAGCAAAGGAGCCCTCAACCTCAGCACCCACCGAACCTCGTGCATCGTATGCTTCGATCGCAAAGAAGGTTAAGGTGGCCGTGTTACCTGCAGAATATCCTCAGGCAATTCTCATTCACGGGGATTTATCCGTGCTTGAGGAATCCATAATGGATGAGGTATCCGTGACAGGATGTGGCCGTAGCCACCGAGACTAAGCTCTTGGAAGGGCGTGCCCCTTGACTTTAGGTTGGGAGACAATATTCCGTCGCTCCATACCATAACAGTCTTCTGTCCAAGAAGCGCAGATCAGGCAACCGATAACTTGCTGGTTATGCTGAGTAACCAGAATAAGATGGAGACGGAGGCATGGAGAGTTGTGTCGAGAAGAAACGAAGGAGGCGGAGCACTCCAAGTCATCGGTATCGATGAGATTGCTAGAGAGGAGATTGTTGCTAAGGAGCATCAACTCTATTTCCGCTACGGGACTATTCCCGTCAGTGAGCTCAAGTAGGCGAAAGCAATACAGGAGAAGCGGGCATCCGCCCCAACACCGAAATCTCCCCCACCCACCAATGAGCCCATGACGCATGATGTAGGTCCATCTGAGGCTCCAGAAGATCTGGCCAAGGATAATGATCTACTCGATACGACGATGGATCCTGAGGTGGCGGCGGAGATGAAGGTAGCGGCCATGTCATCACAGGAGCTCGAGGAAGAGCTTCTAAATGACAGCGTGGACGAGGCGGACAAAACGCTTTGCAGCGACTCGAGCGCATCCAGGCCTCAGTCGCCGTGGCCGGTGGAGCCGCTATTGTGATGGGACAAGCCATCACCACACAGCTAGCCCAGGTGAACATCCACCACGCGAAGGCGGCCTCGGCCGTCCTAGCTAGGATGTTCACCAAACAACATCTCGGGCTAGCCCTCGTACAGGAGCCATGGGTAAACGATGGTATTAAAGGCCTGTACACAACTGACGCCAAGGTAATCTGGGACCACAGAGACCCACTGCCAAGAGCTTGCATTATGGTAAGGAAATGTATTAACCGCACTGTCCTTTTAGAATTTCTCACCAGAGACTATGTCCCCCTAACGATTCAGGCAATTGGAGCCGCCCACACAACAGTGGTCGCATCGGCTTACCTCGCAGGAAATGGGCCTTGTCCACCCCCGGAGATCGTGGGACTGGTGAGCTACTGCCGAAGGGAGAAACTACCCCTCCTCATAGGATGCGACGCTAACGCACACCATGAGGTATGGGGAAGCAGCAATACGAATCAAAGGGGTGAGTGCCTTTTAGAATTTATATTAATAACTTAGAAATTGGCAATGTCGGAACTACTCCGACATTTGTAACAAGAGTGAGGGACGAAGTCCTCGACATCACCCTACTCAGTCGGTCCCTTAGACCGCACTGTATGAACTGGTACGTGTTGCCAGAAGAATCCATGTCTGACCACAGGATTATCCTGCTTAGGCTTGAGATAAATGTAGACTGTGGCAAGCCATCGCGAAATCCCAGGAAAATAAACTGGGATAGGTATTCAACGAATCTAGAAGGCAATCTAGCTGGGATAACATCTGGTATACCCAGAAATCCCTCAAAGTTAGAAAAAGTTGTAGACTCGTTGAACAATGGTAAAATTAATAAAATATATGAATTAAATAAAGATGCCCCTTGGTGGTCCGACAGCATAGAAAGGCTACGAATCGCCACTCGTCGACTTTTCAACAGAGCAAAAGGAGACGGGTTATGGGAGCAATACCGCGAGAGCCTGACTTCATACAACAAGGAGATCAGAAAGGACAAGCTGAAGAAATATCGTGATTTCTGCGAAAGCATAGAAAACACAACAGAGGGTGCCCGGCTACACAGGGCACTATCGAAAAGGCACCAGAGGCAAATCTGGCTCTCAAACGGGGGGACAATACCTTCACAAGTAGCAATACGAATAAACTAGAACTGCTTTTCGAAACCCACTTCCCAGGAAGTATCCCATTACGAGAAGATGCAGACAGAGTAGTAGAAGATCGAGTCCGACAGTCGACAGTCACATTGGACTGACTAAAATGGGCAATTGGAACTATCCAGCCCTATAAATCACCGGGCTTGGGCGGCATATCACCCGTCTTCCAACAACAAGGGCAGGACAAACTCCTGTCTATTCTTAGGAAAGTAATGATCAGCAGCCTGGCATAAGGACATATCCCAAGTGCATGGAGTAGAACTAGGGTGGTCTTCATCCCCAAGTCTGGGAAGAAAGATATCACCAACCCCAAGACCTTTATTCCCATCAGCTTAACGTCGTTTTTGCTAAAAACGCTAGAAAAGCTGGTGGATCACAAAATAAGAAGCACACTGCTAAAGCAAGCACTGCTGCAACCAACGCAGCACTCATATAGAGCGGGTAGGTCTACGGACACTGCCCTCTATCAACTGCATCGTGTTTTACAAACGGCAGTTGATTCCAAGGAGGTGGCCATGTGTGCCTTCCTAGACATAGAAGGGGCCTTCGACAACGCATCCCAAGATCGGTCCTGGTTGCCCTAGCTAGGAGGGTCCTAGACCTTACAACCAGCAGATGGATTGTCTCTCTGCTACGGTCTAGGCAGGCCACAGCAACAGTTCAAAACAGTACTGTTACGGTTAGCCAAAGGCTCCCCATGGAGGCCTTAGAGAAGGCAAAGGAGCCGCAAGCAGCAGCAACACCAGCACTGACGCCGGCCCCAAAGAGGTCCAGCAGCACGCTGACCCCTCCCACGGGCACTCCTAAAAGAGTATGTGCAGCATCAGGCACAGTGGCACCACAGTCGGCGGCGCCAGTAATCGAGGAGACACTGGGCGTGCGTTAAAGCACTTCGAGAGCAGCGGCGGAAGCTGCGTTAGCAAAGGAGCCCTCAACCTCAGCACCCACCGAACCTCGTGCATCGTATGCTTCGATCGCAAAGAAGGTTAAGGTGGCCGTGTTACCTGCAGAATATCCTCAGGCAATTCTCATTCACGGGGATTTATCCGTGCTTGAGGAATCCATAAAGGATGAGATATCCGTGACAGGATGTGGCCGTAGCCACCGAAACTAAGCTCTTGGAATGGCTTTATGTTGGGAGACAATATTCCGTCGCTCCATACCATAACAGTCTTCTGTCCAAGAAGCGCAGATCAGGCAACCGATAACTTGCTGGTTATGCTGAGTAACCAGAATAAGATGGAGACGGAGGCATGGAGAGTTGTGTCGAGAAGAAACGAAGGAGGCGGAGCACTCCAAGTCATCGGTAGAAAGAGCTTCTAAATGACAGCGTGGACGAGGCGGACAAAACGCTTTGCAGCGACTCGAGCGCATCCAGGCCTCAGTCGCCGTGGCCGGTGGAGCCGCTATTGTGATGGGACAAGCCATCACCACACAGCTAGCCCAGGTGAACATCCACCACGCGAAGGCGGCCTCGGCCGTCCTAGCTAGGATGTTCACCAAACAACATCTCGGGCTAGCCCTCGTACAGGAGCCATGGGTAAACGATGGTATTAAAGGCCTGTACACAACTGACGCCAAGGTAATCTGGGACCAAAGAGACCCACTGCCAAGAGCTTGCATTATGGTAAGGAAATGTATTAACTGCACTGTCCTTTCAGAATTTCTCACCAGAGACTATGTCCCCCTAACGATTCAGGCAATTGGAGCCGCCCACACAACAGTGGTCGCATCGGCTTACCTCGCAGGAAATGGGCCTTGTCCACCCCCGGAGATCGTGGGACTGGTGAGCTACTGCCGAAGGGAGAAACTACCCCTCCTCATAGGATGCGACGCTAACGCACACCATGAGGTATGGGGAAGCAGCAATACGAATCAAAGGGGTGAGTGCCTTTTAGAATTTATATTAATAACTTAGAAATTGGCAATGTCGGAACTACTCCGACATTTGTAACAAGAGTGAGGGACGAAGTCCTCGACATCACCCTACTCAGTCGGTCCCTTAGACCGCACTGTATGAACTGGTACGTGTTGCCAGAAGAATCCATGTCTGACCACAGGATTATCCTGCTTAGGCTTGAGATAAATGTAGACTGTGGCAAGCCATCGCGAAATCCCAGGAAAATAAACTGGGATAGGTATTCAACGAATCTAGAAGGCAATCTAGCTGGGATAACATCTGGTATACCCAGAAATCCCTCAAAGTTAGAAAAAGTTGTAGACTCGTTGAACAATGGTATCTAAATATATAAGACTCTTTGTCCTGACTGACTGAGTCATCACGCTGTAGGCCAAACGGCTTAAGATTTTGAGCTGAAATTTTCACACAACATATTGTTAATTCTCTATATTATATAAAGTACTACTTATTACTGTTAGTTTAACAACAGGGAAAAATTTAATTTACATTTCCCACTTTTTTTTATTAAAAATGATATAACGTCCGGCTATAGCTGTGAGAAGTGATCCCTATTTTCACTCCACATTTCTCCCTGAGATTTCAGCGAGCGTAGCGAGCCGGGGGTTGGCGAGCGAAGCGAGCAGGGGGCAAACCCCCTAGTATTATATTAAGTACTATTATTTAAAGTCCAATTGCAGAATCTGAATTTACATTTCCCGCTTTTTTAAAAAAAATTACATAAGGTCCGGCTATAGCTGTGAGAGTGTTCTTTATTTTCACTCCACATTTCTCATACTTACATTTTGTGTTGGTCCAGTATTTTATTAACGCATTTGACTAACCCATATAATGGCCAATTTAAGAATATGTACCGTATAAACAATTACACAATATAACGCAAGAAAAACAAAGACTTGTCCGTTTATAAATACGTTGTTCATCCAACACGCGTTCAAATAGCACTGCTGCGCAAAAGAGACTTTGATAGAAATACACAAAATATGGACTCTAAGCTAAGAGTACCGCAAACGTATTGACAACCTTTCAACTAAAAAGATTTCCTAGCAGAATACTATGCAGCACAGGCTATACCAAACTCAGCAACCCCTTGAGCTTGTAGCGAAAGCTGCTGTAGGAAATTCGCAAGCTGAATCGAACGATTCTTAGGGATCGATCCTTACTTCATGTAAAATTTTTGTGCCCTCGGGATCGACTGGGCGGTAAGACCTAGGAGCACCAAATTTGGTATAAAAACTTCTTATAATTGCAGGCAGATCAAATTTCTTTAAAATTTTGGATGCCACGCCTCTCTTAGCCCACAAATCGATAAAAACGATAAACCTTAAGCAATTTTACAGCTATAGAGTTGAGATTTGGCTCGTGTGATGATTAGGAGGGTCCGGACTTATCAGTAATTTAAAGTTTTTGATAAGTCATTCCACTCTTCCACTAATCGCAAAGGCTTACAAATTGTTACAAATACAAATATTCAACTGAAAAAGCGCGGACTTTGGTTTCTTGGTAAAAACATCTTAGAATCGCCCGTAGATTATGAATATGGGGTACATTTTTTTTTTGACCCATACAAATACAAATACTTACAAATTTGATTTATGTACTGTTGCAAAATCCATGCATATTGGTTTTAGATAAAAGACAAACAATTACCAGCTGGTCACGCTGTTAGGGAATTTTTTTAGACATTATTATTAATTGTTAAGATAGTTTACAAATTTACATATTTTTTTTAACATACTTTGAATTCTACATAAAATCAAATATTATTTTTATGTATGTTAGATAATCTTAGGTGTTCATAGTGGTATACATTTAAATCTAATAGATATTATAAATATTTATGCATTTATATTTAACATCCTAAAACAATGTAAGGAAGTTTCCAGACGGGGTACAGTTCTCAGTCTGACTAGGTCCGGATCTTACAAGAAATTTTGAAGATAAGCTGGACGCTGTTACTAAGGGTGGAACACGTTTAGTTGCTAGAGGGAAAATAATCTACTTTTAAATGAATGTCCACACACGAGGAATGGTGCAGAGTCAAAAGCGCTAAAGGGTATCTGTACCGGCGCTCAACTGACCTCACAATGGTGCTACTACTGGTGTTATTTTAATAGACCGGGGAACTGGAGTCAAGGGCGCCACAGGGTATTACTACCGTGCGCTCACTTGTCTCTACGGTGACACTACCATTTAGTAATTCTCATCTACCAGGCAAACTGGAAACAAGGGCGCTTCGCCTGTCTCTACATCTTTGGTTATTAATGTAATAATGACTACAGTAGAGGATAAGCTGGTACTGTTGCCGCAGCCAGTGGGATCTGTCCACACTGTCCTCTACTGGTTAATTCTGCAGTTATTGTTATTAGAAAGGGAGAAAAGAATTTTTATTTAAACAAAAAGCATTAAGTTAGTTTTATTCTGTATATTAATAATTACTGTTGTTAGCCCTGCTGCACTGGTATGTTGGTTCCCTGTACTTACATTTAGTCTGCTCGACTCACTGCACTCCTTAGCGCGTCGCTCTTCTTTTCCTCTCCTTTGCTAAGTGCCAGGTCCTTCGCAGGCTAAGCGAGCGCTAGCCTCGGCCACCCAACTCCACCACAGAGCTTTCGTTCTTCACCTCGGGACTTTCGCTCTCTCTCTCCATACGAGGTGAAGCCGCGCTCTGTTCGGCAGTGTTGGGCAACCGATCGCCAGCGTGCGAAGGTTCGAAGTTTGATTTAAATTTAAATGTGTGGCGGTAATTAAGTTATATTGAAGGCTCCGTCCTCGACCAACACCTGGAACCGAGTGCGTCGGTTTCTACCGGCATGGCGCTCCACCTCCGCTCTCAACAGGGTAATAGTGTCCTCGTCTACGAAGACACCCCTAGGGAAGATGCGCCACCCACGTGGCACCAAAGGCAGTAGCTCTGGTCCTAGGTCCGCCAGCTCCTCAATCAGCTCGTCCAAATCCGGGTCTTATCCGTCGAGCACGTCTGCTAAATCGACCTGCAGCTCGCTGATGGTCGGGGATCCGGGTTGGGGCACTGGCGACTGAGCTTCAGGCCGCCAACCTCCTCGTTTTGGTTCCGGCGACGGGAAATCACCAGTCTCTGGGCGCAGTAGCGCCAACGACACCGTATGCTCGGGTGGGTCATAATCCCAGGCGTGCCCCCTTGGCGGTGAATTTTCCGTTCGGCGCTCGCCAGTCCGACGCTCGGGACCGCGAGTCCAAGCCGGGGAGCTGGTGTTGTTGATTGTCGCTTTCCTCGGTCGCTCTTCTGGCCCTCCTGTTGCGACCACGTCTCGCGCGACGACGCCTCCTTCGGGCTCCCTCCTCCACGAGCCCCTGTTGATGTGGGCGGTAGCGAACGTCAATCCTGGGGAAGCCACGGGCTACCTCCTCCTCTCGTCCGTGCGCGGCACTATTGGGGTCTACTCGGGGCTACCGCGAGACTAGCGACAGACCGTCGGCCACCCGACTGTCTGCAGCTTCCTCGCCACTGGGAGGGGGGTTGACATCCACCTCCTCGCCCGTCGGACTTCCGCGATAGCATATTGCCCGTTCCGGGGAACGGGTCCGTGGCTCCTCCACGTAACAATGGGGGTTCACCGACCTCGGGGACTCGATAAAAACTGTCGTGACCTCCACCGCCATCATCATTACCACTCCGTCCAGCCAATCCACAGTCTGACTATGATTGGTGAAAAATGTGTGCCGGTATTGAAGGGGTGCTTCTTCTCCTTGCCTTGGCTGGTAATACGGCCGGCCGCAACGAGGATCCCGCTGTCAACCTCCCCCGTTGGGTGGGGTGGACTCCTCGGCATCCTCGCTGTCTTCGACGTATGCCTGTGACGCCGTCTCATCACCCTCGTCCTCCTCCGATCGCTCCCGACGTCATCTACGTCGGTTTGCAATACAAACTTGGCGGAAAAATCCGAGCATGCCAAAACGGGAGCTGTCGTCAAACTTTCCTTTAGCCGGCTTGGGGCTACTTCTTGTTCCCCTCCCGAGATCTAGTTTTCTCTTTCTTCAGGAGCGCTGTCATCGGCTGTACCATCGTCGCAAGGTTCGGTACAAAGCGCCGGTAGCAGGAAGCCATGCCTAAGCACTGACGCAACTCCCTTAAGTTGGTCGGGGCTCTGAGGTTCAGGATTGCCTCGATTTTCTCGTGATCGGTACAAAAACCTTCGTCGCTAACCACATGTCCCAGATATAACAGCCTTTTCCTTAAAAAACTACATTTCTTCCGGTTCAACTTCAAAAGACAAAAAGTTATCAATCAACCTTCGTGGTGAACGGTCGTGTTATTTTACGCGCTCCGGAAAGCTCCACAACTATGGACATAGTGATAGTCAAAAAAGATAAATAATAAAAAAAAAATTAAAGTGTGTTCGAGTAACACAGCAATAGCGCTAGGATGCTGTACATAACTCTAACATCAGTTGTTATCAATAACACAAGTGAAACAATAATAAAAACATAAAAAGTGCCACGCACAAAACGCAAGAAAAAGAGCGAAGAATCTCTATCGACCAGAGAAATGGGTTCCACTCAAGACCCCGCTCTTGCTCTCCGGCTTTTTCCACTGTAACCTCCAGCTCATGGAGCTCGCAGTGCAGCTCTCCAGCACAGGTGGTCACTTTAATTTCAACACACACCGCTTCAACAACAAGTACAATGCCCTCAGTAGTTACTACAATCGCAGCAACAACAACAACTGCAACTGTATCCGTCATCAACAACGCGTTAACGGCTACAATAGCCAAAGCGATTTCGGCAACGCAAGCGGATCATTCAATTATGACAACAACTTCAAGCTCAAGCCCCATCGCCGCCAAGAACAACAACGTTAAAAAACTAAAATCAAAACAGAAACCAAAAACGAGTCCGGCTGTTCAGACTGTTATGGATCGCTACATTCAAATTAAAAGAAAGTCGAGCCCCCTAAACTCAAAGCCAAAAATTATCCGTGGCGACTCAAGCCTAGATACAACCGAAAATCCAATTTGCAAAAATATAGCGCAAACTAACTTTGGCGCGCCAAAGTTTGGATACCCTCGCAGTGCCCCGTGTAAGCCGTCAGATTTTTTACAAAATTTGTTATACATACTAAATGTTGGTTTCGAACCGATCGCTCCTTTGGCAGCTATATGATATAGTAGCCCGATTTACATCAAAAAAACAAATACAAACAAAAATATAAAAAATAACAACAAAAATATAAAAATACAAAAAAATAATAAAGTTACAAAAGAGCCCAGCTCACTTATAAATAATAAGTCGGGGATCTCAGATCCCTCTTTTTCGGCATCGGCAGGGAATGTAAATTCTGGCCCTTGCTCCCTAAAACAGGAGATGGTCACCAAGCCAGCCTGTTCTTCCCTAAAGCAGGAGACGGTCCCCATGCCAACCTGCGCTGAAGAAGTGGTCGCTGGTCCAAGTAAACCTGCATTCCATCCAGGCCTTGGGGTAGAAGGTACCTTCCTCTCACCAGCTGACAACCTGAGGAAACACCAGAGCACTACAAGTGCGGCTGGACCCTCGTCTGGTGCAGAGGTTGAGGGGAAGAAACCTACAGCCAGCCTCACGCGAAAATTCTCATATGCCGAGAGGAGAAGTGCCGGCCATATTCTGGAGCGACAGAATGCGCTCTCAAACACGAAGCCATCGGAGGACTGGCTGAAGAAAGTAGAGTGGGCGAGAGGCGTACTCCCCTCCTACCAAAGTAAGCCGCCGAGAGCTCAGGCACAGCCAAAGAGGCAACGGTCGCAGGAGACTCCTGGTCCGTCTGCCAAAAAGGTCCGTTTTCAGGCGGGGAGATCCTTCGCTCAAATTGCTAAGGAGAGGATCCTAATAGGGGTCTATGATAAGAGCAGTGAGAGCGGTAGGATCCCCCGTAACCAGTGGAAGTGGGTGGAGGCAGCACTAGCAATTCGGTGCTTCGAGCTGCTGGAGGACGAGCCCGGCCCACCCCCCTCCTGCAAAGATGTTGGTTGGTACCAGGGCAACATCAAGGTGGTAGCCTGCGACGACGAAAAGTCGGCAGAGCTATACAAGATGGCGGTGTCCAAAGCCGGTGAGGTCTAGGCCAAGGGCACGGATCTGGATACCGGCCTCTATAAAAGAACCGGAGAGAATCTTAAAGATGCTCCAAAGATGTAACCCCAGTCTTCCGACACAAGACTGGAAGGTGGTCAAGGTTGAGGAGATGCAAGGGGCTGTTAACCAGGCAGTAGTCATCCTCAACAAAGAGTCGCTTGCCCCAATCGAGGCAGCCGGAGGAGAGCTGAACTTTGGGTTCAGCTCGGTGTATATAAAGGTGTACAAGTCGGATGCGGCCACGGAGGAGTGTCCCGACAGCAAACCAGCTGCCGAGGACATCTCCTCGGAGATGGAAGCACCTGAGCACCCAGAGCTAGAGGAGTACGCCTCAGACGCGTCCACCATCACGCGAGACCTCAAGGCGCTCTGCAGGCTTGCAGAATTAGAGGCGACGTCGTCCGACGATGAGGACGCAAACAGGACAGTGGTGGAGGCCAATTATTCAGATGTCGATAGGACTTCTGCAGATCAACCTCCATCACTGTAAGGTAGCATCTGCTGCCCTTTTGCTCCGCCTGGCTGGAGGCGGAGCTGACATAGTCCTAATACAGGAGCCTTGGCTGGTGGGTGGCAAGGTTTCTGGACTTGGGACCCAAGATTTCAAGCTAATAGTGCCTGAAACACAAGGTAAAATTAGAACCTGCATCCTAGCAAGAAAGCACTTTTGTATTTTCTTGCTCCATAATTTCAGCAATGAAGATAACACCGCGGCAAGCCTGGAACTCCAGCAAACTCCGGTAAGGCTGCTCTCAAGCTACATGGCTTACGACCATGCGGACCCTCCAGATGAGAAGGTGAGGAGCCTCATAAAGGACTGCGAAAATGAGCAAATTGGTCTCGTTGTCGGGTGTGACGCCAACGCTCACCACACCCAGTGGGGTAGTACCAACACAAATGTAAGGGGTGAGTCTTTATTAGATTACATTCTTAGCACGGATCAGCTGATCTGTAATAAAGGAAACGATCCTACCTTCATAATTAAGAATAGGAAGGAGGTCATAGACCTGACCCTTGCCTCCCATATTATCTTTGAATCTATTCAAGAGTGGAAAGTATCCACGGAACATTCTTTCTCTGACCATAGATATATTGAATTCGTCTTAAATATGCATCGCCCCGAACCAAAAAAGTTTACTAACGCCAGGAAAACAAACTGGATGACTTATCATAGGTTACTTTCGGTAGCCATCCCTGAATACCCTCCAGAGGGCCCTCACACAATAGGAAATCTCATGTCCCTTGTCAATACTTTCACTGAGGCATGTAACTCTGCAAGCAAAGCGGCATGTCCAGTAAGTAGGCCAAAATTAAAGAAAAAACCACCCTGGTGGTCATCCGATCTAAATGCTCTTCGCAAGAATAGTAGAGCCCTTTTCAACAAAGCCAAGTTCCTCGACTCTGAGCAATCTTGGTCTGACTATAAAAATAGCCTTGCAATCTATAAAAAGGCCACAAGGAGAGCCAAACGAGTATCATGGCACACTTTCTGCTCGGATATCGAATCATCCTCCGAAGCGGCCAGGTTGAGAAAAATACTCTCGAAAACCAACCCTACCTTAGGGTACATCAAAAAAGCAGATCAGTCTTGGACTACATCGAGCGAGGAGTCGCTTGACGCTCTTCTCTCCATGCATTTTCCAGGATGTAGTAATCAAGATAGGTTATCAAACCTACCTTTGGGTGAGGTACCCATAAACCTATCCCTTCTCAGCAGAAGTAATATCAACTGGGCGATAAATAGCTTTCAGCCGTACAAGTCGCCTGGTCCAGATGATATTACTCCTGCTAAACTAATCCACGCTGGACCAATAGCCACAAATTGGCTACGAAAGATCTTCACTGAAATTCTCAAAATAGGATATATCCCTGACACATGGAGGGCATCAAAAGTAGTCTTTATTCCAAAAGCCGGTAAGGCATCCCATACTGCACCGAAGGACTTTAGACCAATAAGTCTATCCTCTTTCATGCTAAAAACCTTTGAACGGCTCCTGGCCCTGCATCTAAGGACCAGTATCCCATCAACACTCCTCTCCAACAGTCAACACGCGTACAGGAGGGGTAGATCCACGGAGACAGCCCTTCACTCTGTTGTCTCCGCCGTAGAAAAATCACTTTGGCTTAAGGAATATGCCCTCATAGCCTTTCTAGACATAGAGGGGGCTTTCAACAATGTTACTCCGGAAGCCATCACCGGCGCGCTGATGGGTCTGGGGATCGATAGCCGTCTAGTGGGATTGATAAATCAGTTGCTTGCAAGCAGGGTTATATCATCCACACTTGGTTCATCCACTCTTACCAGACACATCAGCAGGGGAACTCCCCAAGGGGGGGTTCTGTCTCCTCTCCTATGGAACATAGTAGTAAATGAGCTACTCTGTGACATAGAGGGGGAGGATGCCAGGTGATTGCCTACGCAGATGACGTCGCCATAATATTCACGGGTAAATACCCCCAGACGCTTTGCGATCTGATGACAGCCAAACTTAAAAAGTTGGTCACCTGGGCTGAAAGAAGTGGCTTGGGGATAAACCCCGACAAAACTGAATTGGTCCTCTTCTCTAGGAAATACAAAATCCCACAACTAAGGCCCCCAAAACTAAAGGAGACTAACCTCTCCTTCAGCGAAAGCGCGAAATACCTAGGTCTAGTCATGGACAAAAAACTTTACTGGAACCTAAATATCCAAGAGCGAAGCAGAAAAGCAATAGTAGCTCTCTACACTTGTAGAAAAGCTATAGGACTCAAATGGGGCATGTCCCCTTATATCGTACACTGGCTATACACAGCGGTAGTCAGACCGATCCTTCTATATGGGATTCTAGTATGGTGGCCAGCCCTCTCAAGACAGACCACAAATAATAAAATTAATAAAATTCAGAGGATGGCGGAACTCTGCATTACAGGAGCTCTTCGCTCAACTCCAAGCGATGCACTCGATGCCATCCTCAATATTAGGACACTGAAACAAGAAAGCGTGGAGCGCGCCACTATGACAGCAATTCGCTTAAGGGACTCAGGATACTGGGTCTCTAAGCCCTACGGGCACTCTGCAATTCTAAATAGCAGCAGACATGTCCCCACAAAGACTGACTACTGTATGCCAAGCGAGCACACAGATACACCCTTTACAGTACTCATACCAAAAAGGGAAGAATGGGAAAATGATACTCCAGGCTACGCCGGAGCCTTAAATTTCTACACGGACGGATCTAAGCTAGACAGCAGAGTAGGTGGGGGAGTATACTCCCACGAACTGCACTTAAAAATATCGTTTAGGCTTCCTGATCACTGCAGTGTCTTCCAGGCGGAAGTACTAGCTATCAACGAAGCAATAAACAAACTGCGAGACTATCGTACTGAGGCTACGGCCATAAATATATACAGCGATAGTCAAGCAGCCCTCAAATCCTTACTATCCCTGACTACTAAGTCTAGTTCAGTCACCAATTGTCGCAAATCTCTAAACGAGATCGCGGAGCAATTCGACGTCAACCTCATATGGGTACCGGGACACCGAGATATCCAAGGTAACTGTATAGCGGATGAACTCGCTAGGCGAGGCACGACTGATACCATCCTTCCAGACAAGGAGGGAATCTGTATGCCCCTAGCTACTTGCAAGCTCACCCTCCAAACCCACTCAATCCACGTAGCCAACAGGCTCTGGGAAAATTCCATTACCAGGAGGATAGCAAAACAGACCTGGCCTAGTATAAGCAAATCCCGCTCTATCAAACTATGCAAGCTGAGTAGAACGGATTGCTCGGCAGTAATCCGGGCCATTACGGGGCACTGGATAATAGGCAATCATGCACGAAGGCTTAACGCCCCCTACAATGACTTCTGCAGAAGTTGTAGAGACGAGGAAGAGGAAGAATCTCCAGAGCACTTCTTCTGCTTCTGTCCGGCCTTGAGTAAAAGAAGGCATAAGTTTCTGGGAAATTACTTCCTAACCAATTTAGGGGAACTAGCACTGTTTAGTCCGAGAAAAATAAGCAAGTTTATCCAGTCGACGGGCTGGACCCTTTAGTAGTTTGTAATTTTGAAACTTGAATCTGAAATATAGTAATTCCCCTCGAGTGTGGGCAATCCTTTAGGGAGCGATCCATGGTATCACAACGGGCCCAAATGTGGCCTATGTGTGTCGAATACATCGACAGCCATTACAACCTAACCTAACCTAAGTCTGATTGCAGGGAAAAATTGAATTTACATTTCCCGCTTTCTTATTAGCAATAGCATAAGGTCTGACTATAGCTATTTCATTTTTACTCCACATTTCTCCCCGAGATTTCCGCGAGCGTAGCGAGCCGGGGGTTGGAGTATAAAGATGTCAATTGCGTCTTCGATATCCAAACCTGAACGGATCTCAGTGTAAAGATTGATAAGCTGATCGAGCAGTTCCTGGAATCGCTTGAAGTTGGCTCTTGTAGGCAGTAAACGTGGATTACCAGCTGGGTTTTGAAATCTATGACCTCTTTTAGCAATCATGTCAATTCTTGAAGGGTGGATTCGTAATCGAGAGTCATCTATGCTACCATAGATAGCGGAATCGATTGCCGATGGTCTTTTTCTACTGTCAAATGGGAAATGAGTTGCGCCGCCAGATGCTAGAATATTGTATCGCCGTTGTGAATGGATTGCTTCAAATAACGCCCTGCCTCTGTGGCGAGTTATAGAATTTCCCACCAAGGGTGTTGGGCGTTCAAGTCACCGCAAAAGAGGAAGCTGGGCATTCCAGAAAGGCTATCGAAGTGTTTAAGCAGTTTTTTATACCCTTGCAGAGGGTATTATATTTTTGTCACGAAATGTGTAACGCATTGAAGGAAGCCTCACAGACCCCATAAAGTATATATATTCTTGATCAGGGCGACGAGCTGAGTCGATATAGCCATGTCCGTCTGTCTGTCCGTGTGTCCGTCTGTTTCTATGCAAACTAGTCTCTCAGTTTTAAAGCTATCTTGATGAAATTTGGTACAGATCCGTCTTTTTGCTGCACGCAGCACATATGTTGGAGCCGGCCGGATCGGATAACTATATCATATACTGCCATAGGAACGATCGGTTCGAAAACAACATTTAGTATGAAAAACTTTTTTGTTTCTCAAAATATCTCAACCAAATATACACATTGTGTGTTTGATTAAGTTCTAAACAGGCTGACCAAATTTGGTGTAAGTCGGACTACTATATCATATAGCTGCCATAGGAACCATCGGATCGAAAACAATATTTAGTATGAAAAACTTTTTGTTTCTCAAAATATCTCAACCAAATATACACATTGTGTGTTTGATAAAGTTTTAAACAGGCTGACCAAATTTGTGAATCGGACTACTATGTTATATAGCTGCCATAGGAACGATCGGATCGAAAACAATATTTAGTATGAAAAACTTTTTTGTTTCTCAAAATATCTCAACCAAATATACACATTCTGTGTTTGACTATGTTTTAAACAGGCTGACCAAATTCGGTGTAAATCGGACTACTCTATCATATAGCTGCCATAGGATCGATCGGTTCAAAATCAACATATTTTGTAAAAAATCTGACGGCTTACACAGGGCACTGCAAGGGTATCCAAACTCTGGCGCGCCAAAGTTAGCTTGCGCTATATTTAAAATGTGCAGAGGACCATTTGAATACTGAATACATATCATTTTTATTGTCATTCGCACATAACAGAGCAATTGGTGCGCTTCGAAAAAACTCTTCGTTTAAGGGCTGCAGGGCGTTGTGCCTAATATCAGATCGCACAAGGATGGCTACCCCGCCTCTGCGATGTGACTGTGGATTGGAGGCTATACATGTGTGACACCCAGTAGAGGTCTGCGTGGCTTCACCCACAACAAACGTCAAATTGAATGGACTCGAATTCAATTGAGTTGAGTGAGTGCGATGCACAAAATGACGCGCTTGAGTGTCAATATGAGTGCGTGTTGCCTCATACTGTTGAATATCGCAAAAAAAACATTGTTATCGATATTGAAAAATAGACACTGGTATCGATAGTAAGCTTGATGCGCATTCCTATGAAGTGAAGTTGGTTGTGATCTGACATTAAGTGCGTGCAGTAATAAAGAAGAACATCTAAAATCGTATCCGACACACATTTGTAATTTTCTTTAATTAAGTCAAATGCACTGGCAACGCGTTTGGCCATGGCCCAGCAAATCGCTCCTGGCTTTTCGACCTGGACGACGTCTGGACATATGATACGGACACACTGGCAACGTGTCCTGTTATTATATTCCTGCAAAAACAACGCAGACACACTGGCAGTTTCTTCATACTGGCAATTCCACGTTGAACACCTTGGCAAAGTGTTTCAACACACATACACCAGCAACTACCACACTGCGACGATGACTGGATGAACGGCAGCAGTAAATCTTGTTTTTTTGCTCACACATATGTTCATATGTTCCATTTTATTGTAATTTCTAACAACTTCACCGCCCACTTGTGGGCATCAATTAGGAGGCGTGGCGAGCAGCTGCAAATAATCAACAGTACGACGCAGCAAATATTTCTCTCCAGAAGGTTGCCCTCTTACGTTTGTTACATTGTGACCATCACAAGTCACACATCTGACACATATCCGTAATTTTCTGCAATTAAGTCAAGCACAATGAAACGTGTTTGGCATATAAATCCCAACTTTACCGACGCTGGATCCAATACGAGGCTT
>JAWNMD010000228.1:0-19477 GCA_035044365.1 Drosophila neotestacea
CTGGCAGCAAAAGTACCCATGCAATCAGCTGACTATGGATGCGGCAAACGCAATAGAAACACTTTTCGGATTTTTTGCGTGACCCCTCACACTACCGAGAAAGCTCAACCAGTGTAAATTCACTATAAAGCCTAGTACCCAGCAAAGTTGTGCAGCAGCGAAAAAAAAATTGTCTAATTTTTCGCTGGTAGGCAGCTAAAAGCAGAGTTGCCAATACATCACATAAAATAAACAAAAGTAGAATGGTAACTCTTTTGCTGCAGTTGTTTGTTAATTCAAAAGAGGAAACAAATGCAATGAAAATTGTCGTGCTCTGTGTATTGAATGGTAAGAAAGGGGAAAAAGGGGATTTTATGTATTTTATAAATTATATAAATGAAGATTTATATAAATTTAAAGTTTAATAATAACTTTCAGTTGTCGTTCATAGTCTGCCGATCTTGTTTTTGTTGTTCAAGCGCCTTTTTGATTTTGCTCCAGTTCCCTCCATTTTTCTATTTCGATAATTTACTCATCACTTTTAGCTGACCAGCAGCTGAAATTAGAGCGCCACATATATTTTTCTCATCATCTGCTAAATGGCAGCGTAATGGTAGCTAAAAGCAGTTTTGAAAAATGCTCGTGCTTTTAGCTGGCAACTTTTGCTGGGGATCGCACCAGCTAAAAGCCACATCAGAAAATTCAGCTAGCTTTTAGCTACTTTTTTTAATATGGAGTTGCCAGTCAGCGTACACGATTTTTCAGTGCTGGGTACTAGGCTTAAGCGTCGATCCTGAGAAGTAGAGCTGGCAAACTATCGATGGAACTATCGATATATGTATAGCCGACCTGGTTTTTTCCACTCTAGCGCATAGTATCCAGTAAAGTGATATGCTTGCCAGGCAGAATGTACCATATATTTCGAGCCTGGCTATCAAAATGTCAGTGTGGCAGTATAATACTAAAAATATCCCAAAAATGTTGAGTGGTTACACTCAAAAGCAAAATATAATACTGTTTTTAAACTGCCGCATCATTGTTGAAGGTGCGGAAAAATAATGCGCGTCGTTTACACTGGAGCCACATCCTTTTTCGCATCATTTGTCAGCTGTTGGCCTGCCAATGTCAGATTTATTTATTGAAATAGAAACAATTATGAGTTCTAAACTGGTAAATGCTGTATATGGTGCACTTGTTAATTGCAGTGCACTTTTAAAAATGCTTTTAAGACTTTGAATTTTGTCTTTTGTGTTTCTATTTAAAATTATAATTTCCGCGGCTCAACTATATTACTATTGATTATCGAAATTCGATGAAAAAAAACAGCTGTTCGCTGTCGATACCCTATCGATACCCCGAAAAATTTCAGTATTAAAAAAATACTACCAGAATACGGCAACACATTTAAGATGCGGCCGCATCATTGTCTTCTTCTATCCACAGTGTTCTTATGGGCATCATTGCCGCACGTTACATTGAACGGAAAAATCCAATGATGCGGCCCAGTGTAAACACAGTATAAACAAAGCGAAAATAACAAAAAACCGGTTCCAATGGACCGCAAATTAAAATTAAAAAGAGCATTTGCAGCGATAAATACAATAATTATGGGATTTTTATGTCATTATTATTTCATATTATGTTTAATCTTCATCGCAGAGCTCCATCAGATTTTTGTTAGTTTTGTTTGCGTTGTTCTGCGACATATCACTTCATTTTGATAACCAGAACTATGAAAATTCGAAGCAAAGTCCCGGGCTTTAAGAATCGAACAGCTGTTTGTCAAGCAGTGTTACAAAATTTTCCTCACTTTCTGGCAACTCTATCATTTTGATTCACAGGATACTGCCTTTCAGTTCCGACAGTCCAACAATTCGACTTCATTCTGAAACCATTTTTTTATATGAAGTTTTGACAAGCAGAATGGATTTCGCTCTACTAGATACTATGCTTATCGAAATACGATGGCAATAGCCATAGAGGAAGTAACATAAGTTGTTACACAGAGGAAGTAACATTAAGAGAGGAATTGACTGGCTTTCAGAATAGGCTTGTGGCTATGGCGCGCCAATCGGGATTTTACAGTTCCATGCTAATGAAATGCTGTTAGTTTACATAGAGCAGGTGCATGTTTTGCGTTTTTGTTTTTATTTGTGCTTTGCTTGGTGTGTACTCTGCGCACTTTTTGTTGTTCTAAGTAAGAATTTTTTCTGTTTCAATAATCTGCAATAATGCCCTCAGCCTGCGTTTACCCATCGCTGATCGCGTATTATGCGCGACCAAAATGAAATGACATAATATTAAGTAAATGCGTGCAATATTTAATTTTAATAATTCTTAGCAATACTACTAATATATATTTAATTATTTATTTATTTAAATACAATATTTACCTTTAAATGATTGCATTAGTCACTAAATTATATTTCACAATTTATTTAATTCTTGAAGTAAACAGCTATTTACAAATTTATGTATTTGCCTGTTACTCGACATTACCGACACCTGACTCGACTACAGATACCCTTTTTATAATATATTTATAATTTTTAAATAACATTAACTAACGCAATATGTTATATATTATGAATTCTTATTATATATCAATTTGTAACTATTTAAATAATTTTTTATTTCAAGAATTTAGTGACTAATGTAATCGTTTATATGCAGCATTAGGAAATCAAATAAAAAAATAAACTAAAAAATTAAATCTAGTATTATATTATACAATAATAATATTGTTTCAAATTAATTTAATTAAATATTGCTCGCATTTACTTATCCCCCTAATAGGGGGGATTCCTGTAACTGCTTTGCTTTTTATTTGCTTAAAATTTGCGTATTTTTAAGCAAATCATAATTAGTTGCAGGAACGACCCGTTTTGCACACTGATTTGATTTTGGTTCAAAGCATCAAATGCGAAATTCTTACAACGTTCTACAAAATCAGCAAATCAGCCAAAAAAAACACACAACAAATGTGGTGTAATTTTCTTCGTGGAGAACGGTCGCGCAGATAATAAAATCAAAAACAAAAATAATCAGCCTCTGAGCTGATTTCGTTTAAGCAACTAGTGCTGTAAAATGTTCCACATTTGTTTTAAGCAACACTACACAATTTGTATGAGACAGCTGATCGAAATAAACAAATTTTAAGCAAATTATAAGCAAAGCCTGTTATGTCATTTAATTTTGGTCGCGCATAATACTCGATCAGCGAAGGGTAAATTCAGGCTGAGGGCATTATTGCAGATTATTGAAACTGACAAAATTCTTACTTATAACAACAACAACATTATATGAAATGTGGCAACGGCGCAATTCTCGTCATACGCCAGACGCTGTCACTGACAATAAGTGCGCAGAGTACACACCAAGCAAAGCACAAATAAAAACAAAAACACAAAACATGCATCTGCTCTATGTAAACTATAATCATTTCATTAACATGGAACTGTTAAATCCCACTTGGCGCGCCATAGCCACAAGCCAATTCTGTTAGCCAGTCAATTCCTCTCTTTATGTTATTTCCTCTTTGTAACAACTTATGTTAGTTCCTCTATGGCTATTGCCATCGTATTTCGATAAGCATAGTATCTAGTAGAGCGAAATCCATTCTGCTTGTCAAAACTTCATATAAAAAAATGGTTTCGGAATGAAGTCGAATTATTTTGACTGTCGGAACTGAAAGGCAGTATCCAGTGAATCAAAATGATAGAGTTGCCAGAGAGTAAGGAAAATTTTGCAACACTGCTTGACAAACAGCTGTTCGATTCTAAAAGCCCGGGACCTTGCTTCGAATTTTCATAGTTCTGGTTATCAAAATGAAGTGATATGTCGCAGAACAGAGCAAACAAAACCGGTTTTTTGTTATTTTCGCTTTGTTTATACTGTGTTTACACTGGGCCGCATCATTGGATTTTTCCGTTAAATGGAACATCCGGCAATGATGCCCATAAGAACCCTGTGGATAGAAGAAGACAATGATGCGGCCGCATCTTAGATCATACGACGCATCATTGGCAAGTGTTGCCGTATTCCGTTAGTATTTTTTTAATACTGCAATTTTTCGGGGTATCGATGGGGTATCGACAGCAAACTGCTGTTTTTTTTCATCGAATATCGATAATCAATAGTAATATAGTTGAACCGCGGAAATAATAATTTCAAAAAGAAACACAAAAGACAAAATTCAAAGTCTTAAAAGCATTTTTGAAAGTGCACTGCAATTAACAAGTGCACCATATACAACATTTACCAGTTTAGAACTCATAAATGTCTCTATTTCAATAAATAAATCTGACATTGGCAGGCCAACAGCTGACAAATAATGCGAAAATAGATGCAGCTTCAGTGTAAACGACGCGCATCATTTTTCCGCACATTCGACAATGATGCGGCAGTGTAAATTTGACACAGTCCCTTACTGGGATTTTTCTCTCTCTCTTCTCTTGTTTTATGGTAAAATAATTGAAAAACTCGCTCGTTTCTGGTGTATTTTTAATCACCTTTTCAACCGTATTGTTCAGCAATTGGTTGACGCAATTTTTTTATGTAGATCGGCGAAGGCTGCAATCATGTTTGACCCACGGTCAGTGACAATTACCGGATTGTCCACATCCAGGTCACAACCGAATTCGCTTAATATTTCTCTTATTTTTGATCGGATATTTACACCTAAATATGAAAAAATAAAATAAGAATTTGTACTTTTATAGTTTAAAGGACTAGCAAACCTGTGCACCTTCATAGACTTCATGGCCATTAAGCGATCGACAAGAACTCCTTTCTTTATGTTATGCACCGTGCATGATATACATATATGAAGACTTTAAAAAGTTATCCGTCCATATGTCGCTGGTGAATGCATAGCCAACTCACATATATTTTTCTATTTCCGCTTTTATCGGACCTAAGTGAGTCTCATATATTGTAGAAAAATTTCGGGAAATTGTTGTTGGCTGTGGTAATAATTGGTCGATATCTACATTTGGACCAAATGTTGCTCCGACTTTTAGAATAAATGCGACAAATATCTTAAGTCCAGAGTCTTCGACGATTATAAACGAACGACAGTTCTTAATGACCCATTCGGTCATCACAGCAACATCTTCCATTTTCATATCGGGATCAACGTCCACCTGTGTTGGAGACTTGGCACAATTTATTGTGTAGCATTTATGCTTCACAATATTAGACGTGCTGCCCGAAAATTTTAAAACGGTGTTACACATCTTACAGCCTACAACTCCCACCATTTCGTCTCCACTTTCATCGCGTATTTTTGCAAAAAGACCCCCAAACATGACTTCGTCCTTTTTTCTGTATACACCACTCTGAAGCTTTTCTTTAATATCAGCTGACAGTCGAAGCCTAAATATCAAAACCAAGTTATTTATAACTAACAAAATAAAAATACCATAGCAAAAATACGTACACATAAAGACAAGACAAGAACATACATACATCAATAAAGGGAGCAATACTAGGATAAGACAAAGACAAGACAACCAAAATATAAATACATATACAATGCGTACGCAGTGCGTAATACGAACATACACACATACACAAACCATTACCTCTTCGTTGAAGACTTTTTCTACGCTCATTGCGCTTTGCGACTGCTTACGATGCCAAACCAAACCAAATGAGCGAGTGCACATTGTGTGTCAACGAACGTTCGGATGCTTTCGTCGATGCAAAAAGTTTAATTTTGCTTTACGAACCAATTTATTCGATCTCGAAACATGAGAGTATCCCTGAGTTCCAACCTCCTCATACTGTCTCTCTCACTCAATTATATTATATTCGAATACATTCTATTGCTTTGACAATATAAATGTCGCCATGCGGACCTCTAATTCCCATTGCCAACATATTACATCTCACATCAATTCAACACTTAGCGTCAAAAGTGAAACATTTGTGAAATTTTGTGATTTTAATATATAAAATAGAGTTAAAATTGCGCTCGTTGTTGCTCTTGCGGAGAATCATAACAATTCAATGCAGAAACTAATAAGGGAGTTTGAGGAAGCTGACAACAAGGATGCGATGAAGTTGGCTAAGCTTCAGGCTTTGTTGTTCTTGGCAGCGGAGAATTTAAATATTCCACGGACTGTTTGGACGTATGAGAACATATTGATTACATTAAATTAAAACACATTATTTTTATATTTTAGGAGCGGCTTGGCAGATTTTGGGAGAAGGACGTGCCGCTAAATGATGATGCTTTTTTCAAGGAGAGTTAACGTATGAAAAGATCAACTCTCGCTGTGCTGGTGAACCGTCTGCCGATGCTAGCGAAGGTGCACCTTCTCATAAAGGACCCACAACGATGGCGCACCACTACTTGGCCCAACTTTTCGTTGGGTTGATAAACAGAGAGGTCGCTAGCGTCTCTTCTACTTCCTTTTGCTCGTAACTTTGTTAGTTGAATAACTGTCGCATTTATCATCCGATTTGAATGAAATTTTCAGGACAGTAGTGTATATTATATAAACCAAAAATTAAGGCGCTAGCTTTAAAGGTTCTCTCGTAATTCGACTTTGAATTTTTATTTTTCATTTTCCTGGGGCGGAGAAGAGCGTGGCAAAAATCTAAAACAAACTCGTTCAATGCAAGATTTGGTATCCAAGTTTGGTATCTCTAGCTCTTATAGTCTCTGAGATCTAGGTGACACAAAAGCGGACAGACAGACAGACGGATAGACGGACATCGCTATATCGACTCGGCTGTTGATGCTGATCAAGAATATATTTACTTTATGGGGTCTGCCACGCCTCCTTCTGCTGTTTACGCACATTTTTTTTTTGGACAAACTTAATAGACCTATTTGTACTTTTTTGAAGTACTGGGTCTAAAAAATATGTTGGAACGATGTTAAAATATTCGGCACGGGTAAAAGTATGGGAACATCTCGACAGAAGATGTTAGATGTTGCTGAGTAGGAAAAGGGCATAAGCAACTAGTTTTTAGTTCCACATTTGTTCTGAGCAACACTACACAATTTGTGTAGAACAGATGTGAACAGCTGATCGAAATAATCAAATTTTAAGCAAATTATAAGCAAAGCAGTTGATGATCCTAATGTTTCTTGTTTAGTATACGTTTTGTTGTTTGTTTTGGATAACTGTTGTTTTTGTTAGAGTGACGATAAAGTTGTTTTTAAAGCACGAAAAAAAAATTCAAATCGAATTTCTTAAAAAAATGGGATTGATTACACTATGCAACAGCCAAAACTCCCCCTGGCCAAAAATCACATTTTCTGATACATATGGATCCCCTGATGCCGAAAATCGACTTTAATAAAGTTTCCTGGGTGTAGTGTTTTTTTTTTTTTAAATTATTTTTAAAGTTTAGCGGTTTTATTCTATCGATTTTTTTTTATGCTCTTACATTTTACATCATATTTCGAGAGCGGCGCAACCAAATTTAAAAACCTTTACAGATAAAAGATAATCAATATACCAAATAATCAATCATACATTGTTTTTAATTTAAATCAATAGTTTAACATATATGTCGGAGAATGGTCTTCATTTTCTGTATCCACAGAGACTACGTTGTGAGCCAAGCGCTTCCTTTGGCGTGACATCGTGTTGCATGAACGAGATCTGTTTCAAAACTAATTTCACAATGCGAACATTCCACTTCGCGTGTATACCACACACATACAGTGACACGCGCCTTCCAGGCGCAAGCACTATATTTCTCTCTCTCTAACTCATTGTCACGCCTAGGTTGCGCTGGACAGAGAACTCTGCCAGGCACACAATAATGGAAAGCACAAAGCAATGCAGAAAAGATCGGCATGGAATGGAAGAAATAAGAATAGGCAAGCAACCGAAATTCAAACAGTTACATTTATTCATGCTTTTACATTTTCATTCGTGTTTCTTAAAATTAAACGCCACGACACGGCCCTCCTGACTATCACACGTCCTCGTGTGTTACAAAATAAAGAAGGAAAGTAACAATATGCTTCACTTAATCAGAAAAGACAATTTGATCCAAACTTATTAAAACAGAGTTATTTAAAATTGAAAATAAAAAAAAACAAACTGAAAAATATTGTTCAAAGGGCCAACTCAGTGACAGAAGTACAGGGTACTATGCTAACTTCTCAGTATATCCGGACATAAGTGATCTCCCATTAGTTAACAACACTCTTGTGAAGTTACTAGATAATCGAGACACTCTCCAATTCAGGCTCCTACCGTCAAGCTACTCACTAGGTACTGGATAAGTAATCACATTAACTCGTGCACCTAACAGCACCCGTAATATAGCATAACAGCGTGACCCTCAGGTATAGAGCCCGATATCTCACATTGAATTCCATCAATGCCTTCACTACATTGGATGTACCAATGCCTCCTTTACGTTAGAATCCACTAACGCATCATTGACGTCTCTTTCAACGCCGTCACTATCATTAGAATCCTCTAATGAATCATTGACGTCTCTTTCAACGCCGTTACTGTCATCACATGTGTCCAACTCAATGGGAATCCCCTCTGCCGGCATACATCTCAACGACTCGTGCGAATACTTATAAGTTCGCTTGTTAGTCAATGACTTTAAAACGTATCGATCTCCATCGAGCACTTCTGCCACTAGGAATGGGCCCTTAAATTTGGGATCTAATTTTGTCTATCTTAAACCTTACAAATTTTGATTTGTTTTTATCGAATCTAATTTTATCATATACAGCGTTCTTTTCTATATTGTCTTTAGCCATTTTTCTCACAAAGCTTACATCTACTTTACTATCATCCTCACAGACATGTAACATGCCGAAGGGTCTAGCTTCTTTTCCAATTAATAATTCTAAAGGACTAGATTTCGTAGTTCGATTTGTTGTACAATTTATGGCTAATTGTATTTCACCTAAAGCGTCTTGCCAGGAACGCTCGCTACTCTCTATAGCAGTTAACATACGTTTCAGCACACTCATAACGCGCTCCACCTGACCATTTGCACGACTAGCACCTGTTGCAATCAAATGTAGATCTATTTTTTGCATAGAGCAAAATTTACTAAATCTGACCCCGTAAAACACCTGCCTTGATCCGCAATGATTTTTGTTGGTACGCCGACTTTACGGCATTAATGCAGCTTTCGGAATTAATATTTACAGTATGGTATAAAAAGACGAATTTTGTAAATGCATCGATTTGGACAATAACATATTCCTTTTGATCGCTTTTGCCACTCAGCTTGCCGGTGATATCAATATGTACCGTATGCCACGGAATGTTTTCTTTCGGTATTGGGTGAAGTTCTGCTGGTATCTTGCCTGATGGTGGCTTAGTCAATTTACAGGTAATACAGTTGTCGACAAATTTACGCACGTATTTTGACATATTTTCGAACCAGTAAAACTCATACATTTTGTCTAGGGTCTTTTCCCAACCAAGGTGTACAATTGCTTCATGGACATGGTTTACTACAGACCATCTAAAAGCTCTGGGGATAACTGGAAGACAGCGAGTTTTACCGCTTCTTTGAATTTTTCGAAACAGCATTTTTGATCTAAGCTCATAAGACTTTGCTATACTTTCCTCTATTTCATCGTTTTGAATTTTTGAAATTATCGAAGAAGTCTCAGGATCTCGTTGTTGTTCGGCAAGAAGCCAATTTTCCGTTATCTCAGCTAATTGTACACGCTTGATGGGAACTTGGGAAGACATTTTTAAAGGTAATGGATTACGTGAGAAGAAATCTACATGTGACATTTTACTACCTGGTCTATATTGGATGTCAAAGTTAAAGGATTGCATATACGCCCACCATCTATGGACTCTAGGCGTAAGATCAATTTTATTGCGTGAAGCTTTTAGTGAATTACAATCGGTGTAAACGAGAAAATGTCGGCCTTGTAAATAATGACGAAAATGCTTTATTGAATTAAATACAGCTAGCGTTTCCAATTCGTACGAATGATATCGGGATTCTGGAGGCGAAGTTCGTTTACTGTAATATTCAACAACGTGGGGTTTATTATCGATTTTATGCATTAAAATCGCACCGTAACCGTCCATACTGGCATCTGTATGCAGTTCTATTGGATGCTGGGGATCGAATATGGTAAGCACAGGCTCGTCTGTCAATGTTTTGATGACCCTTTGGCGAACTTCCTCATGCTCTAATTTCCACTCGAATACTTTATTTTTACATGTAAGGCTATACAATGGTTTCATTATTTGTGAAAACTTTGGCATGAATTGTCGAAAGTACGACGCCAAGCCAATAAATTGCCGCACTTGAGTAACGGACTGTGGGGGCGGCAAGTCAATCAATGCTTGTTTCTTACGTGGGTTGGGACGAATTTCCCCTTCTCTAATTTCAAAACCTAGGTATTCAACACTAGATCTTAGGAAAGAGCATTTGGCGACGTTAAAAGAGAATCCGGCCTGGGATAGAATTTTCAAAACTGCCTTTGATCTTTCAAACGCTTCTTCTTTTGTTTGCGAAATGATCATAATGTCATCCATGTAGACAACGACAAAAGAATAAGCAAGCTCACCTAATGCTTTCATCACGGCACGTTGAAACACAGATGGTGCATTCTTAAGACCGAAAGGCATCGTCAGAAACTCGTATTGACCTTCTGGTGTAACAAAGGCTGTGCGCTCAATCGAGTCTGGATGAATGGGGATCTGGTGAAACCCACTTGCCATATCCAGACATGAAAAATACCTTGCTCCGCGTAACCTAGAAATTTGATCGCTTATAAGTGGGAGTGGATATTTGTCAGCAACAGTATTCGAATTCAATTCGCGATAGTCGACACATAGTCGATCAGTGCCATTTTTCTTTTTAACAAGGAGTATGGGACTGGCAAACGGGGAACAACTAGGGCGAATAATGTTTGATTCTAATAGTTCTTTGATCATATTTCTTACTATTTCCTTTTCATCTGAACTGAGTCGGTATGGTCGTCTTTGAACGGTTTTGTTTGAATCTACTAAACGTATTTCTAATTGACCTGTTGTAACTCTACTTTTTGGAATTCCATCGATAAAAGAGCTAGAATATTCGTTTAAAATATCATATAAAAGAGATTTATCTACATCGTACAACTCAGTATCGATATTCTCTAGCTTAAAACAGTTATTAGTAACAGCTACAGCACATACAGATTTTGTTTTAAACAATGTGACCTTATCGATTGATATAGTGACACTAAAGTCATGATACAGAATTTCACGGCCGATTATAATATCATAATTTAAGCAATAATTTAAAACAACATGAAATAGAACTTCAAGGGAGTATTCGCTTATTTTAACATTTGATAGAATTTGCAATGTGCTGGTTACAGTATTATTTCCTATACCCTTAAGAATTACTACGTTGTTGATTCGTTTGCCCGAAAGTTTGTGGGACACAGCTTCTTTAACAAGCGAACACTCTGCTCCAGAATCGAAGCAAAATGGATACGACTCACCAGATTGAATCAAGGTACCAATTGGCTCTTTTATGTGGCACAGGTTCACTCGCTTTTCATCCACTTTATTTTGAAACGATGATGATGATCCTCCAGGGCAAGCAGACTTTATATGTCCAGCTTTTCCACATTTGAAGCAAATGATTGTGCCACTCTTCACTTCGGACGAACGGGCAGCATGCTGTTTAGATTCTTGTTGTGTTTTACCTCTCGCACGGCAGTCAGCAATTTTGTGTCCCTGTTTTCCGCAAAAGTGACATTTTACAATGGGTTGTAATCGCGCTTTCTTGCTCGCAGAATTGTCCTGAACAGAATGGTCCTTCTTCTTGCCAAAAGCAAATGCCTTTAATTCTTTTTGCATCTCGTTGCGCGTCTTGATGTCGGTTGTAAATATTGTCCGCTGCAGCTTGGGTTCAATCTGAGCCGCGTGCGCCAACACAACGTTTACAGCGACTTGCTCGATACTCATTTCCTTCCATTTAGACACCAGCGATGTAACTAGTCGGCTTCCATATAGTGATAGACACTCTCCATCTTTTGGGCGACCATTAAGAAGGTTGAAAACTGTGGCGGCTGGAGTTTCGTTGCCCTCAAACTGCTGTAGAAACAATTCTTTAAACTGGCTCCATGTCATACCGGCAAAAGATATTTGGGACAACCAATTAGATGCACTGCCCTCTAACGATTTGCTTAGTGCCACGAGAAGAGCACTGCCCTCCAAAGAGTTTTCTGCTAGGATTAGATCCACTTTACAACACCATGCGGCAGCACTGGAGCCCGAATTGTCGGGGTTGAACTTTGGAAAAACTGTCTTGAAAGCACCTTGCGACAGATGTCCGTTTCTTACTGCCTTTATCACTTCAATTAAATTGCGGTGTTGTGATTCCAGAATAGAGCATAAGCGATCCTCTTGGTTAACTTGGTGTGGAGGCGATCCCACTTCTGATGTCGGAGAATGGTCTTCATTTTCTGTATCCACAGAGACTACGTTGTGAGCCAAGCGCTTCCTTTGGCGTGACATCGTGTTGCATGAACGAGATCTGTTTCAAAACTAATTTCACAATGCGAACATTCCACTTCGCGTGTATACCACACACATACAGTGACACGCGCCTTCCAGGCGCAAGCACTATATTTCTCTCTCTCTAACTCATTGTCACGCCTAGGTTGCGCTGGACAGAGAACTCTGCCAGGCACACAATAATGGAAAGCACAAAGCAATGCAGAAAAGATCGGCATGGAATGGAAGAAATAAGAATAGGCAAGCAACACATTCTTGCGAAATTCAAACAGTTACATTTATTCATGCTTTTACATTTTCATTCGTGTTTCTTAAAATTAAACGCCACGACATATATATATTTTTAAATTAAGAAAATTATGATATTTTTTGTTGTTATACCCTTGCAGAGGGTATTATAATTTTGTCACGAAGTTTGTAACGCATTGAAGGGGCGTGTCAGACCCCATAAAGTATATATATTCTTGATCAGGTTGACGAGCTGAGTCGATATAGCCATGTCCGTCTGTCCGTGTGTCCGTCTGTTTCTATGCAAACTAGTCTCTCAGTTTTGAAGCTATCTTGATGAAACTTGGTACAGGTCCGTCTTATTGCTGCACGCAGTACATATGTCGGAACCGGCCGTATCGGACAACTATTTCATATAGCTGTCATAGGAACGATCGGTCGGAAATAAACATTTAGTATGAAAAACTTTTTTGTTTCTCAAGATATCTCAACCAAATACACACATTGTGTGTTTGATTAAGTTTTAAACAGGCTGACCAAATTTAATGTAAGTCGGACTACTATATCATATAGCTGCTATAGGAACGATCGGTTCGAAATCAACATTTATCAAATTTTGCAAGGGTATCCAAACTTTGCCGCGCCAAAGTTAGCTTGCGCTTTATATTTATACCCTTGCAGAGGGTATTATATTTTTGTCACGAAATGTGTAACGCATTGAAGGAAGCCTCACAGACCCCATAAAGTATATATATTCTTGATCAGGGCGACGAGCTGAGTCGATATAGCCATGTCCGTCTGTCCGTCTGTCTGTCCGTCTGTCTGTCTGTTTCTATGCAAACTAGTCTCTCAGCTTTGAAGCTATCTTGATGAAACTTGGTACAGGTCCGTCTTTTTGCTGCACGCAGTACATATGTCGAAACCGGCCGGATCGGATAACTATATCATATAGCTGCCATAGGAACGATCGGTTGAAAATAAACATTTAGTATGAAAAACTTTTTTGTTTCTCAAGATATCGCAACCAAATATACACATTGTGTGTTTGATTAAGTTTTAAATAGGCTGACCAAATTTGGTGTAAATCGGACTACTATATCATATAGCTGCCATAGGAACGATCGGTTCGAAAACAACATTTAGTATGAAAAACTTTTTTGTTTCTCAAGATATCTCAACCAAATATACACATTGTGTGTTTGAATAAGTTTTAAACAGGCTGACCAAATTTGGTGTAAATCGGATAACTATATCATATAGCTGTCATAGGAACGATCGGTTGGAAATAAACATTTAGTATGAAAAACTTTTTTGTTTCTCAAGATATCGCAACCAAATATACACATTGTGTGTTTGATTAAGTTTTAAATAGGCTGACCAAATTTGGTGTAAATCGGACTACTATATCATATAACTGCATAGGAACGATCGGTTTGAAAACAACATTTAGTATGAAAAACTTTTTGTTTCTCAAGATTTCTCAACCAAATATACACATTGTGTGTTTGAATAAGTTTTAAACAGGCTGACCAAATTTTGTTTAAATTGGACTACTATATCATATAGCTGCCATAGGAACGATCGGTTAAAAATCAACATTCAACAAATTTGAAAAAAATCTGTCGGCTTACACAGGGCACTGCAAGGGTATCTAAACTTTGGCGCGCAAAAGTTAGCTTGCGCTATATTTTTTACATAAGTTTGCTGATTTGAGCTTTAAATAATTTCTTCCTTCCTTCCTTCTTAGAAAAATTAGTTGGGATTTGTTGATTTTAATTTATGAATGTTCACGTTTCTCTTTTCGAACTTTTTATATGCTTTGGTTTTCACTTTTGTTCTATTTATTAAAAACTTTGTAGAACTTTTTGTTTTGTATATCGCGTTTCAGTTTTTAAGAAACTACAATATTATTTTCGAGTTCTGAGACTTTTTCGAATATTCGTCTCTTTTGGTTTAGTCAGATTTATTTCATCGAATAATGCGAATCACTTTGGCTTAGCTATCCTTTTATTGTGTTTGGAAAAAAATTTATTTATTTTTTGTGGATGCTAAATGCCTCCAACTTTATTGATACCAAATTTAGAACTAGAATACGATATTGAACTTATGCTGCAAGTCAGCTAGGTTCTTCCCAAAGCTTCTTTTGAGAGCTTTGATCCTATGCTGCAAGTCAGCGATTTATGTTAAAGCTTCTTTTGAGAACTTGAAAGCTCGAGAGAGCGTCTGATACAAAAAGAAACTGTATTGTGAAATAATTATGTCTACTTTAGGAGTTTCACAGAAGATTTCCTGTTTACATGAACGGATCTGATTGGGCTTTGATATTGGATTTCAATTACGCTTTGTTTACTTTACGTTAAGTGATCTGCTAGGGTTTAATATGGTAGCTTATATGATGATTGCAAGGTAAGGTTAGGTTAGGTTGAACAGACGGCTCGGCCTAGGCCGAGAGCACCCAGAAGCCTCTAGGGCCCATTGTCGTGTCTGATAGATACTGTAGGATAAAGAAGGAGGAAGGAAAGGGTTGATGGAATATTGGCTGAAGAGGGTACACGTTGCTAATGTGGATCCGTTCAGAGGGCTGGGCACGCCCTTGAACCACTTTGTGGAGTCCAGAAAGAGTGCTAGGTCTTCCAAACGCACGTTTGAGAGACCGCCCAGTTCCTCAAAGAATGGCTTCCCGAGAAAACCGGATCGCCTTCTTGCTAGTGCAGGGCAGTCACAAAGAAGCTGTTGGACACTCTTCTACGTTACTGCAGCTACGACAAAAGTCTTGGTAGGGTCCACTATACCGTTGCGCTATTCGGCCAATGTAACAGTGTCCTGTTAAGACCCCTGTCAACATTCTTATCTGTTCTTTTTAAGGTGTAGGAGCTTAGATGTTCACTTTGGGTTGTATCTTGGTCATAGTGCCGAGGAAATCTCGCACCCCATGATATCCGCCCAGTGTCTATCAGCCATGATTTTCCCCGCCCCTGTAAGTTCAAAGAGGATATGCTGGATAGGCCTTCCTATATCAGTCACCGCGCAACTTACCGGTAGTGTCGAACCTAGCACATTCATCAGCCATCTCGTTGCCCGACACTCCCATGTGTCCTGGCACCCAGACAAGTCTGATTGAGTGCTGCTGGCTGTGGTTCAGCGTCGCGGCAGTGCTCCGAATGAGTTTGCTCTCGACGATATTCGAGGCTAGAGCCTTTATTGCTGCCTGACTGTCGATGTAGATTGATATGTTCCTTGAAGTTTCCCTCAAGGAGAACGTCAATTTGATCGCTTGCCAAACAGCATATATCCCCGCCTGGAACACGGTGCACCAGTCCGGAAGTCGAAAAGAGAGCTTTGCATCAAGGTCACATGAGAAGACCCCAGATCCTGTGCCTTCCTTCGTCTTTGAACCATCTGTATAGAGTGACAGCTCGTTCCGCCTCGGTGGGGTTTCTTGCTGCCACTCTGTCCTATCTGGGAAGACAATTGTGAATCTGTCTTCCCATTTGAATTCTGGGACGCAGTAGTCATTTTACTCGGCCCTAGCTATAGTTCCTACCGAAAGTAGGATGGCGCGGTGGCCTGTTGCACTTGGCTTAAGGAGGCTCAGCGCGTGTAGCCTTGCAGCACTCCTTGCGGCCGTGTACTTGACGAAAATTTCTTTCGGGTCCAGATCAAGCATAACATCCAGTGCTGCTTGGGGTAGAACGAACACATCCTGTTACACTCAAGCAGGCAATTCATTTCAGCTTTTGGAGGTTTAGCAGATGGGAGTTAGTGCGAATCACCTCCCACCATACCAGCGCCCCGTAGGTACGAAAGGGTCTGACGACTGCAAAGTAGAACCAATGAATGATGTATGGCTACAGTCCCCATCTTTTCCCACACGTCTTCTTGCATATGAAAAAGGCTTGTAGTGCCTTTTTCATCCTCTCCTCCGAGTTTCTCTTCCAAGAGAGTTTGGAGTCAAGAATTACTTCAAGGTACTTTGCCTCTTTCGAGAGTTTGAGCTGTGTTCCACCCAGAGTTGGGAGTCTAAAGCTCGGTATTTTGTATATCCTAATGAACAGAACTAGTTCAGTCTTTTGTGGGTTTGCCACAAGGCCTTTCTGTTCTGCCCATCGCAGAGTTAGGTCCAGTGCGTTGTCCATCAGATCACTAATTGTAGGCAAAAACTTGCCAGCTATCAGTAAGACCAAGTCATGCGCATAGGCTGTTACTCTACATCCTTGATCTTTTACTTTTTGTAGTAGGTCATTTAGGACAATGTTCCACAGCAGGGGAGACATTATTCCCCTCTGCTGAGTGCCCCTAGTGGAATTTCTTCGAATTGTAGAGGTGAAAAGTTGGGCGTTGATAATTCTGCAGCCGAGCATGTTGCTAAGCCACTGAGTGATCTTCGGGTGTGAGTTAATTTTGACAAGTGCTGCCGATATTGACTCGATCCTGACGTTGTTGAAAGCGACCTCTATGTCGAGAAATGCCGCCAACGCAAATTCCTTTCTCTACAGACTCGATTGTTCCTACAACCTCGTGCAGAGGTCTCAACAGATCTACCCTTGAGTTAGGCGTGATGAGCTCCGCTAAATGCTTGAGGTGTTATCTTAGTCCTGAGGTACAGATCCAGGAGTTGCTCCAGCGTTTTAAGCAAAAACGATGAAAGACTGATGGGTCTGTAGTCCATTGGTGGGCAGTGGTTTATCTTTCCTGCCTTGGGAATGAATGCCACTCTGACTTCTCTCCAACCCTTGGGACGTATCCTGTTGTAAGGCATCCTCAAAGATAAGAGGTGTTCGCACACTGCTTGCAACATGATTGGTCTGATGTTATCCGGTCCTGGAGATTTGTAGGGATGAAACTACTTGATAGCCCAGCTTATCTTCTCTTCGTTGATTATTTCGTTTATGATGGCCCAGTTCTCCATATCCAACTCCCTTCCCATCTCCCTACTAGTAGACATAGTGATCGCTGCATCAGCATTCAGGCACCCTGGTTTTAGAGACTCCTGGCTATCCTTTGCGAAATTGCCGTCCAGGTCGCACCGGAGGCCTGGTTTTGCCAGATCTTTTGGCAGTAACCTTCGAGGTCTGCACGCTTCAGTGGTGCTGGTGAGATCATCGCAGAAGACAGCCGACGAGTCTCTCTTGGCTCTCCTACATTTATTCTTAAAATTCTTGAAGCTGAGGTGGTAGGCCTCCCAGACTACCTGACAGTTTCGAGCCTTTGTCCTGTTGTAAAGTTTTCTCGTTTCCTTCCTGATCTGACCCAGCTCCGGTGTCCACCACTTGTTGCGGTTTGACTTTGGAGGTCGGCTGATCGGGCAGGATTTGATGAAGGCTTTACAGAGTACATCGGTGATGGTTTGAGTCGATCTCTCAAGGATTTCCGGGTGACTCAGTTGTCCCACTGGGTGGTCCTGAAGAGAATCCCTAACAGAATTTAACCCAGTCTGTTTTTCTCGGGTTCCTGAATGGTGGTTTGTCCTCCCGATCCCATCTGATTTCGAACACTTTCCTGTAGTGGTCAAAAAACGAACACTCTATGGATAAATATGCCAGTTGTCCATTATTTGGGAGTCGCTATTCGTCGCTAGGGTTAAGTCAATAACCTCTGCACGATTCTTGTTGCGGAAAGTGGGGTGATTGCCCCGATTACACACATTAAGGCTCGTAAGCAGTACGAACTCGAGCAGCGACTCCCCTTTCATTGATGTCATTGCTTCCCCACAAAGTGTGGTGTGCATCGGCATCGCATCCTAGGATAACATCGATAATGAGGGCTTTGACGTTTTCCTGAGGTGGATATTTTCCCTTATACGGTAGATATGCCGATGCCAGGTATAGGTTGGGCCCGTTCCCACGCTCGCATAGCGCTACTGTCAGGTCTCCATTGCTGTAACGAGAAGAGAAGAGAATAATAAGTCCAGCTCTTACCACGATACAGGTTCTAGACTTACCCACATTATGTGGGACAAGGAGGTGATATCCGCGAGAACCCAGTCCACAAACCTTTCACCTACGATCCAGGGTTCCTGGATGAGAGCCACACCACCCCCTCCTTGTCCTTATACCGCAGTAGGTCGATCGAAGGAACCCTCGAATGATGCAGATTAATCTGCACCGACCTTGAGTCTCATCGGTTTACCTAACATCCCTTTCTTTAGAGCCGTTGGGAATATATGCCCGAAGACAGCCCATTCCCAACTTCAGTTGGCCTTGCTTCCGCAGGAGGTGGCTCTTGGATTCTTGATCAATGCTGATCCAGAGATCCTTGCCGTTTCCCTTGTCGCGGGCCAACCTCGCTTATCTGCCAATCCCCGGTTTTACAGTCGTCATTTTGGCAGTTAATCATATAAAGGATGGTTCGATCCTCCTGGCCAAAGTTCACCAAATCCCTGAACCGGGTCAATGAGGAACCGCAGGGATACCTCGTTGGCACAGGCCACAGATTTGGCTCCCTTATACCACTTGATGCCATCAAGCCTGGCCAGGAACGGATTATCTGGACGGATCATTGCATCGTGTAGCACCTTGTTTATTGACTTCTCCAGGATGAGTCAGTTATCTACAGTGATCTTCCCTTCCGGGTCGGTTCTGTCGATAATGACCACCTGAAGCTCAGGCTTTGAGCTTAAGCTTGCCAGAATCCCTTCTGGACACATCCGCTTGCTCTCAGAAGCCTTCGACGAGTCATCGGACCTCTGCTTTTTGTTGACAGAGCCGGGGCTCTTTCTCCTCCTCCTTCAAACCGTTCCCTTCTTTTGGGAGAGTTTTGTCGGTGCGGCTGCTTTTGTCGGTACTGCT
>JAWNMD010000229.1:0-50344 GCA_035044365.1 Drosophila neotestacea
TCCTTGTTCAGATTTGGGCAATGGGCCGATCGTATCCACAATTACCCCATCAAAAGCCATTTGTGGCGTTTCGGTTATAGTCAATGGAGTCTTTGTATGTTTTGTTGTTTTTGACTTTTGGCATTTAGGGCATTTTCTTATATATTTCGATATATCTCGTGTCATGTGTTTCCAATAGTAATGCCTTTTTATTTTAGCTAACGTTCTAGCTATGCCTGTATGAGCTCCTTGTATTGGGTCGTCATGGAATGTAAACAGTATTGCTTCTTTCTCTTTTCATTATTTGATAATAGGGTCACCGGCTTGAGTAGCGCTACTCTTAGAGATTGTGATATTTTGTTGCCCATTATTTTAAAAGATTCTATTGATATAAATAGTGTCAAAGATCTTTTCGCTCGGTGCCACTTTGAGTTGGCTGATATCATGTATACCGGCTTCCTTTTTCAAGCCTTTGGAAGAACTGACCTAAGTCGAGAATTCCATTGTTGTACATATCGCTAACGTCAATTCTTGCCATAACTTTTTTCCCATGTTTTAGTAAACATAGTGAATTCGTTATTCGCAAGGTCACTACTTTTCGTACCTCATCATTTACAATGACTTCGTATACGTTGGGCTTAGAACCTTTATTTAGAAATTGCTTATGCAAATCTACTTTTTCTTTTTCTGCGCAGGAATTTTTCTGTTTACTTTGGTTTCTGGTAGTGACTTTCAGAATTATATTATTTGTTTGAATATTTTTTAAGTCCGTTATAGTAATTCATGATAGCGCATCGGCTACATAATTATCTTTGCCCTTCAGGTACTCTACTGTAAAATTATATTCCTCTAATTCAAGTCTCATGCGTGTTAGTTTGGAACTGGGGTTTATCATTGAAAATAGGTAGGTAAGTGCTCTGTGATCTGTTTTGACAGTGAAGTGTCGACCATAATTATATGGCCTGAAATGTGTTATTTTTTTTAAACCGTCTGTAATAATTACAAGATGCGACAAATCTTCTAGCGCTGTCTGCATCATGTGGGACTGGATAATTTTGAATGAAGTCGTATTTTTTGTCGTCGGGCAATATTCCTTTATCTGTGCATTTATGTAAAAGAAAAGTGACTTCATGCATAAAAAATGAAAATTTTTCGGGATTTAACTTTAGGTTATGTTGCCTACATTTCTCAAAAAACATCAGTTAAGCTTTTGAGCATATGTTTTTCGGAACAACCAATGACTATTAAGTCATCCATATAAAGAAATGCTTGCGAAGGTTCTAGTCCAGAGAAAGCTATAGTCATCATTCTCTGAAATTAATTTGGCGCTATTTTTAAGCAGAATGGTAATCGAGTGAAGCGATATGAACCATTGTTTGTTGAAAAGGACGTTATATCTCGTGAACTTTTTTCGAGTTCAATTTGATGAGAACCTGACATTAAATCAAGACATGAAAAATATTTTGCTCTACCTAGTTGATCTAAAATGTCATCAATTCTAGGGAGTGGAAACTTATCGGACAATAGTTTTTTATTAATCTGACGATAGTCAATTACTAATCGCCATTTTTTCTTTTCTGAATTTGGAAGTGACTTTTTTGGTACTAACAAAAGTGGGTTATTATAAGAGTGATACCGATGGTTCGACTATTTTGTCATCAATGCGCTTTTGGACTTGATCTTGAATTTCGTCTTTTTGACTATGAGGACTTCTATAATTCTTTTTGTATATTGGTTCATCATCCTTCAATCTCAGTTTTTGTTTATAAAAATTATTTGTAGTTATCGATTCGGTTTCTAGTCCGAATACATCGCTATATTGGGTGCATAATGTTGTTAGTTGTGTATGAAATTGTGGCGGGAAATTTTTTGAAAGTTGGTTTAATACAGATTTTTCTCTGTTTCCAAAGTCTGTTTTAACTACATCGTATTTTGAAAGTGGTTTATATTTTAAGTTGTTTATGCTGACTACCTGATCTGTATTTGTTATATTTAGTAGTCTTATGAATGCATTTTGGACTGTTGCTATGGTATTTGCTATGTAAATGCCATGCTGAATTTCTTGGTTCGGAATCAATACACTGTCTTCTCCCGAGGCTATTTCAATTTTTCGGACAACTTGAGATCTTGCTGGCAGAATTAGGGAGTTGTTGCCAGAACTGTATGTTATTGGAACATAAATCGGATATTTCAAATTATTTGGTCTAATTATTAGCCAGTCTTCAGATGGCTTGAAATATAATTGACAGTTGTATTTTTTTATGAAGTCGATTCCTAGTATTCCATCACAAGGAATAGCGAATTGTAAATTTACGTTATGAAAATCATATGGAATTATATACTTAGAAGTTTGTATTTCGATAGAAGTTAGTCCTTTAGATTTAGTAACTTCTTGACTTATTCCCTGTATATTGATTATATGATTAGTTTGAATGTATTAAAAAACATCGGAATTTTCTTTTAATATGGATATATCCGCACCTGTGTCTATTAAAAAGACTAGTTCTTTTCCCGTTGCTACATTTATAAAAGTTGCGAATGAGTTTGGGCTGAGATTGATGGTGTGAACCCTTGCGTTTTCTACTGACGAGTATCCGAGGGCTGTTGGGAGTTTCCCGAAGAGGTCTGAGCTAATCTAACATTGTTGTTGTTATGATTATTATTATTGTTAGAGTTATAGCCTCCATTTTGGTGGTTATTTCCTCTATACCTTCCTCTATTGTTTCCTCTGAAATTATTATTGTTATTGTAATTCTGGCCGTTGTTGCGAATATGATTATTATTATAATTATTATTATTATAATAACCGCGACCATTGGCTCTACCGTGATTATTACCTCTGTTGTTGCAACTACCACGTTGGCCATGACCTCTTTGAGTGTATAATATTGCATTGGCATTTCCTGTCAATTCAGTACTACATTGTAAGTACTTAGTGATGGCTTCGTTCATTGTTGTAAAGTTTCCTGCCCCAAAATTGTTTTAAGTCTTCCATGTTCATAATTTTTGACCATTGAGCTAATGGCTTCTTTGGTACTGAATTTATCAGCGTGTTCGGCCGTTAGGCCTTCGTCAATATACGAAGCTTCCAAAAAGCTTACGTAAATTGTCAATTTCTGTTGTGAACTTTTCGGCAAATTTCCCTTTTTGAATTGTTTTTGGCAATTTTGCCTTTACTACGTCAGATGTTTCACCAACTATAGTGTCTTGCAACTTTTAGACCCTGCACTTTAAAAAAGTACAAATGGGTTTATTAAGTTTGTGCAAAGAAAAAAATGTGCGTAACAGGCAGAAGGAGGCGTGTCAGACCCCATTAAGTGTATATATTCTTGATCAGCATCAACAGCCGAGTCGATATAGCCATTTCCGCCTGTCCGTCTGTCTGTCCCTTTTTTGAACACCTATATCTCAAAGACTATAAAAGCTAGAGCCATCAAATTTGGCATGAAGGTTCATCTATATATTGCATTGATCAAGTTTGTTTTAGAATTTTGCCACGCCTCCCTCCGCCCCCGTAAATTTGAAACAAAATTTCAAAGTCGAATAACGAAAGCACCTTTATTGCTAGCGATATGATTTTTTTCACACATGATAAACTTTATAGTCCAATCCTGTCCTGAAAGTTTTATCCGGATCGGATAATAAGCGGATAGTATACGGTTGATCGAAATTTGGAAAATATGAACACCTAGATCCCAGAGACTATAACAGCTAGAGACATCAAATTTGACATGTAGGATCATCTATATCTTTCATTGATCAAGTTTGTTTTAGATTTTCGCCACGCCCCCTCCGCCACCGGGAATTGAAATACAAAATTTCGAAGTCGAATATAAGGAGCCCCTTTAATGTTAGCGACTTGATTATTATTATATAATATACACTTTGGTCCAAACCTGTCCAGAAAATTTCATTTCAATCGGATGATAAACGCGGAAGTTATTCAACTAACGATGTTACAGGCAAAAGGAAGAAGAAGAGACGCTAGCGACCTCTGTGTTTATTAACTTCGTAGTGGCGCCATTTATTGTATGGTACGCAACATTGAAGAACAATCTATGGTGAGCTCTTTGCACTCAAAAAGTCGAGCTTGCTCCACTGTAGCTTACTGCATTTTTATAATTGCATCAATTGTTGTTTCATTTTGTACTTTGTACAGCGTAGATCCTATTATTTTTGATTTTATAACCTCAACAGCTATCTCTTCGAATGTGCCCTGTGTTAAGTTTATTAACTTCAAGGCCGTTACAAATCTTTGAAGATGTATTTTCTGTTCATTAAATTCTGGAATGGCATTTGTAGTGTCTTTTATGTATGCCCTTTGGGCAACTGGGTCTGCCATTGTGTTTTCTTTTGTGCCTATTACACTTATATTTGACTCTATTTCTTCTTCTTCTTCTTCTTCTTCCGGTAATGTTATTACCGCAGGAATTGTCAGGTTGTGTAGATCTTCTTTTATATCAATCTGTTCGGTTGATTCGGAATCTACATAGCAGAGCTGTTTCATCGAAATCAGCTGTATAGTTTATATTATTGGGAACTAATATGTTAAATGTGTATCTTTGTGCGACATACAGAAAATGTTCTTTTAAGCGTTTAAAAAAATCTTTTAACTGTAGGGTCTGCAGTGAATCACAATTTTTCAAATTGTCGACTACTGTTTGACGTATTCCATTGTAGGAATTCAGCAATACCCTAATATGTTTTAATTTTGTGCTATTTGTGATTGGTGCACTTTTATTTATACACTTAAAAGACTTTTCCGACTCACTTCTTAGTTCGGAAATAAGGGCAATAACTTTTCTGAAATCCATAAGCTGGTTTCATCATTGTGAGCGTAATTATGTGGATGTAGAATGATTTTAAATATTCATTTAATATTCAAAATATTCATGATCTACAACTTTTCCTCTTTTATTTATTATATTTTAACTAGCCAGAATTTCAGAATCTAATGAATTTCTATTTTAGTGAATTCTATCAAGCTTCTTAGAATTTTTTTTATAGTGTTTGTTGACGTCAGAGAGAGCTTTGATGCTTACGCTCGCGAGCGTGAGCGTAACAGCTGTCGCTAAGCTGCGCTTGAGCGCAACTGAGCTTTCCCCCGCACTACTTCAACTCCCCACACTTAGGCTAATTAGGTTTAAGACAAAAATGTAAGAGTAGTACTAATCAAGAAGCCAACGTGAGCACACACTGTGCACTCAATAAAGTGAAGTTTTATAAAGAAGTGAAGTGCCTTTTTAATTGGACCCCAAACTTCGCCAACAACGTTGGAGACCACCACCCAAGAAGAACTTCTGGAAGATCTGCCCCCACCCCTAACATTTGGTCCTTCGAGCCGGAGCTCCTTATTATTTTGAAGAACATCGCATCCAGCGACACCGGCGGATTTTTTAAGAAGTTAAGTACTTTTTTCCAATTTTTTACATGTCCGCATAGGGCGGCATTCCAAGTTGGTTATATGTTTCCACTCCAATCCAATCCGATACGTCCGTAAATCAAGTCCGAGTCACATAGGGTGACACACACATATATATTTGTATATACATACACAATATATATTTTTTCTTTTTTTTTATTTACTTACATCCATATATAACCAAGTCCGATTCAAATTCAAATAATAAAAAATACATATACAAATATATATTTTCTTTCCAAACAAAAAAAATATCCAAACTAAATATAATATAAAATATTACAAAAAACATATATATATAACCTAAAATATACATACATATATTCATACGGCTTTTAATCGGACCCTGACCCCGTACCATTTTGTCTCCGTTTTGTTCTCGTTTTTCCGCCGTTTTTGCGCATTCTCCTTTTACTCCATAGCACATATCCATCATATTTCGCTCTTCAGCTAGCAGCGCGCTTCTCCGCATATTCCTCTTCAGCAAGCGGCGCTTTTACACACATACATTGCATACATACGAAATCCGTTTATGCGCTTAAGTTGGCGCTCTTTCCTATTTCACAGCGTAGCATATTCCTCTCTTCAGCAAGCGGCGCACTTTCACTTACATGCTCATATACCCTACAGTGTTTATTTTCAGAACCGGGTATATACGTTTTAAAGATAACAACGCAAGCATCGTTGTTTTTCCTGTGAATAATTTCGAAATATAATTTCGAAGTATAGTGTGGTGTCCTCCGCTAGAAGGAAAAATAACCACTCGCGCAACGACCCAAAAGACAAAGGAACTCGTCGACATGGCATTGAATGAATTTATATCCTTAGTGGACAAACTTGTGAAATTTGCCGCTACAGCATCTTCCATCGCAGATGTTAGCTTATTCACTCTGCAAGTTCGCCAGGAGCAACTGAAGACTCTCTGGCAGAAGGTGGACAATGCGAGTGAAAAATTACATAAGGAACTTCTTCAAGGCGATCCCGACGAATCTAAGAAGACGCTTGCTATCGTCCAAAATAAGTATGACCGTACCTACGTGCTCTACGAAAAATGCGCTGCAGTTTTAGGCGAGCAAATCCAGGCTCTAACTAGTGAGAGGAAACAGGAGCAGCAAAATATCGCATCCCAGGGTTGTCGTCTGCCTCCGTGTGATACCGAAGTTTTCGATGGGAATTATCTTCGCTGGCCGACATTCCGCGACCTATTCACAGCTGTTTATATAAAGAATCCGCGGTTAACTCCGGTAGAGAGACTTTTTCATCTTTCTGCCAAAACCTCAGGTGAACCCAATGAGATTGTTTCCCGTTCTCCCTTAACCAATGACGGTTTTCAGTCTGCCTGGGACGGCCTCATAGAGCGGTATGAGAATCCGCGTTCGCTCATTAACAGTCACCTCAAACTTTTGTTTAGTGTATCCTCCATAGCGACTGAATCGGGATTCGCAATAAAGGATCTTCAAAGTACCTTCCAGGGGTGTCTTACTGCACTCAGCCATTTCGGCGTTGATACTCAAATCCTGGGATTGTCTGTTGGTGTTTTTGTGCTCATCTAAGCTTCCTGATAGCACTCTAACGCTATGGGAACAGTCAATTAAGGGCAGAAAAGACATCGTACCTTGGTCATCCCTAAACGATTTCCTATTAGAACGACAACGCACTTTAGAAACGGTTGCCAACTTAAAACAGATTCCGAGCAATTTGGAACCTCCCAAATCTAATCGGAAGGAGCAACCTTCCAAAAGAGTCAACACCTTTGAAGCGCGAGTGAGCATGAAAGAACAAACATGCAAGCTCTGCTCTAAGGAAAATCATCCAATAAGACTTTGCCCTCAGTTCCTCCAAATGTCTATAAACGAAGAGAACGACTTGCATAAAACAGCAAAAATTATGTTTGAATTGCTTCGCTAGGGGGCATCAGCTCCGAGAATGTACAAGTACACATAGTTGTTTTACGTGTAGGGGTCGCCATCATACCTTATTGCATCGTGGGCCCCCTCCGTCGACTACAACAGTGCCTTCGGCACAATCCACTCCGAATACCAATAATATACAGTCCACATCGTTGTCCCACACATCTTCCTCTGCCGTCCTAAATCATTTTGCCTCCAACGCACAAGGCATTCTTCTCGGCACAGCCCTTATAAACGTGTGCTACTTGGGTACATGTTACAAGGCTCGTGCATTGATTGATTCAGGATCCGAAGGAACTTTCATTACAGAGAGACTTTTTAACATGGTCAAGATGTCGTTCCAAAGTATCCAAGCCCAAGTTTCGGGGCTAAATCAAAGTGTATCTGCCCAGTCTCGGAAGCTCTGTCAATTTACGATAAGCTCTCCATCAAAACCAAGACTTCAAGTCGAGACTACGGCATTTGTCCTACCACAATTAACAGGAAATCTTCCCTCTTTTACGATCCCACAAGAGGCGCTGAGGGACCTACCAAACTTTGAGTTAGCTGATCCAAGCTTCAACAAAAGTTCCCAAATAGACGTGCTAATCGGGGCGGATATACTGCCGTCTATACTGTTGGGCGGCTCTCAAAAGAACATTTGTGGCTCTCTTCTAGGGCAAGAAACTGTTTTTGGGTGGATACTTAGAGGTCCAGTGTTAAGCTCAACACCCAAAACCTTATCTTCTTTTTCCACGCGAGTGTCCCTTAAACAAGATGTAAGTCTTGACAAACTTCTCACCAAATTCTGGGAAGTGGAGGATCTCCCTGTAAGACATTCCAATCCGTCTTACTCGTTCTGCGAGGACAATTTTACTCGCACCACTATCAGATCTGCAAATGGAAGGTACACGGTCACCTTACCATTCAAGAATCCAGATCGTATAAATTTGGGTCACTCTAGGTCAATTGCTTTGGCCCAATTTCTCAAAAATGAGCAGCGCTTAAAGAGAGACATTTCGTTGCAAGACAATTATAATTCCGTGATTCAAGAATACTTGGATCTAGGCCACATGAGGCAAGTCTCTCCCTCCGACGTTTCAAATTGCATTTACTTACCACATCATGCTGTGTTTCAGCCTGATAGCACGACTACGAAGGTACGTGTTGTATTCAACGCTTCCAGCCCATCGTCAAACGGCAAGAGTCTGAACGATTTATTGCATGCGGGACCCGTCCTTCAGTCCGACCTGACGATGCAGATCCTTAAGTGGAGGTTCTATCGCTATGTTTTTAATGCCGACATAACCAAAATGTATCGGCAGATTCTAGTCTCTCCTAAGCACACGCCTTTTCAAAGGATCCTTTTCCGCAATAAAGCTGGTGAGCTGTGTGACTATGAATTAGCCACAGTCACTTTCGGAGTTAATTGCGCTCCTTTTTTAGCGATCCGAGTATTGCAGCAGCTGTCCTTGGACGTGAAAGCCACACTCCCTCTCGCCAGTGAAATTCTGTCGAACGACATGTATGTTGATGACGTTTTAGCAGGTTCACACACTTGTCAACAAGCGACTACCGCAATTCGAGAGCTTAGAGAAGCTCTCACATCCGCAGGATTTCCTCTCCGCAAATGGACTGCAAACCATAAGGACCTTTTAAAGGACATTCCCAAGGATCATTTGTTGCGTGTCGATTTCCTACAACTTGAGGAATCTAGTGTGGCCAAGACTTTGGGAATCCGATGGCAAGCAGACAGTGATGAGTTTTTTTTCGCCCCCTCAGAGATAATCGCCAAGGCCTCCTTCACAAAACGCGAGGTCCTGTCTCAGATAGCCAAGTTATTCGATCCTGCTGGATGGCTTGCTCCTATTATTGTAAGGGCAAAAATCTTTATGCAAGAGATATGGCTTCAGGATATAGGTTGGGATAATCCGTTACCTAAGGAGCTTGTCAGGAAATGGCGTGAATTCCTCATCAGCTACCCACAATTGAAGAATATCCGAATTCCGAGATGGGTTCAATTTCAACCATGGGCGCAGTTGCAATTCCACGGGTTTTGTGATGCATCACAATTGGCCTACGGTGCAGCCATTTACGTCCGAATGGAATGGCAAGGTCGTATATCGGTCCATCTGCTTACCGCCAAGACTAGAGTGTCTCCTGTGAAGACGGTATCCTTGCCACGTTTAGAGCTGTGTGGAGCCGTCCTTCTGGCGGAGCTATCCGCAGCGCTTTTCCCACAACTTCCCATGGAGACTTTCCAGTCCTTCTTCTGGACGGACTCAACAATTGTTCTAGCTTGCCTGCGAAAACCCGCATGTAACTGGACAACGTTCGTGGCCAACCGAGTTGCTAAAATTACCCTAGCCACAGTTCCAGGTACATGGTCCCATGTGCGGTCTGAAGATAACCCGGCAGATCTAGCGAGCAGAGTGTCTTCGCCAATGGACCTTATCGATAACGCTCTGTGGTGGCAGGGACCCGAATGGCTAAGGCTTCCCCAGGATCAGTGGCCTACACAGAGTGATCAACCTCCGGAAACCAGTGAAGAGCAGCGTCCCATCAAATGTCATCACTCTTACCGGCGACATTGGTGGATTTTCTCGACCGTTTTTCAAAATTCAATAAAGCGCTACGTGTTATGGCTTATGTACGACGGTTCCTTAAGCGTTCTCGAAACCCTACAGTGCACTTTGAAAGCGATCTCAGCAGTTCCGAGATAAAGGAAGTCCAGCAAATCCTTGTGGTTATCACTCAACGGTCGTTTTATTCCAAAGAGTATAGGTGTTTGCTTGACAAGCAGCAGCTCCCTAAGTCTAGTGAGTGCTCCTCAATCTTTAACCCATTTTATTGATATCCATGGTGTGATGAGATGCTGTGGGCGTGCGACTGCATCAGAATCCTTGAGCTATGACGAACGTCACCCAATCATTCTTCCATATTCATGTATTTTTTCGCGACTTCTCGTCCGTTTTACACACCACATTGCCCTTCACGGGGGAAGTCAATTGATGATCCGTTTGATACGATCCAAGTATTGGATTCCAAAGCTAAGGAACTTAGTAAAGTCCATTACTAACTCCTGCAAGGTGTGTCTTGTCCATAAGAGGAAACTCCAAACTCAACTAATGGGCACCCTACCAAAGGAGCGAATCTCCTTCTCCAGGCCTTTTGCCTATACTGGCGTGGATTGCCGACTGGACCCTTCGATATTAAAAATTATACCGGTAGAGCCTGCTTAATCACCAGGGGATATGTGTGTCTATTTGTATGCTTTAGTAACAAAAAAGCAAATCCACTTGGAAGCGACATCGAGACCTCACCACTGAGAAGTTTTTGGCGGCATTTTCCCGATTCGTGTCCCGGCGAAGGATGTCACGCAGGTCCGTGCAATTCGATAACGGAAAGACTTCTTGTGGGCGCTTCCAAGGTATTCGATAGAGATATTCTTGAGGAACTCAAAACGCGCGCCACGGCTGATTACAGTCAGCAAAACTTGGTGTGGCGGTTTATTCCGCCCGGAGCACCCCACATAGGGGGCCTATGGGAGGCTGGAGTAAAAAGCTTCAAATCCCTTTTTTATAAATCCTCTGTCACGCTGAAATACACATTCGAAGAACTTTCTACCCTTCTCGCAAAGATTGAAGCGTTGCCTCAATTCCAGGCCGATTTATCCAATGTCAGAGGACCCCTTCAGATTTGTTGGCCTTGACTCCAGGGCATTTTCTCATTAGGGGGTCCTTTTGATGGCAGTCTCTGAACCAGTGATTAAGCAAGACGCCATGTCCATCATTAATCGATGGCAGCGTCTGAAAGCACTTAATCAACAGTTCTGTTCACGGTGGAAGGACAAGTATTTAAAAAAATTACATAAACGTAACAAGTGGCAGCAACCAACCCGAAATCTGGAAAAAGACGATATGGTGGTCGTTAAAGAGGAGAATCTTCCATCAACGGATTGGCGCCTTGGAAGAGTGCAGACAGTGTACCCGGGGGCCGATGATAAGGTTCGGGTCGTAGACGTTCTGACTACGCGAGGAGTCATCAAGCGTCCTGTAGCTAAATTACTACTCCTTTCCACAGGAATCCCATTATCGAACGGATCCACCGTTTCCGAAGAGATTTAACACAATCTAATTCCACTCTAACTCATTCATATTCATTCTTTTCATCCATACTCATTTTAGCTTAAGAAGAAATGGCACCGCACCCTCATGCATTGGAGAGCAGACGTTCCCGAGGAATTCAATCCTTCCGCTGCCGAGTCTGCCGGGGCATCCATCCGCTGCGGAAATGTAACCGGTTCACTGCGTCTGAGCGCAGAGAAGCAGGCTCCGGGCAGTACTTATCAACAAGTACTGCCCCAATTGTCTAGCGCATCAGCACTCCGGACAATCCTGTCGGAGCGGTGGTCGATGCAGAACTGATGCAGGAAAAAAGCACCATACCTTGCTCCATATGCACGAGAGTCGGCGCACAAGCCGGTCTCCACCCCGAAGTGTGTCTCCGCGACGTACTAGATCCCCAGTCCAGGAGTCAGCCCCATCACTGGCTGCGTTGTTGCAGCACAAGTCCACAATCGTGATGCCCACGGCTCTAGTCTTGATAGACAATGGCGAGAAGAGGTTCGAGTGTCGCGCATTGATCGATCCGTGCACCCCCATTAGCCGGATCAATGCTTCCTTGGCCGCAGCGCTCCGCCTGGCGGCCACCAACGTTGGGACGGAGAAGGTGTGTTCGGCAACGATACGGCCTGTCGCTAACCCGGAACAGAGGCTGGAGGTGGTTCTAAAGCTCGAAGAGCAGCTGCGCTTTCGCACCCCAATCAGAGCACTGGGCGCAAATGTGCGCTCTAAGTTCACTAACGTGAACCTCGCGGATGACGGTTTTGGCACTCCGTCCACCGTGTGCGTGGTTCTCGGGGCCGATGCGTATCCTCGTATCATCCAGCCGGGCTTCTTACCAAGCCAAGATGGACTCCCAGTGGCGCAGAACACCATTTTTGGATGGGTTCTCTCCGGCTCCTGCTCTGCCTAAGGAAGGAAGTTGTTCCATCCCCCCATCACCTTCTTTCTTCTCTCTCTGCATTGAGTTTCTTTATACTCAGCTTCCTGTTCTTAATTACATTTCTTTTGTATGTATTCATTTTTATACCTTTGCAGAGGGTATTATAATTTTGTCACGAAGTTTGAAACGCATTGAAGGAGGCCGTAAGTATATATATTCTTGATCAGGGCAACGAGCTGAGTCGATATAGCCATGTCCGTCTGTCCGTCTGTCCGTCTGTCCGTCTGTCTGTCTGTTTCTATGCAAACTAGTCTCTTAGTTTTGAAGCTATCTTGATAAAACTTGGTACAAGTCCGTCTTTTTGCTGCACGCAGTACATATGTCGAAACCGGCCGGATCGGATAACTATATCATATAGCTGCCATAGGAACGATCGGTTGGAAATAAACATTTAGTATGAAAAACTTTTTTGTTTCTCAAAATATCTCAACCAAATATACACATTGTGTGTTTGATTAAGTTTTAAACAGGCTGACCAAATTTGGTGTAAATCGCACTACTATATCATATAGCTGCCATAGGAACGATCGGTTCGAAAACAACATTTAGTATGAAAAACTTTTTTGTTTCTCAAAATATCTCAACCAAATATACACATTGTGTGTTTGATTAAGTTTTAAACAGGCTGACCAAATTTGGTGTAAATCGGACTACTATATCATATAGCTGCCATAGGAACGATCGGTTCGAAAACAACATTTAGTATGAAAATCTTTTTTGTTTCTCAAAATATCTCAACCAAATATACACATTATGTGTTTGATTAAGTTTTAAACAGGCTGACCAAATTGTAAATCGGACTACTATATCATATAGATGCCATAGGAATGATCGGTTCGAAAACACCATTTAGTATGAAAAACTTTTTGTTTCCCAAAATATCTCAATGAAATATATACATTGTGTGTTTGATTAAGTTTTAAACAGGTTGACCAAATTTGGTGTAAATCGCACTACTATATCATATAGCTGCCATAGGAACGATCGGTTCGAAAACAACATTTAGTATGAAAAACTTTTTTGTTTCTTAAAATATCTCAACCAAATATACAATTTGTGTGTTTGATTAAGTTTTAAACAGGCTGACCAAATTTGGTGCAAATCGGACTACTATATCATATAGCTGCCATTGGAACGATCGGTTCGAAATCAACATTTAACAAATTTTGTAAAAATCTGATGGCTTACACAGGGCACTGCAAGGGTTTCCAAACTTCGCCGTGCCAAAGTTAGCTTGCGCTATATTTTTTGATTATGATAATTAAAGAAGCAATTTTATTTTGCCGTACAGCATAAGTGGAGATTACATTTTGTGCACATACATTGTGTTTGGGATTTCTTACAGTGCTTGCACCATCTTTTGCCACTATCTCGACTCATCCAAACAGGAAAATGGTTGACTTCATCTAACGGTATATCCGAAATTGGATGCTTGGGTTTTTCACCAACTGTGAGCGATGGCTTTGAAGATCTCTTCGTGGATGGAGATTGCATTGTCCAACCTGGTTGTGCAGTTCGCTGTGATGATGGTGACGAAAGCTTCCGATCATAATCACGGTATGGGCGACCGCATTTATGCTTGCTCTGATATGTCATTAAACCAGCAGCAATTGATTCCCGAAACTCCGGAAGCTCCAACAATTTGTCTGTGCTCTTGTTTTTTTTGTGATGCGCCTGAATAAAACATAAGCATTTGTCGCTGCCATATCAACCAAATGGTAAAAAATTCATGGCATTATTTTCCCGAATAATTTGGGGACAATCAACCTCAATGTGTCTTTTTGATATCCTGTTGTAACGAGCTATTTTTTCTATTCCTTAATTTGCATTTAATTTCAAAAATGGCTTAACACCCACATAAGTGGATAGCAAGCAAACGGCTTTATTGTCTTTCCATAATACATTTGTTATGTCGATGCCATATGACGAACCGACATACTCAGTCGAAAAACCCCTCGGCTGTTTCCTGATCGTAATGTCATTTGGTAGCTTGCAATTTGGAATGCGATTAACACGCACTGTTCCAAGGCTATATATCCCTTTAGCACGCAGATAAACCATCAAAGGTAAAGACGTATTAAAGTTGTCGAAATAAATTATGTGGCTTTTGAAACTTTGTACCGTTTTTGTCAGGCGTACAACAATGTTGGCCGCTGCTCCAAAATCTGGATAAGCAGGCAAGATCACGTTGTCAACTGCACCACTATAGATTTCAAACCGGTAAGCATAACCAAATGAATCGCACAACACAAACAGTTTAATACCTTACTTATGAGTTTTATAAGGCATATACTGCCAAAGGTGGTGTCTCATTTTTGTGCTGCACATTTGTTCATCGACACAGAGCCGTGCTTGCTTTGTCACGGAATAAAATCTATGGTTAAGGTGATCTAAAAACGTACGCGTGCGATACAGTGAACCGCATCCTGGCTCACCCTTCTTGATTCGCTTACTCTCATCCCGCAGTGAGAAGTATTTTTTGATTTCTTCAAACTTGTTTCGCGACATGGAGTGTTTTACAGGTCCAAATGCATTTATACCCCAGTAGCTTTTTATATTCGGGTGCCACATATTAATAAAATTTTTAAGAATCAACGAATAAATCTAAAAATAGATTCAAATGACCCAATTTGTACTAGTTGTCCTACTAAAAAGACTACAGTGCCTATTTGTGAAAAATCTAAGTACTTAATTGCTAGTTACAGGAACTGATGAAATGTCGCTGCCTTGTCTCTGCTGCTGACTTAATTGTTTTGCCCTCTGCTGTCTATGGCCAAGACAGTTTGAGCAAATGTTGATATCCCTCGCCGTCATCGTCATCGTTGCGGGCGTGGGTATATATTTGCAGGAGGCGAATAATGTTGCGCCGCCAAATGTGATCGTGTGCTGTTCCACGGCCAGCGTGTACAGCGATACTTCGCCAGTGAGGGTGATGAACCAGGAATGTTTTGCTGCGCTGAAGCCTCGTATTGGATCCAGCGTCGGTAAAGTTGGGATTTATATGCCAAACACGTTTCATTGTGCTTGACTTAATTGCAGAAAATTACGGATATGTGTCAGATGTGTGACTTGTGATGGTCACAATGTGACAAACGTAAGAGGGCAACCTTCTGGAGAGAAATATTTGCTGCGTCGTACTGTTGATTATTTGCAGCTGCTCGCCACGCCTCCTAATTGATGCCCACAAGTGGGCGGTGAAGTTGTTAGAAATTACAATAAAATGGAGTTTTGAACATATGTGTGAGCAAAAAACCAAGATTTACTGCTGCTGTTCATCCAGTCATCGTCGCAGTGTGGTAGTTGCTGGTGTATGTGTGTTGAAACACTTTGCCAAGGTGTTCAACGTGGAATTGCCAGCATGAAGAAACTGCCAGTGTGTCTGCGTTGTTTTTGCAGGAATATAATAACAGGACACGTTGCCAGTGTGTCCGTATCATATGTCCAGACGTCGTCCAGGTCGAAAAGCCAGGAGCGATTTGCTGGGCCATGGCCTAATGTTGGGTCCAGCGCCGGTAAAGTTGAAATATTATGATGTCAAACGCGTTGCCAGTGCATTTGACTTAATTGAAGAAAATTAAAAATGTGTGTCGATTTTATGACATTTTTTATTAATTGTAGTTTACCTGTAAAGCGATCAAAGGTAAATAAGTGCCTTGAGGCACTCTTTTGGCTTTAAGTGAATTTTTATATATTTGAGTTTATTATACCCTTGCAGAGGGTATTATAATTTTGTCACGAAATGTGTAACGCATTGAAGGAAGCCTCACAGACCCCATAAAGTATATATATTCTTGATCAGGGCGACGAGCTGAGTCGATATAGCCATGTCCGTCTGTCCGTCTGTCTGTCCGTCTGTCCGTCTGTCTGTCTGTTTCTATGCAAACTAGTCTCTCAGTTTTGAAGCTATCTCGATGAAATTTGGTACAGGTCCGTCTTATTGTTGCACGCAGTACATATGTCGGAACCGGCCGGATCGGATAACTATATCATATAGCTGCCATAGAAACGATCGGTTCGAAAACAACATTTAGTATGGAAAACTTTTTTGTTTCTCAAGATATCTCAACCAAATATACACATTGTGTGTTTGATTAAGTTTTAAACAGGCTGACCAAATTTGGTGTAAATCGGACTACTATATCATATAGCTGCCATAGGAACGATCGGATCGAAAACAATATTAAGTATGGAAAACTTTTTTGTTTCTCAAAATATCTCAACCAAATATACACATTGTGTGTTTGACTAAGTTTTAAACAGGCTGACCAAATTTGGTGTAAATCGGACTACTATATCATATAGCTGCCATTGGATCGATCGGTTCAAAATCAACAAATTTTGTAAGAAATCTGACGGCTTACACAGGGCACTGCAAGGGTATCCAAACTTTGGCGCGCCAAAGTTAGCTTGCGCTATATTTTTTATATTATGATGTCAAAATTACAAATGTGTGTCGATTTTATGACATTTTTTATTAATTGTAGTTTACCTGTAAAGCGATCAAAGGTAATAAGTGCACTCTTTTGGCTTTAAGTGAATTTTTATATATTTGAGTTTATTTTTATACCCTTGCAGGGGGTATTGTAATTTTGTCACGAAGTTTGTAACGCATTGAAGGAGGCGTGTCAGACCCCATAAAGTATATTTATTCTTGATCAGGGCGATGCGCTGCGTCGATATAGCCATGTCCGTCTGCCGTCTGTCTGTCTATCTGTTTCTATGAAAACTAGTTTCTCTCTCAGTTTTGAAGCTATCTTGATGAAACTTGGTACAGGTCCGTCTTTTTACTGCACGCAGCTTATATGTCGGAGCCGGCTGGATCGGATCACTATATCATATAGCTGCCATAGGAACGATCGGTTCGGAATCAACATTTAGTATGAAAATCTTTTTGTTTCTCAATATATCTCAACCAAACTCACAGATTGTGTGTTTGATATAGTTTTATACATCTCTACCAAATCTGACTCAAATCGGACAACTATATATAGCTGTCATAGGAACGATCGGTTCGAAATCAACATTGAGTATGAAAAACTTTTTTGTTTCTGAAGATATCTCAACCAAACTCACAGATTGTGTGTTTGGTATAGCCTTATACATCCCTACCAAATTTGATGAAAATCGGACTACTATATCATATAGCTGCCAAAGGAGCGATCGGTTCGAAATCAACATATATGTAGTATGAAAAACTTAATTGTTTCTCAAGATATCTCAACCAAACTAACAGGTTCTGTGTTTGACACATTTTTATACATTCTTATCAAATATGGTTATAATAGGACAATTATGTCATATAGCTGCCATAGGAATGATCGGTTCAAAATCAACATTTAGTATGAAAAACTTTTTTGTTTCTTAAGATATCTCAACCAAACTCACAGATTGTGTGTATGGTATAGTTTTATACATCGCTACCAAATTTGATGTAAATCGGACTACTATATCATATAGCTGCCAAAGGAGCGATCGGTTCGAAACCAACATTTAGTACGTATAACAAATTTTGTAAAAAAAAATCTGACGGCTTACACGGGGCACTGCAAGGGTATCCAAACTTTGGCGCGCCAAAGTTAGTTTGCGCTATATTTATTTTTGATTATGATAGTTAAAGAAACAATTTTTATTTGCCGTACAGCATAAGTGGAGATTACATTTTGTGCACATACATTGTGTTTGGGATTTCTTACAGTGCTGGCACCATCTTTTGCCACTATCTCGACTCATCCAAACAGGAAAATGGTTGACTTCATCAAACGGTATATCCGAAATTGGATGCTTGGGTTTTTCACCAACTGTGAGAGATGGCTTTGAAGATCTCTTCGTGGATGGAGATTGCATTGTCCAACCTGGTTGTGCAGTTCGCTGTGATGATGGTGACGAAAATTTCCGATCATAATCACGGTATGGGCGACCGCATTTATGCTTGCTCTGATATGTCATTAAACCAGCAGCAATTGATTCCCGAAACTCCGGAAGCTCCAACAATTTGTCTGTGCTCTTGTTTTCTTTTTTGATGCGCCTGAATAAAACATAAGCATTTTTCGCTGCCATATCAACCAAATGGTAAAAAATTCGTGGCATTATTTTCCCGAATAATTTGGGGACAATCAACGTCAATGTGTCTTTTTGATATCCTGTTGTAACAAGCTATTTTTTCTATTCCTTCATTTGCATTTAATTTCAAAAATGGCTTAACACCCACATAAGTGGATAGCAAGCAAACGGCTTTATTGTCTTTCCATAATACATTTGTTATGTCGATGCCATATGACGAACCGACATACTCAGTCGAAAAACCCCTCGGCTGTTTCCTGATCGTAATGTCATTTGGTAGCTTGCAATTTGGAATGCGACTAACACGCACTGTTCCAAGGCTATATATCCCTTTAGCACGCACATAAACCATCAAAGGTAAAGACGTATTAAAGTTGTCGAAATAAATTATGTGGCTTTTGAAACTTTGTACCGTTTTTGTCAGGCGTACAACAATGTTGGCCGCAGCTCCAAAATCTGGATGAGCAGGCAAGATCACGTTGTCAACTGCACCACTATAGATTTCAAACCGGTAAGCATAACCAAATGAATCGCACAACACAAACAGTTTAATACCTTACTTATGAGTTTTATAAGGCATATACTGCCAAAGGTGGTGTCTCATTTTTGTGCTGCACATTTGTTCATCGACGCAGAGCCGTGCTTGCTTTGTCACGGAATAAAATCTATGGTTAAGGTGATCTAAAAACGTACGCGTGCGATACAGTGAACCGTATCCTGGCTCACCCTTCTTGATTCGCTTACTCTCATCCCGCAGTGAGAAGTATTTTTTGATTTCTTCAAACTTGTTTCGCGACATGGAGTGTTTTACAGGTCCAAATGCATTTATACCCCAGTAGCTTTTTATATTCGGGTGCCACATATTAATAAAAATTTTAAGAATCAACGAATAAATTTAAAAATAGATTCAAATGACCCAATTTGTACTAGTTGTCCTACTAAAAAGACTACAGTGCCTATTTGTGAAAAATCTAAGTACTTAATTGCTAGTTACAGGAACTGATGAAATGTCACTGCCTTGTCTCTGCTGCTGACTTAATTGTTTTGCCCTCTGCTGTCTATGGCCAAGACAGTTTGAGCAAATGTTGATATCCCTCGCCGTCATCGTCATCGTTGCGGGCGTGGGTATATATTTGCAGGAGGCGAATAATGTTGCGCCGCCAAATGTGATCGTGTGCTGTTCCACGGCCAGCGTGTACAGCGATACTTCGCCAGTGAGGGTGATGAACCAGGAATGTTTTGCTGCGCTGAAGCCTCGTATTGGATCCAGCGTCGGTAAAGTTGGGATTTATATGCCAAACACGTTTCATTGTGCTTGACTTAATTGCAGAAAATTACGGATATGTGTCAGATGTGTGACTTGTGATGGTCACAATGTAACAAACGTAAGAGGGCAACCTTCTGGAGAGAAATATTTGCTGCGTCGTACTGTTGATTATTTGCAGCTGCTCGCCACGCCTCCTAATTGATGCCCACAAGTGGGCGGTGAAGTTGTTAGAAATTACAATAAAATGGAACATATGAACATATGTGTGAGCAAAAAAACAAGATTTACTGCTGCCGTTCATCCAGTCATCGTCGCAGTGTGGTAGTTGCTGGTGTATGTGTGTTGAAACACTTTGCCAAGGTGTTCAACGTGGAATTGCCAGTATGAAGAAACTGCCAGTGTGTCTGCGTTGTTTTTGCAGGAATATAATAACAGGACACGTTGCCAGTGTGTCCGTATCATATGTCCAGACGTCGTCCAGGTCGAAAAGCCAGGAGCGATTTGCTGGGCCATGGCCTAATGTTGGGTCCAGCGCCGGTAAAGTTGAAATATTATGATGTCAAACGCGTTGCCAGTGCATTTGACTTAATTGAAGAAAATTACAAATGTGTGTCGATTTTATGACATTTTTTATTAATTGTAGTTTACCTGTAAAGCGATCAAAGGTAAATAAGTGCCTTGAGCACTCTTTTGGCTTTAAGTGAATTTTTATATATTTGAGTTTATTTTTATACCCTTGCAGGGGGTATTGTAATTTTGTCACGAAGTTTGTAACGCATTGAAGGAGGCGTGTCAGACCCCATAAAGTATATTTATTCTTGATCAGGGCGATGCGCTGCGTCGATATAGCCATGTCCGTCTGCCGTCTGTCTGTCTATCTGTTTCTATGAAAACTAGTTTCTCTCTCAGTTTTGAAGCTATCTTGATGAAACTTGGTACAGGTCCGTCTTTTTACTGCACGCAGCTTATATGTCGGAGCCGGCTGGATCGGATCACTATATCATATAGCTGCCATAGGAACGATCGGTTCGGAATCAACATTTAGTATGAAAATCTTTTTTGTTTCTCAATATATCTCAACCAAACTCACAGATTGTGTGTTTGATATAGTTTTATACATCTCTACCAAATCTGATCAAATCGGACAACTATATATAGCTGTCATAGGAACGATCGGTTCGAAATCAACATTGAGTATGAAAAACTTTTTGTTTCTGAAGATATCTCAACCAAACTCACAGATTGTGTGTTGGTATAGTTTATACATCCTACCAAATTTGATGTAAATCGGACTACTATATCATATAGCTGCCAAAGGAGCGATCGGTTCGAAACCAACATTTAGTACGTATAACAAATTTTGTAAAAAAAATCTGACGGCTTACACGGGGCACTGCAAGGGTATCCAAACTTTGGCGCGCCAAAGCTAGTTTGCGCTATATTTATTTTTGATTATGATAGTTAAAGAAACAATTTTTATTTGCCGTACAGCATAAGTGGAGATTACATTTTGTGCACATACATTGTGTTTGGGATTTCTTACAGTGCTGGCACCATCTTTTGCCACTATCTCGACTCATGCAAACGGGAAAATGGTTGACTTCATCAAACGGTATATCCGAAATTGGATGCTTGGGTTTTTCACCAACTGTGAGAGATGGCTTTGAAGATCTCTTCGTGGATGGAGATTGCATTGTCCAACCTGGTTGTGCAGTTCGCTGTGATGATGGTGACGAAAATTTCCGATCATAATCACGGTATGGGCGACCGCATTTATGCTTGCTCTGATATGTCATTAAACCAGCAGCAATTGATTCCCGAAACTCCGGAAGCTCCAACAATTTGTCTGTGCTCTTGTTTTCTTTTTTGATGCGCCTGAATAAAACATAAGCATTTTTCGCTGCCATATCAACCAAATGGTAAAAAATTCGTGGCATTATTTTCCCGAATAATTTGGGGACAATCAACGTCAATGTGTCTTTTTGATATCCTGTTGTAACAAGCTATTTTTTCTATTCCTTCATTTGCATTTAATTTCAAAAATGGCTTAACACCCACATAAGTGGATAGCAAGCAAACGGCTTTATTGTCTTTCCATAATACATTTGTTATGTCGATGCCATATGACGAACCGACATACTCAGTCGAAAAACCCCTCGGCTGTTTCCTGATCGTAATGTCATTTGGTAGCTTGCAATTTGGAATGCGATTAACACGCACTGTTCCAAGGCTATATATCCCTTTAGCACGCAGATAAACCATCAAAGGTATAGACGTATTAAAGTTGTCGAAATAAATTATGTGGCTTTTGAAACTTTGTACCGTTTTTGTCAGGCGTACAACAAAATCTGGATGAGCAGGCAAGATCACGTTGTCAACTGCACCACTATAGATTTCAAACCGGTAAGCATAACCAAATGAATCGCACAACACAAACAGTTTAATACCTTACTTATGAGTTTTATAAGGCATATACTGCCAAAGGTGGTGTCTCATTTTTGTGCTGCACATTTGTTCATCGACGCAGAGCCGTGCTTGCTTTGTCACGGAATAAAATCTATGGTTAAGGTGATCTAAAAACGTACGCGTGCGATACAGTGAACCGTATCCTGGCTCACCCTTCTTGATTCGCTTACTCTCATCCCGCAGTGAGAAGTATTTTTTGATTTCTTCAAACTTGTTTCGCGACATGGAGTGTTTTACAGGTCCAAATGCATTTATACCCCAGTAGCTTTTTATATTCGGGTGCCACATATTAATAAAAATTTTAAGAATCAACGAATAAATTTAAAAATAGATTCAAATGACCCAATTTGTACTAGTTGTCCTACTAAAAAGACTACAGTGCCTATTTGTGAAAAATCTAAGTACTTAATTGCTAGTTACAGGAACTGATGAAATGTCACTGCCTTGTCTCTGCTGCTGACTTAATTGTTTTGCCCTCTGCTGTCTATGGCCAAGACAGTTTGAGCAAATGTTGATATCCCTCGCCGTCATCGTCATCGTTGCGGGCGTGGGTATATATTTGCAGGAGGCGAATAATGTTGCGCCGCCAAATGTGATCGTGTGCTGTTCCACGGCCAGCGTGTACAGCGATACTTCGCCAGTGAGGGTGATGAACCAGGAATGTTTTGCTGCGCTGAAGCCTCGTATTGGATCCAGCGTCGGTAAAGTTGGGATTTATATGCCAAACACGTTTCATTGTGCTTGACTTAATTGCAGAAAATTACGGATATGTGTCAGATGTGTGACTTGTGATGGTCACAATGTGACAAACGTAAGAGGGCAACCTTCTGGAGAGAAATATTTGCTGCGTCGTACTGTTGATTATTTGCAGCTGCTCGCCACGCCTCCTAATTGATGCCCACAAGTGGGCGGTGAAGTTGTTAGAAATTACAATAAAATGGAACATATGAACATATGTGTGAGCAAAAAAACAAGATTTACTGCTGCCGTTCATCCAGTCATCGTCGCAGTGTGGTAGTTGCTGGTGTATGTGTGTTGAAACACTTTGCCAAGGTGTTCAACGTGGAATTGCCAGTATGAAGAAACTGCCAGTGTGTCTGCGTTGTTTTTGCAGGAATATAATAACAGGACACGTTGCCAGTGTGTCCGTATCATATGTCCAGACGTCGTCCAGGTCGAAAAGCCAGGAGCGATTTGCTGGGCCATGGCCTAATGTTGGGTCCAGCGCCGGTAAAGTTGAAATATTATGATGTCAAACGCGTTGCCAGTGCATTTGACTTAATTGAAGAAAATTACAAATGTGTGTCGATTTTATGACATTTTTTATTAATTGTAGTTTACCTGTAAAGCGATCAAAGGTAAATAAGTGCCTTGAGGCACTCTTTTGGCTTTAAGTGAATTTTTATATATTTGAGTTTATTTTTATATTATGATGTCAAACGCGTTGCCAGTGCATTTGACTTAATTGAAGAAAATTACAAATGTGTGTCGATTTTATGACATTTTTTATTAATTGTAGTTTACCTGTAAAGCGATCAAAGGTAATAAGTGCACTCTTTTGGCTTTAAGTGAATTTTTATATATTTGAGTTTATTTTTATACCCTTGCAGGGGGTATTGTAATTTTGTCACGAAGTTTGTAACGCATTGAAGGAGGCGTGTCAGACCCCATAAAGTATATTTATTCTTGATCAGGGCGATGAGCTGCGTCGATATAGCCATGTCCGTCTGCCGTCTGTCTGTCTATCTGTTTCTATGAAAACTAGTTTCTCTCTCAGTTTTGAAGCTATCTCGATGAAACTTGGTACAGGTCCGTCTTTTTACTGCACGCAGCTTATATGTCGGAGCCGGCTGGATCGGATCACTATATCATATAGCTGCCATAGGAACGATCGGTTCGGAATCAACATTTAGTATGAAAATCTTTTTTGTTTCTCAATATATCTCAACCAAACTCACAGATTGTGTGTTTGATATAGTTTTATACATCTCTACCAAATCTGACTCAAATCGGACAACTATATATAGCTGTCATAGGAACGATCGGTTCGAAATCAACATTGAGTATGAAAAACTTTTTTGTTTCTGAAGATATCTCAACCAAACTCACAGATTGTGTGTATGGTATAGTTTTATACATCGCTACCAAATTTGATGTAAATCGGACTACTATATCATATAGCTGCCAAAGGAGCGATCGGTTCGAAACCAACATTTAGTACGTATAACAAATTTTGTAAAAAAATCTGACGGCTTACACGGGGCACTGCAAGGGTATCCAAACTTTGGCGCGCCAAAGCTAGTTTGCGCTATCAGACAAAGGCAACAAAACTGTTGCTATGGAAGCCAACGATCATCAAAATAAAATGAATATTATATTACAAGACTTAAACACATATAGAATTTTAAGACAGGATCCAACTTTTAGACTGCAAACTAAAAACAATACCTTAATCGACAAACTACTTAAACTTAAACTCATCACAACGAGGGAACGCAACAATATGATAACAACGACTGCACTACCAACCAGAATTTATGGACTTCCAAAAATCCACAAAGAAGGAATACCACTGAGACCAATATGCTCCTCTATGGATTCACCTTCATACGCACTATGCAAACACATAATAAAAATACTTAAACGAATCACGGACAAATCGACATACAATGTTAAAAACTCACTATCCTTCGAAGAGAAGATCAATGACACATACATTTACGACGACGAAATCCTGATATCTTTTGACGTAGTTTCCCTATTTCCCAGTATACCAACGGATCTTGCAATAGACATCATAAACAGAAAATGGACAGAAATAAAAAATCACACTGACATTCCAAAACAACTTTTTATGGACATTATCAGATTCTGCGTCACAGAAAATAGATATTTTAAATTTAAAGACAAGATATATACCCAGTTAAAAGGAATGCCCATGGGATCGCCTGCTTCCCCTGTTATAGCAGATATCGTAATGGAAGATTTGCTGGACAGCGCCTTACAAAATCTTAAATACACACCGAGATTGTTGACGAAATATGTAGACGATTTGTTTGCAATAGTCAAGAGAAAAGAAGTCAAAAACATTTTGGATGCACTTAATTCCTACAATAAACATATCAAATTCACACATGAAGTAGAAGAAGAAGCCAGACTAAACTATTTAGACACAACTATCCATAGACACAATAATAAACTTAAATTAAAATGGTATAAGAAACCAACCGCTTCAGGTAGAATAATCAATTATTTTTAAAAAAATACTAAAACTATGATTATTAACACAGCTCTTAGCTGCATCAATAGAATGTTCACACTAAGCGACCGTACTTTCCATGAAGATATCAAAAAAGAAATAACAGAAATACTTACAAACAATAATTTTCCCCATAGGTTAATCCGAACATTAATCAAACAACAATTACATAATACAAAAATTAAACAACAACCCGAACAATCCAAGACATATAGGTCCCTTATATATATTCCGAAGTTCTCTGAAAGATTTAATAGTACAGAATGTTATGACAAACATAACATACAAATGGCACACAAACCAACCCGCACCATGAAACTCTTTTTCAATAATACAAAAAGCAGAATTAATCTAATGGATAGAAGTGATGTAATTTACAAAATACCTTGTAGTGGCAATCACCAGAATAGTTGCAACAAGGTATATATCGGAACCACAAAATCAAAATTAAAAATTAGATTATCACAACATAAATCGGACAGCAAACTTCGACTACAATCAAACATTCAAAAAACTGCGCTAGCTACACACTGCGTAGCTAGCGGCCACATAGCCAACTTTGAAAAAACAACAATATTACAACAAGAATTACATTACAAAAAACGTTACACCTTAGAGATGCTTCACATCATAAATACACCCACAAGCCAAAGACTCAACTACAAAACGGACACTGACAACTGCGCACACATATGTATACCGACACTTACTTAACAAAAATCAGTTACAAACTCCAAGCCGTACTGACAAGACGCGGACTTCTAAAATAAATAGAAAGTACGTTAATTTATTTTAAAAATGTTTAGTGTTCAATGTTAAGTATAAGTTTATATTATTTTAATGTTTAAATGTATTTCTTGTAGTTTCGCCCTGAAGACGACAGCCGACGGCTTGTCGAAATATATCGGCATTTAATAATAAATTAATAAACAATTATTTTATTTGGACTTCGAGCCAGCTAAACACACAAATTTAACACACAAATTTATTTTTGATTATGATAATTAAAGAAACAATTTTTATTTGCCGTACAGCATAAGTGGAGATTACATTTTGTGCACATACATTGTGCTTGGGATTTCTTACAGTGCTTGCACCATCTTTTGCCACTATCTCGACTCATCCAAACCGGAAAGTGGTTGACTTCATCAAACGGTATATCCGAAATTGGATGCTTGGGTTTTTCACCAACTGTGAGCGATGGCTTTGAAGATCTCTTCGTGGATGGAGATTGCATTGTCCAACCTGGTTGTGCAGTTCGCTGTGATGATGGTGACGAAAACTTCCGATCATAATCACGGTATGGGCGACCGCATTTATGCTTGCTCTGATATGTCATTAAACCAGCAGCAATTGATTCCCGAAACTCCGGAAGCTCCAACAATTTGTCTGTGCTCTTGTTTTCTTTTTTGATGCGCCTGAATAAAACATAAGCATTTGTCGCTGCCATATCAACCAAATGGTAAGAAATTCGTGGCATTATTTTCCCGAATAATTTGGGGACAATCAACGTCAATGTGTCTTTTTGATATCCTGTTGTAACAAGCTATTTTTTCTATTCCTTCATTTGCATTTAATTTCAAAAATGGCTTAACACCCACATAAGTGGATAGCAAGCAAACAGCTTTATTGTCTTTCCATAATATATTTGTTATGTCGATGCCATATGACGAACCGACATACTCAGTCGAAAAACCCCTCGGCTGTTTCCTGATCGTAATGTCATTTGGTAGCTTGCAATTTGGAATGCGATTAACACGCACTGTTCCAAGGCTATATATCCCTTTAGCACGCAGATAAACCATCAAAGGTAAAGACGTGTTAAAGTTGTCGAAATAAATTATGTGGCTTTTGAAACTTTGTACCGTTTTTGTCAGGCGTACAACAATGTTGGCCGCAGCTCCAAAATCTGGATGAGCAGGCAAGATCACGTTGTCAACTGCACCACTATAGATTTCAAACCGGTAAGCATAACCAAATGAATCGCACAACACAAACAGTTTAATACCTTACTTATGAGTTTTATAAGGCATATACTGCCAAAGGTGGTGTCTCATTTTTGTGCTGCACATTTGTTCATCGACACAGAGCCGTGCTTGCTTTGTCACGGAATAAAATCTATGGTTAAGGTGATCTAAAAACGTACGCGTGCGATACAGTGAACCGTATCCTGGCTCACCCTTCTTGATTCGCTTACTCTCATCCCGCAGTGAGAAGTATTTTTTGATTTCTTCAAACTTGTTTCGCGACATGGAGTGTTTTACAGGTCCAAATGCATTTATACCCCAGTAGCTTTTTATATTCGGGTGCCACATATTAATAAAATTTTTAAGAATCAACGAATAAATTTAAAAATAGATTCAAATGACCCAATTTGTACTAGTTGTCCTACTAAAAAGACTACAGTGCCTATTTGTGAAAAATCTAAGTACTTAATTGCTAGTTACAGGAACTGATGAAATGTCGCTGCCTTGTCTCTGCTGCTGACTTAATTGTTTTGCCCTCTGCTGTCTATGGCCAAGACAGTTTGAGCAAATGTTGATATCCCTCGCCGTCATCGTCATCGTTGCGGGCGTGGGTATATATTTGCAGGAGGCGAATAATGTTGCGCCGCCAAATGTGATCGTGTGCTGTTCCACGGCCAGCGTGTGCAGCGATACTTCGCCAGTGAGGGTGATGAACCAGGAATGTTTTGCTGCGCTGAAGCCTCGTATTGGATCCAGCGTCGGTAAAGTTGGGATTTATATGCCAAACACGTTTCATTGTGCTTGACTTAATTGCAGAAAATTACGGATATGTGTCAGATGTGTGACTTGTGATGGTCACAATGTGACAAACGTAAGAGGGCAACCTTCTGGAGAGAAATATTTGCTGCGTCGTACTGTTGATTATTTGCAGCTGCTCGCCACGCCTCCTAATTGATGCCCACAAGTGGGCGGTGAAGTTGTTAGAAATTACAATAAAATGGAGTTTTGAACATATGTGTGAGCAAAAAACCAAGATTTACTGCTGCTGTTCATCCAGTCATCGTCGCAGTGTGGTAGTTGCTGGTGTATGTGTGTTGAAACACTTTGCCAAGGTGTTCAACGTGGAATTGCCAGTATGAAGAAACTGCCAGTGTGTCTGCGTTGTTTTTGCAGGAATATAATAACAGGACACGTTGCCAGTGTGTCCGTATCATATATCCAGACGTCGTCCAGGTCGAAAAGCCAGGAGCGATTTGCTGGGCCATGGCCTAATGTTGGGTCCAGCGCCGGTAAAGTTGAAATATTATGATGTCAAACGCGTTGCAAGTGCATTTGACTTAATTGAAGAAAATTACAGATTGTGTGTATGGTATAGTTTTATACATCGCTACCAAATTTGATGTAAATCGGACTACTATATCATATAGCTGCCAAAGGAGCGATCGGTTCGAAACCAACATTTAGTACGTATAACAAATTTTGTAAAAAAAATCTGACGGCTTACACGGGGCACTGCAAGGGTATCCAAACTTTGGCGCGCCAAAGTTAGTTTGCGCTATATTTATTTTTGATTATGATAATTAAAGAAACAATTTTTATTTGCCGTACAGCATAAGTGGAGATTACATTTTGTGCACATACATTGTGCTTGGGATTTCTTACAGTGCTTGCACCATCTTTTGCCACTATCTCGACTCATCCAAACAGGAAAATGGTTGACTTCATCAAACGGTATATCCGAAATTGGATGCTTGGATTTTTCACCAACTGTGAGCGATGGCTTTGAAGATCTCTTCGTGGATGGAGATTGCATTGTCCAACCTGGTTGTGCAGTTCGCTGTGATGATGGTGACGAAAATTTCCGATCATAATCACGGTATGGGCGACCGCATTTATGCTTGCTCTGATATGTCATTAAACCAGCAGCAATTGATTCCCGAAACTCCGGAAGCTCCAACAATTTGTCTGTGCTCTTGTTTTCTTTTTTGATGCGCCTGAATAAAACATAAGCATTTGTCGCTGCCATATCAACCAAATGGTAAAAAATTCGTGGCATTATTTTCCCGAATAATTTGGGGACAATCAACGTCAATGTGTCTTTTTGATATCCTGTTGTAACAAGCTATTTTTTCTATTCCTTCATTTGCATTTAATTTCAAAAATGGCTTAACACCCACATAAGTGGATAGCAAGCAAACGGCTTTATTGTCTTTCCATAATACATTTGTTATGTCGATGCCATATGACGAACCGACATACTCAGTCGAAAAACCCCTCGGCTGTTTCCTGATCGTAATGTCATTTGGTAGCTTGCAATTTGGAATGCGATTAACACGCACTGTTCCAAGGCTATATATCCCTTTAGCACGCAGATAAACCATCAAAGGTAAAGACGTATTAAAGTTGTCGAAATAAATTATGTGGCTTTTGAAACTTTGTACCGTTTTTGTCAGGCGTACAACAATGTTGGCCGCAGCTCCAAAATCTGGATGAGCAGGCAAGATCACGTTGTCAACTGCACCACTATAGATTTCAAACCGGTAAGCATAACCAAATGAATCGCACAACACAAACAGTTTAATACCTTACTTATGAGTTTTATAAGGCATATACTGCCAAAGGTGGTGTCTCATTTTTGTGCTGCACATTTGTTCATCGACACAGAGCCGTGCTTGCTTTGTCACGGAATAAAATCTATGGTTAAGGTGATCTAAAAACGTACGCGTGCGATACAGTGAACCGTATCCTGGCTCACCCTTCTTGATTCGCTTACTCTCATCCCGCAGTGAGAAGTATTTTTTGATTTCTTCAAACTTGTTTCGCGACATGGAGTGTTTTACAGGTCCAAATGCATTTAAACCTCAGTAGCTTTTTATATTCGGGTACCGATAAATTAACATACAAATCAAAATTTCAATGTAGTGATAGATATCGTCAATACTGAATTTGAACTGACTAGCGATTTTTTCCGTATGTGCTGACCGAATAATTTCTTCAACAATCATATTCAATCATAATCTCTGAATCGAAGACAGAACAGAACAGAAACTCTGCAACGGTGTTTTAAGTTTATTTATGCAACCTGGTAGTGAAGAATCTCCCCGAAAAGCAACGTCATGGTATCTTAGTCCGCACCTTGTTTATTGATTCAACACCTATTCATAAATTAATTAGTTATTTGAGTACCATTCTATAATTTAGTTTTCTTACCGGCACAATTGAAACCACCAGAAGAAGGCTCAGGTGTACACACTGAATATTCATTTATCGGCAGTGGTGAACGAGGTCTCTTTACAGGATTTTAGGTCATTTCCAGCTCCTGTACATTATCTTTGACATTATCAGCGGTATTGTCTATAAATGAAATAGTTTCGGCGTCCTCCAATGCTGTGTTGAGTGCTTCTGCCAAATCCAAGCTGCCTTCATCGTCATCACTAGAGTTACTCAAGAGTTCCTCGTCTGCCTCAACTTCATTGAACAAACCCAGCAACTTTTCATCGGTCAACTCGGACAATTTAAAACGTCTTCGCATTCGCTCTTCCATTTCGATTTTCTTCAAGGCACTTATCAAAATTTCACCGCTGCAACGCACTATATATATAAGATTGCATATATGCAACTTGATTTGGATTATATAATATCTTACCTTCAATAACAATAATTTTTATTTGTCTGATTTTGATTTTATTTCACTTTTATTAATAAACAGAAACACAATACGAAGCACACCAACATTTTCGCGCGTGAAAGCATGATGCATATGAAGAGCACAAAAAAGAACCGTTTTTTGGAGAGCTTTCAAAGCTTCTACTCATAAAATCACATGACTATTGTCAACTGACAACTATAATTCAAATGATTGAAAAGCTTCTCGTTTTTTAGATTATACAAGTTATATAATAAGTGCCTTGAGGCACTCTTGGGTATTAGAGGGTAAATTGCAGTAAATTTCAGATTTTTATCCTTTGTGACTTGTGAAGGTCACAATATATATATATATTGTATATGACTAATGCAATTTTCAATGTGTTTTTCCATTTTTTTTTTTGTCCATTTGTTGAATGGGAACAATTTGACCGCCAGAATCAAAATGACGGTAGTTTATTTACGAATGTTACGGAACTGCTTGTCTTCCCTGGGGCCGCACCGTCCCACAGTCCGAACAATCGATAACATCATCACTACACAAAACAGCTGTGACGATTCTGAATAAATAAATATACGCACTAAATCACAACAATATCAACGACATCTGAAATAATTAACAACAAACGTAAGTAAACAAACAAAATCCTAACAAAACAAACACTAATGCACTTTTCTCCAAACAGGATCCTGGTTCTGGACCCAGGCGTACCCACCCTTCCTGAGATGACCACCTCGCGTCATCTCCCTATTATTGGGCCATCGTCGATGGACCAAAGTTAAGCTGTGCTGGTCACCATGTTCTCCTCTACCCCTACTTTAATAATTAGACGGACATATCCATTGTCAGATAAGTATATTATCTCCCATTTTCTTAAACACTAACATAATTCATAATTTATAATTCAACTCGCAGACAAACATATTTTGCTGTGGCAAACTGCGCTGAACAAGCAAACGAAGAGCAATAACAACAACACTATCGACGGAATAAATCCTCTGAACTCCAATGGGTCAGGAATTCAGTGTGGCAAAACAACAAGACAATATAAAACAGGTATGTATATGGACGATTGTTTCTATGTGTATATGTAAATGTTAATATAATATGTAAATCGCTTAAAGATACCTTGACCTACCTAAAGATTTTTACTATTAAATATGTATACACGTACATATATAAGCAGACTCAATAGAATTTATTATTTTGGACAGACATGATTCAGATCTGAACCAAAAAGACGGATGAGACGCAGGAAACAATCTGGGAACTATCTCCTCAGCCTCTGCCACTGGGCAGCTGAAGATGCCGTCAACACTGCTCTTGAATGGACGGCTTGGACCGGACTCGCTCGGTTATGGCTGGGACTCCATGGTAAACTGCTTCTCTGCTTTTGTTCGGTCGTTGGGATACTGCCTGCTGACTTAAAGTGCGTCTCTTTACATTCTCGAGAAGATGCCTGTGAGACGTTGCCTTAGCCACACTTCGTGGATCTGCTGCCGCTTAGGAATGCCTAAGAGCGACTGCTTGGCACTGATTTGGGAAACACTTTGGGCACCTCGAGACGCGGTGCTGCACGGGCACAACTTTTCGTAACGCTTATGCGTGTAACAATACAGTTTGTAATAATTATAATGATACAAGAAAGTTGTCTGTGGGTTTATTGGTATATTTTACGGGCACACATCCGTCCCTAACCACTAGCGAAAACCGACCCCCTCACAATCTGCCGCAACGTGGTTTGAAAAACTTTTCTCTTCCCCTTTTCTTTCAAATCTACCCACCGTTGCTGCAATTCGCTTTCTTGCATTACACCTGCAGTGGGCCGAAGGGCATGAGGGGCTGCTACGCTTATGTTGCCGTCGCACTCTAATTTTCCTCAAGAATTGCCAACGCACCCACTGTGCCACTATCGGTCATACATTATATATCGGCTATGCCGATAATCACAAGGTGACCCCCCAAGATCGAACATATGCTGACACAAACGATAAAAATTATCGGAGCATTGAAAATGTCACACGAACTTAGCTTATTGCTACGGCTTGTAACGTCCTTACATTGCCGCCGCTAAGCAGAAACCGATATCTTACCGGCAAAGCTGCTTACATTGGACACAATGCCGATAAAAATGCCGCCAACTTGACGTAGTCAGCTGTTTTTTGTTTACTATAAATCAAACAGTCTTATAATTTATTGCAAAAACGTAATTGATGCAGCCAATTTGCTTCACAGACTGTGGCAATGCGCGCATACATATAAACGTGAATAGACCCTTGATCGTATATAGGCCATTATGTCTTATTGTGTTATGATCCGACTAATCGGTCGCAGCCAAGTATCGATTTGCCGGCTAGCTATCGGTATTACTCAGGGATGAGTACGACCTCGATACTGGGCGAGTCGGGTTAACAAAATTATTTATTCTTTTACTTTCGGAAACACATATTCGGACTTCGGTCTCATAACGCCTATGCGGACAAGTTTCTGACAAGGATTAGATGGACAGATGTTATTCCATCTTACGACGCCCTCCCATCCTATAGTCGGCTGCGATGGTTTGTGCCGACTCCCTAATCCAGACTTTACCCAACCTCACCACATACCCATCTCACCCTAAATAAATAATTAGCAAATCATATTTGTTTCAATTTTAAGTTTAACAAATTTAATTAGTTTTACTATTCTTATTATTTAACATTGTATTTAATTTTATTATTTTATGTCTCTTGCCTCAGTATTAAATTGCAGCATTTATTTTAAACGATATTTACTAACAAATATATCGACACGAAACTCACTAACGATCTTATACAAAATCCAGCAGTCTGGCAATCCTTGATCAGATGGGCGTGAGAACAAAAAGGTAAACAAATGTATATTAAATGCAAATTAGTATATAAATTAGAATAAGTAGAATAAATAATTTGATGTAATAAATAATAATATGAAAAATATAAATAATAGTCTTTTAATTATCTATATATATAAAACTCTTTGTCCTCACTGAGTCATCACGCTGTAGGCCAAACGGTTCAAGATATTGAGATGAAATTTTTACACAACATAGCTGAGACATAATTATCGTGCAATAAGACGGGATTTTTTGATATCCCCACTGGAAGGGGCTAAAATGGGGGATCAAAGGTCAAAATTGCTTAGTATGAAATTTTTTTTTGTTTTTTGAGCTATCGTAACCAAACTCACAGATTATGTATTTCTTACTCACTGCTACATCCTGAGAAAATTTGTTACGATTCATTAAAGTGTTGCGACTTTCAAAAATCAATTTTCAGTATATGGCACTGTTACTCGCTCTTGCTGCCATAATCCAATTGCAGCGAAAACTTTAAAACAGCGAGCAGCGAAAATGTAAATTCTCTATCTATATATATAAAACTCTTTGTCCTCACTGAGTCATCACGCTGTAGGCCAAACGGTTCAAGATATTGAGATGAAATTTTTACACAACATAGCTGAGACATAATTATCGTGCAATAAGACGGGATTTTTTGATATCCCCACTGGAAGGGGCTAAAATGGGGGTCAAAGGTCAAAATTGCTTAGTATGAAATTTTTTTTTGTTTTTTGAGCTATCTTAACCAAACTCACAGATTATGTATTTCTTACTCACTGCTACATCCTGAGAAAATTTGGTCAAGATCGGACCACTATATCATATAGCTGCCATAGGAACAACCAGATGCAAATTAAAACTTTGTATGAAGATCTTTGTTATTTTTTGAGATATCTCAACCAAACTCACAGATTATGTATTTCTTACTCACTGCTACATCCTGAGAAAATTTGGTCAAGATCGGACCACTATATCATATAGCTGCCATAGGAACAATCAGATGCAAATTAAAACTTTGTATGAAGATCTTTGTTATTTTTTCAGATATCTCAACCAAACTCACAGATTATGGATTTCGTAGTCATTGTAACATTCTGTAAAAATTTGGTCAAGATCGGACCACTATATCGTATAGCTGCCATAGGAACAGTGGCTTTTAATGCTATTAATAAACAATCAAAAGAAGATGGACAGGGGGATGGGGTGGAGGAGGGGGGGGGCGGGGTGTTACGATTCATTAGTGTTGCGACTTTCAAAATCAATTTTCAGTATATGGCACTGTTACTCGCTCTTGCTGCCATAATCCAATTGCAGCGAAAACTTTAAAACAGCGAGCAGCGAAAATGTAAATTCTCTATCTATATATATAAACTCTTTGTCCTGACTGACTGACTGACTGAGTCATCACGCTGTAGGCCAAACGGTTCAAGATATTGAGATGAAATTTTACACAACATAGCTGAGACATAATTATCGTTCAATAAGACGGGATTTTTTGATATCCCCACTGGAAGGGGCTAAAATGGGGGGTCAAAGGTCAAAATTGCTTAGTATGAAATTTTTTTTTGTTTTTGAGCTATCTTAACCAAACTCACAGATTATGTATTTCTTACTCATTGCTACATCCTGAGAAAAGTTAGTCAAGATCGGGCCACTATATCATATAGCTGCCATAGGAACAACCAGATGCAAATTAAAACTTTGTATGAAGATCTTTGTTATTTTTTGAGATATCTCAACCAAACTCACAGATTATGTATTTCTTACTCACTGCTACATCCTGAGAAAATTTGTTACGATTCATTAGTGTTGCGACTTTCAAAATCAATTTTCAGTATATGGCACTGTTACTCGCTCTTGCTGCCATAATCCAATTGCAGCGAAAACTTTAAAACAGCGAGCAGCGAAAATGTAAATTCTCTATCTATATATATAAAACTCTTTGTCCTCACTGAGTCATCACGCTGTAGGCCAAACGGTTCAAGATATTGAGATGAAATTTTTACACAACATAGCTGAGACATAATTATCGTGCAATAAGACGGGATTTTTTGATATCCCCACTGGAAGGGGCTAAAATGGGGGATCAAAGGTCAAAATTGCTTAGTATGAAATTTTTTTTTGTTTTTTGAGCTATCTTAACCAAACTCACAGATTATGTATTTCTTACTCACTGCTACATCCTGAGAAAATTTGGTCAAGATCGGACCACTATATCATATAGCTGCCATAGGAACAACCAGATGCAAATTAAAACTTTGTATGAAGATCTTTGTTATTTTTTCAGATATCTCAACCAAACTCACAGATTATGGATTTCGTAGTCATTGTAACATTCTGTAAAAATTTGGCCAAGATCGGATCACTATATCGTATAGCTGCCATAGGAACAGTGGCTTTTAATGCTATTAATAAACAATCAAAAGAAGATGGACAGGGGGATGGGGTGGAGGAGGGGGGGGGGGTGTTACGATTCATTAGTGTTGCGACTTTCAAAATCAATTTTCAGTATATGGCACTGTTACTCGCTCTTGCTGCCATAATCCAATTGCAGCGAAAACTTTAAAACAGCGAGCAGCGAAAATGTAAATTCTCTATATTATATAAAGTACTACTTATTACTATTATCTTAAGTCCAACTATAGGGAAAAATTGAATTTACAATTCCCGATATCTAATTAGAAATGACATAAGGTCTGGCTACAGCTGTGAGAAATGTTTCCTATTTTCACTCCACATTTTTCCCCGAGATTTCAGCGAGCGTAGCGAGCCGGGGGTTGGCGAGCGAAGCGAGCACGAGAGCAAACCCCCTAGTTACTTATATAATTATGGCAGACAATTTATGTATGAATTCAAATGTATGTATGCGTGTGTCGTGGACGTTTAAGTTTATGTCTTGTGTAATTTATATGTATGTATATAGTTTTATACCTTTTCAGGACAACACAGGAATCCCTAACCCTAACAGAGCTCTCTTGGGGTCGCAAGGGACAGATTTTCAATAAACAGGAGATTAGGACATGTACATAAACTGGTAAATACACACACACAAATGCATGTACAAATTTTATTCAATGACATTGAAATTCAACTATTCTATGCTAATTTGTAGGTAAATCTAAAGATATATACATATATATATATATCGTCTCCTCCAAAGGTAGTAGCAGCTGCGGGACAGGAATGCAAGCTGCTCACGGCTGGCGTCTTCTTGTTATGGACAAGATGCGCTGCTGGCTGCGTTAGATAAAAAAGGACAGTATGCGCTGCTGGCTGCGCCTGCTGGTTGACGTTCGCCAGTCAAAAGGTGGCACGGATTGCTGGCGGTGCCTGGGTAAGGTGGCTGTTGCAGCTATGCCCTAAAGGACGTATTCGGCCGTGTTAGACAGCTGTTCTAACAAAAGCTGGGTGGGCATAATGGCTGGAGGGCTGGCGTTGCTAATGCCTCACTGCGGCGCCGTCACAAGGGCATGTATAACGTGGTGCTAAGGGCATGGACATGCACCACGTTATATACAGGGACGAACTCACGGCTTGGCTTTGGCTCCTGTGAGTGTCTGTCTGTCTTTGCGGTTGCGCTGTTAAGGCGAGCTGCTGTGCCTTGCGCGGCTGCCGGCCAAGATACGTTGTGTGGGCTCCGCCGATTCCCCACAATTTGTCCAGCTGCTGCGTGGATTGCGCGTTGATTTTAAGTGATTATGTATGTTTATGGTGCACGCGGACTTTAATAAATTTAACTTGCAGTGCGCAAGTATGGCAAAACGCATGTACAAGAAAGCAAGGGTTGTAATTTCTGCTGCGTGGGGGGGTTCGGAATAGAGAGATGGACGTCCTGTGTACCTCGGCGCCAACGTAGGCCACCGCCCACACCCTGAGATCAAGAGTCTCATGCTCTACCGACTGAGCTAGCCGGGCTATTCTGACTCCTTTTCTTCACTGCTTCAGATCCTTAGCGTGGAAGATCCCAAGTGGACTGCCTTGCAACGTCTCCAATTCGTAGAGGCTCTTCCCAACAGGCCTTACAATTCGGCATTTCACGTACTTCCTGCAGAACTTCGCGTTGATATTTCGGCTGAAGTCGCTTAGTACGAAGTTTCGCTTAAAGACCTCTTGTCCAGGTACGTACTTAATATCGCGTGCCTTCAAATTGTACCGATTTTCCGCCGTTTCGTAGGCCTTGTGCAGCGTCTCTTGTATCCGCGCTCGATACAACTGTTGTCTCTCCGAGCGTGCTAATGGTGCTATCACCGCGTTCTCCAGTGCACCAAGCTTCCTCGCCAGTGAGTAGTCGCTGCCGTTCATGAACATATTCTGTCCAAACATGGCAAAGTACGGCGACACTCCTGTGCTCACATGGACTGCACTGCATAACGCCGTCTGAATTTCGGCCAGCCTTTCATCCCACGTCGTCTGATCCTCGGTCACATGCGTGCGGATCGCTGACAGCACTGACTGGTTAACACGCTCTGAGGCGTTCGCCTGTGGAGAATAATTAGCAGTCTTAAGATGCTCTATCCCATTGTTCTGCATCAAGGCTCCAAACTCCTTCGACGTGAATTGTTTCGCGTTGTCGGTATGTATCACCTCCGGTACTCCAAACTGTGAAAATATATCATCCTTTAGTATCTTCACAGTTGCTAACGCCGTCGCCTTGGGGATCGCTCTGAGCCAAACGTACTTGGTAAGATGGTCAAATGCAATGAGTATATATGCATTGCCATGACGAGACCTCGGATACTTGCCCAGGAAATCCAGATACACCTTCTGCATAGGACGGTGAGTGACCACTTCTTTACCCATCGGAGTCCTGGTTATTTGGGTAGTGTGCTTCGTCTCCTTTCACGTGTCGCATCCCAATACATACTCCCTCACTTGCAATGTCATCCTCGGCCAGTAATAAAACTGCCGCAGCCGTGCTAGCGTTTTGGCCACCCCTCCATGCATCCGGTTTTCTCCTTCGTGTGCCTGCTGAATGAGAGTACTCGCGATGGCCTCTGGAATCCACAACTTCCACTGGAATTCCTCGCTGTCTTCACGTGCAAACTGCATACGTTTAAACAGGAGTCCTTCCTCGACCCGCAAGTCTGGGAAACGTTCCTGCTGCTCCTGCACTACTTTCAGCCGATCCAGGTACTCGTCGCTCTCAAAAGCCGTCGTCTCGAACTCAAAGAGATTGAGCTCATCCAGCTCAAACGGTCGAGACAGCATATCGGCTACGACGTTGTCCTTCCCTTTCCGGTGCTCCACGCTGAACTGAAAGGATTGCAAAGCCAAGGACCATCTAGCCAACCGCCCACTCAAATCCTTCAGTGTCATCAGCCATTGCAGACTGGCATGATCCGTGATGATGGTGAATGTCATCATTCATCCTCAATCCGAGTTGCCGTATCAACTCCGGGCCGCCAGCCCCTAGCAGACTTACAGATCCTCCTGTGTCTAACAGACCCTCCACTGGACGTCCTTGCAGCTGGACTTCAGCGTAAGCGCGCTTGTCGCCACTCACCACCATCCTGACAGATGCACACACACGTCGGCGCTCCAGACTTCTCTCCTTATAACGCGACCTGGCTCGCTGCACACGTGGCGTTATAGCTGTTGGCTTATACTTTACCGTAGACCCCTGCTGAAATATCCGTGCGCGGGCTTCTATCATAGGCGGGCTTTGCGGACTGATAGAGGAAACCGAGCGAACCACCTGGGCTTACGTAATTGTGTGTTGTTTCCTTTAACTATTTTTACTTTTACTAAATTATTATCCTTAACCTTAGAATCTACTGCTAACATGCAATGGGAGGGGGTCGGGACCACAGGACATGACTCCTCCGCTTGCGTCCTGCCCAGGCGACTGTTTCCCGCCTGGCATTTCGGGCACTTGGTCACCACCACATCAGGCAATCCACACCGGTAGCAATAGATTTTGCGCACCAGCGACTCACAGTCCCAGAAAGTGTGTCCTTGCTCCCCACAGTTCTAACACGGGTGCTGACTGTCGAGCGCTTCGGACGTGCATCGGACGTGTATTCAAGCGACTATTATAATTACAAGCGAGCAATTACCGCGCCATCGGACGTGTATTCAAGCGATCAAAAACTATTATAATTACAAGCGAGCAATTACCGCGCCAAATTAAAAGTTCAAAGTTACTTGTATACGTGTGTGAGAGGGCAACAATTAAAATCAAAATCAATAGCCCTAATCTTAATTCAAATATAATTCAAATAAATGTTAAATAAACCAAATGTCAAATGCAAATGCAAATCAATGAGAAATAAACCAACAAACCTCAAAACATCAACTGAGGAAAACGAAATGGCGCCACTACGAAGTTATTAAACACAGAGGTCGCTAGCGTATCTTCTTCTTCCTTTTGCCTGTAACATTGTTAGTTGAATAACTTCCGTGCTTATCATCCGATTGGAATGAAATTTTCTGGACAGGTTTGGACTATAGTGTGTATTATATGTACCAATAATCAAGGCGCTAACAGTAAAGGAGCTCTTGTAATTCGACTTTGAAATTTTGTTTCGATTGGAATGAAATTTTCTGGACTGGTTTGAATCATAGTGTATATTATATGTACCAACAATTAAGGCGCTAACATTAAAGGGGCTTCTTTGATTCGACTTCGAAATTTTGTATTTTAGTTTCCGGGGGCGGAGGGGGGCGTGGCAAAAATCTAAAACAAACTTGATCAATGGTAGATGTGGATGATCCTACATACCAAATTTGGTGTCTCTAGCTCTTATGGTGTCTGAGATCTAGGTGTTCATATTTTCGAAATTTTGAACAGCCGTATTTTATCCGTTTATTATCCGATCCGGATAAAACTTTCAGGACAGGATTGGACTATAAAGTTTATCATGTATGCCAAAAATCATATCGCTAGCATTAAAGGAGCTTTCGTTATTCGACTTTGAAATTTTGTTTCAAATTTACGTGGGCGGAGGGGGCGTGGCAAAAATCTAAAACAAACTCGTTTAATGCAAGATGCAGATGAACGTACATGCCAAATTTGGTAGCTCTAGCTCTGTTTTGCGTGCCTCCACAATAATGAGACTGCGCACACAATATTAACACTTCAATTGCCAATCAATTGTCACAAAACACAATTAGATTTATATTTACCTTGAGTTTGTATTTTTATGTCCTAATTGGACTAAACAAAAAGACATATTAACCTGTAAAAAGGAAAGAAAAAAGAATATATTCGTGTTAATATTTACATAGCGCTCTTGCACTCATACTTACATGCAAATTGACTTTGACAATTTTCAATAGTTGTACTCACATTTAAATCCTTAGGTAGTTGCAATCACTGTTTGGCAGTATTAGTAAATTATAAAATAGGTAATAATAACAACAACGGGGCTCGACTCACTCCCTTCTGGGTTTTCTCAGTTTTCATTTGTCATTTACATTTATTTATCTATCATTCATTCAATAGACAGGTTTTAATCTAATATCTCTTATTCATTTAATTTATTATCTGTTAACTTGCTCTGTACCATCAAATTGTTATTTTCTATTTGTCTAAGCCTCAATGTTCAACGTTAATGTTTAAATTCTAAAATGTAGGTCAATGTTAGGCTAGGTCAGGGCACAGGCGTAACCGTTCCCTCACACACTGTTATTTTCACTCAATTAGCATAGCAGACTTTTTGCTGATAAACAGAACGCGTATCACTCACTCTCACTCGCTCTCTCATGATCACTTTGTGAATGTTAAAGTAGTATAGGAAAAACAGACTGTTAATGCTCAATGCACAGCAAGTCTAGCCAAACAAGCACTCAACAAGTGCATATTTAGATTGAGTCATTTCGCTCTCTGAGAAATTAATCTGTTAATCGTCGGTTATTCTAACTACTCATGCCTAACACACTGACATACAAGACTCACACATATAATTACACATCACCGTAAGCAGCTGCAGCCAATTTTGTATAGCAGCTCAGTGCTCTGTGTTTTTGTTTGTGTGCGTTTTGGTTATCAGTTTTGTTTGGATATGAGGGGAAATAATATGACAATAAACAGGTGTTAAATAAGCAAAACCAACTAAAAGGAGTTGAAATGTATTTTTGATTTTTCTCGCACTATCAAGTGCGTTAAAAGTCAATAAAAATAGAAATATACTAAATTCACCAGTTTCTACTCCAAGCAAAATAAAGCCATTTGAGCTATTTCAGCCAGCTTAACTAATTTTATTAGGGAAAGCATTATGCTAGTACACACTAGCGCACTTTTTTTAGGCCTTAGTATAGGTCAGCAATGAACATACACCTATACTTACTTAGTTTGAACCGTTTCGCACGAAGGGGTTCAAGCGAGAGGGAGAAAGCGAGAGCGAGCAGGACGTATAGATTAACTTTCTCCCAATACTGTCTTGCCGACGGCAAGCGGCCGGTGCGTCTCGCCAGCGGTCAGAATCCGAGCCTAAAAAACTCGGGTCCTGACTGTCGAGCGCATCGGACGTGTATTGGACGTGTATTAAGCGAGCAATTACCGCGCCAAATTAAAAGTTAAAAGTTACTTGTATACGTGTGTGAGAGGGCAACAATTAAAATCAAAATCAATAGCCCTAATCTAAATTCAAATAAATGTTAAATGTTTAATGTTAAATAAACCAAATGTCAAATGCAAATGAAAATTAACGAGAAGTAAACCAACAAACCTCACAACATCAACTGAGGAAAACGAAAAAAAAAAACATGGCTGCCATTTAATTTTCAAGTGAAAAAAAGAAATTTTACAGAACTTTCACTGTGTTTGTGATACGTATGCGTGTCTTTCTGTCTGTGTGAGTGTGCAAATTAATGTATAACTAGAAGTATACATTTAAATAATTGCCAATTCCAGCGAGAATTATGCTGTGAAAAGAAATTTGCAACTATACATATATCTGTGTGTGTATGTCTGTGCAATGCACACTTAATCCGTCTTTTTTGTTAAGTGTATTGTAATAAATTGCCAAATGCAAATGTCCATCCAGTGACTGTAAAACCTACGCCATTTCTCGTTTCTGTGTTTAAATTTCTCTGACATGCCACTAAAACCAAAACTAAATCAATCATTACGTGCAAATTAATACCAACAATAAACCCAAAATTCATAAAATAAATACACACATAAAACTCCGAATAAAGCCATTTAAATAAGACCCGTGTTTCAAAGTGAATCTGTGATTCAATTAAACTAAAAAGACGCTCGACAAGCAATTATACGCCCTATTCCATTGGCCATAAAATAACATAAATACATATATATAACTTCAATTAAGTAGTTAATCTACATTAAAAACTATGGCCAAAGGTAAAGGCACTAAAAACAAGTCCAAAAGTGACAAAGTTCGACTTGTTGAACAGCAAATGCTACAACTACAACAAGAACAACAAGTGACGCCAAATTTGATGCCGCCATTGCCGCCAAAACTGGCGAAAAACGAAGCAAAGAGGAGAAAATCGAAGACGCCGCCATTAGGGCCTGTGAAAATGACGCCAACGCCAACGCCGACGCTGACGCCTACGCTGACGCCTACGCCGACGCTGACGCCAACACCAACGCCGATGCCGACGCCATTTTCGAAGCCAGCTTACGCGCCAAAAAGCAGTGTGGACGCGCCAAAACAAAAAATTGACGCGCCAAATGCTTCAACTACTGCTGTCTCAGTCTCTGTCTCTGCTTGCACTTCTGCCCAATCATCATCGTCGACGTCATCAACAACTGCAAAGCCAATAGCAACTGCAACAACAACGACTATGCCTAGCAACAATACTAGCATGCAGTCGATTAAAAGCAACTACAGCAACAAAACTAAATAAGAGCCAATTAAGTTTAAAAAGCAATGCTAGTGCTATCGGTGTAAACTGTGACAGTGATGTTGATGATTTTGATTCGGGCCCAGGTGCAGTCAAGGGCAGATTCAGCAATAACTTTAAAAACTTCTTGGCAACATACGTGCCCAACGCGTGTGATAGTCCAGCCAATGAATTAATCTCCATATCCACGTCAATTTCGGCCTCCACCAGCCTGACTGGAAACAGCAACGAAAGCCATATTTCGCCTCAAATCTCCTCCATGGGCATGGACTTTTATGATGTCTCTGAAGATACGGATTCTGGCTCTGACTCTGGTTCTGGTACATCCAATTCCTCGTCATCCAATTCTGCATCAACTCGGCCATCGCCACAATTATTGGAACATCATGTGCAACAACAACAACAACACCAGCCATTAAAACAAAATATAAATTCCACTACGGCAGCAGCAGAAGCAGCAGCAACAACATCAGCAGCAGCAACAACATCAGCAGCAGCACAACATCAGCAGCAGCCGTGGCTCCACCTAATGATGTTACAACAACAACAACGACAACAACACCAGCCATTACGCAATCCAGTAAGCAAGCCAATACGCTCAACAAAGGTAAGCGAGTTTTTTGTAATATTCGTCCAAATGCTCCTACCTTTGCAACTAATCGAGCTGTGATCAAGCGAAAGCCCAATCACAGCTTGAAAAGAAACAGAAAAAAAGTCAAACCATCGCCTGAACAACATGAATTAGAACAACAACTAATTCAGCTGCTCAAGAGTGGTGATATTGACAGGCTATACAGCAAATTTGGCCACTTATATGATGATGACGTTCACATTGATGACCCTGATGACTTTGATGATGATGAACTTGAGTATTTATACTCAAGCAATGAATCATCATACGAGGAGTTGCCCATTAACACCCAAAAAGTGACAAATGATGCCAATAATGCCAACACAATGGCAACAAAAATGGAGAATGCTCCAAAACAAATGGAGACTGCCACGCAAATACTCAATATGCCCATTATGCCTAATATACCCGATTTAAATACTGCCCCAATAATTTTTTCCCCTTCTCGCCCCCTAAACACAAGTAAAATTGATAATATACCATCGCCAAATAAGGCAACTTTTAGTAATAATAAAAGAGCATTAGAATCTGTCGAGTCCGACGACAGCGCAACCAACAGAAATGTCAATATTATCACAAAAAAACTAAGTCCAAGAAGCAGAAAAAAGCAGACAAACTGCAAAAACAACAAGATAGAAAAGGCATGAAACATTAATAAGAGCAAAAAGATCCCGCTCTTATTCCTGCCAAGGGTCAAAAGTATACAATTAATACACGATCGCCTCAACAAGATCGAAGGCATAGTAAATAAATACACAACACTGTGTATGCCAAATGGGTCGGTTCGCTTGCAATCCAGCGATATGGAAACATATCAAAAGATTGCAAGCGAACTGCACCATATGAACGATGTGGAGTCGCATACACATCAGAAGCGTAGCGAGCGTGGCTACCGTGTGGTAATTAAACGACTCCATTCGTCCACAGAGTGAAAATGGGTTCAAAAAGAACTCATGGCAATGGGTTATAAGCCACGCTATGTCAGGGTCATGCAAGACCGGTTCACTGGACGGCTGAAGGATGTGTTCCAGGTCGAGCTTGAGCCCACCAAGGATGGCAAGAACGAGAGCATCCTCAACTTAAGGCAAATTGGCAACCAGGAGGTCAGCGTGGCTAAGATATGGAAGACCATTGACCCGGCCCAGTGCCATAGATATCAAGCATTTGGGCACACGCGCAATTACTGCCGTAGGGAACATGTTTGCCTGAGATGCGCTGGACGGCACATGACCAGTTCGTGCCCCAAGCCAAGGGACACACCTGACACATGTGCAAACTGCAATGGAGCCCACATTGCCAGTTACAGGGGATGTAGGGTCTTCAAGGCAGAACAGCGTAAGATGGCCATAAACAAGGCAAGGGGCAAAGTAGCCAAGATTATGCAAGGAGAAGATGAAATTCTCAAAACATTGATACAGCCGCCAATAAGATGACATACTAATCAAAACACACAGCATCGCCAACATAAGCAGCAACAGCAGCAGCAGCAGCAACAACAGCAGCATCAAGAACAGCAGCCAATTCAGCAGCAAATACAACAGCAGCAGCCAAACAAGCAAACAAGCAAAAGCAGCAGCAGCCATATCAGCAGCCTAGACAGCAGCAAAACAACTTCAAACACAAATATCCACAACTACGGCAACAGCAGCAGCCAAACACGCAGCAGCAGCAGCCACAAAAAACTAAACGTCTATGGCATAAACAAGGGCATCCAATTAAAAGAGCTAATGCGACGTTACAACAAGATCAACAACAATATCAACTCCAACAGCAGCAGACACAAACAAAGCCATTAAATGTTGAAAAACAAATTATGCCAAATGAGGAGTCGCTTCTGGGCCAGCTAGTCGACACCTCTATAATCTACAGAGTCGTCTGCAACAGGAGCAGAAAGAAGCCAGCCAAATAAATATATACATATATGCATATATATACATATATATATATGCTTGCCATACATATGCACATACTCCAGTGCATATGCAAACTCATATGCATATACACATATATATGCATATTAATGCAATTTAATATATGCAATCATGCATATAATACACACTTACCTTCAAGTGAAGTCCATTAAGTCCGTCCTTGGACACCATGGCAGCCATCCTGCTGACCTAAAAATGAAAACAAAAAGAAATTATAATATACATATACATAAATTAAATTATAAACAATAAAGAAATATGCCATTAATGCCCCTAAGGCAATTAAAAAATATAGCGCAAGCTAACTTTGGCACGCCAAAGTTTGGATACCCTTGCAGTGTTCTGTGTAAGCCGACAGAATTTTTTACAAAATTTGTTGAATGTTGATTTTTAACCGATCGGTCCTATGGCAGTTATATGATATAGTAGTCCGATTTACACCAAATTTGGTCAACCTATTTAAAACTTAATCAAACACACAATGTGTATATTTGGTTGCGATATCTTGAGAAACAAAAAAGTTTTTCATACTAAATGTTGTATTTCCAACCGATCGTTCCTATGACAGCTATATGATATAGTTAGTCCGATTTACACCAAATTTGGTCAGCCTGTTTAAAACTTAATCAAACACACAATGTGTATATTTGGTTGCGATATCTTGAGAAACAAAAAAGTTTTTCATACTAAATGTTTATTTTCAACCGATCGTTCCTATGGCAGCTATATGATATAGTTATCCGATCCGGCCGGTTTCGACATATGTACTGCGTGCAGCAAAAAGACGGACCTGTACCAAGTTTCATCAAGATAGCTTCAAAACTGAGAGACTAGTTTGCAAAGAAACAGACAGACAGACAGACGGACAGACGGACATGACTATATCGACTCAGCTCGTCGCCCTGATCAAGAATATATATACTTTATGGGGTCTGACACGCCTCCTTCAATGCGTTACACAAGGGTATAAAAATGCAGTAAGCTATAGTGGAGCAAGCTCGACAGTAGGAGACCCAGTACTTTTTGAGTGCAAACCGTTCACTATTGATTGTTCTTCAATAATGCGTACCAAACAATAGATGGCGCCACTACGAAGTTATTAAACACAGAGGTCGCTAGCGTATCTTCTTCTTCCTTTTGCCTGTAACATTGTTAGTTGAATAACTTCCGTGCTTATCATCCGATTGGAATGAAATTTTCTGGACAGGTTTGGACTATAGTGTGTATTATATGTACCAATAATCAAGGCGCTAACAGTAAAGGAGCTCTTGTAATTCGACTTTGAAATTTTGTTTCAAATTTACATGGGCGGAGGGGGCGTGGCAAAAATCTAACACAAACTCGTTTAATGCAAGATGCAGATGAACGTACATACCAAATTTGGTAGCTCTAGCTCTTATAGTCTCTGAGATATAGGCGTTCAAAAAAGGGACAGACGGACATGGCTATATCGACTCGGCTGTTGATGTTGATCAAGAATATATATACTTTATGGGGTCTGCCACGCCTCCTTCTGCCTGTTACGCACATTTGCACAAACGTAATAGACCCATTTGTACTTTTTTAAAGTACTGGGTCTAAAAAAAAATGCAGTAAGCTACAGTGGAGCAAGCTCGACAGTAGGAGACCCAGTACTTTTTTGAGTGCAAAGCGTTCACTATTGATTGTTCTTCAATAATGCGTACCAAACAATAGATGGCGCCACTACGAAGTTAATAAACACAGAGGTCGCTAGCGTCTCTTCTTCTTCCTTTTGCCTGTAACATTGTTAGTTGAATAACTTCCGTGTTTATCATCCGATTGGAATGAAATTTTCTGGACTGGTTTGGATCATAGTGTATATTATATGTACCAACAATTAAGGCGCTAACATTAAAGGGGCTTCTTTGATTCGACTTCGAAATTTTGTATTTTAGTTTCCGGGGGCGGAGGGGGCGTGGCAAAAATCTAAAACAAACTTGATCAATGGTAGATGTGGATGATCCTACATACCAAATTTGGTGTCTCTAGTTCTTATAGTCTTTGAGATCTAGGTGTTCATATTATCGAAATTTTGAACAGCCGTATACTATCCGTTTATTATCCGATCCGGATAAAACTTTCAGGACAGGATTGGACTATAGAGTTTATCATGTATACCAAAAATCATATCGCTAGCATTAAAGGAGCTTTCGTTATTCGACTTTGAAATTTTGTTTCAAATTTACGTGGGCGGAGGGGGCGTGGCAAAAATCTAAAACAAACTCGTTTAATGCAAGATGCAGATGAACGTACATGCCAAATTTGGTAGCTCTAGCTCTTATAGTCTCTGAGATAAAGGTGTTCGAAAAAGGGACAGACGGACAGACGGACAGACAGACGGACATGGCTATATCGACTCGGCTGTTGATGCTGATCAAGAATATATATACTTTATGGGGTCTGCCACGCCTCCTTCTGCCTGTTACGCACATTTTTTTTTGCACAAACTTAATAGACCCATTTGTACTTTTTTAAAGTACTGGGTCTAACAAATACATATACTTTATGTATTAATTAAAATAACAAAATATAAATAAACTAAACAATTATAATTTCTGACAACTACATACTTGTACTTAACAAGTATAGGCTTTCCCCCCCCCCCCCCTCCCTTCACCCAACTTACCTATTTTCTCCCAAAATTACTATCAGACCACGCAGAATATGCAAATTGCCAGAAAGGGATAAAATTACTAATTTATAGGCCACTACGCAACAGGGAAACAAAAACAGATCAAGTCTTTGCATGCACGTGTTTGTGTTTGTGTTGGTGCGCAAACAGCTGTTTTGCGTGCCTCCACAATAATGAGACTGCGCACACAATATTAACACTTCAATTGCCAATCAATTGTCACAAAACACAATTAGATTTATACTTACCTTGAGTTTGTATTTTTATGTCCTAATTGGACTAAACAAAAAGCCATATTAACCTGTAAAAAGGAAAGAAAAAAGAATATATTCGTGTTAATATTTACATAGCGCTCTTGCACTCATACTTACATGCAAATTGACTTTGACAATTTCCAATAGTTGTACTCACATTTAAATCCTTAGGTAGTTGCAATCACTGTTTGGCAGTATTAGTAAATTATAAAATAGGTAATAATAACAACAACGGGGCTCGACTCACTCCCTTCTGGGTTTTCTCAGTTTTCATTTGTCATTTATCATTTATTTATCTATCATTCATTCAATAGACAGGTTTTAATCTAATATCTCTTATTCATTTAATTTATTATCTGTTAACTTGCTCTGTACCATACAAATTGTTATATTTCTATTTGTCTAAGCCTCAATGTTCAACGTTAATGTTTAAATTCTAAAATGTAGGTCAATGTTAGGCTAGGTCAGGGCACAGGCGTAACCGTTCCCTCACACACTGTAGTATTTTCACTCAATTAGCATAGCAGACTTTCTGCTAATTAACAGAACGCGTTATCACTCACTCTCACTCGCTCTCTCATGATCACTTTATGAATGTTTAAGTAGTATAGGACAAAACAGACTGTTAATGCTCAATGCACAGCAAGTCTAGCCAAACAAGCACTCAACAAGTGCAAAATTAGTTTGAGTCATATTCGCTCTCTGAGCATAGCAATCTGTTGATTGTCGGTTATTCATAACCACTCATGGCCTAGCACACTGACATACTGAGACTCACACATACAAATACACATCATCGTAAGCAGCTGCAGCCAATTTTGTATAGCAGCTCAGTGCTCTGTGTTTTTGTTTGTGTGCGTTTTGGTTATCAGTTTTGTTTGGATATGAGGGGAAATAATATGACAATAAACAGGTGTTAAATAAGCAAAACCAACTAAAAGGAGTTGAAATGTATTTTTAAACGGTTCAAACTAAGTAAGTATAGGTGTATGTTCATTGCTGACCTATACTAAGGCCTAAAAAAAGTGCGCTAGTGTGTACTAGCATAATGCTTTCCCTAATAAAATTAGTTAAGCTGGCTGAAATAGCTCAAATGGCTTTATTTTGCTTGGAGTAGAAACTGGTGAATTTAGTATATTTCTATTTTTATTGACTTTTAACGCACTTGATAGTGCGAGAAAAA
>JAWNMD010000230.1:0-11890 GCA_035044365.1 Drosophila neotestacea
CAAAATCTGTAGATACAAAAGCATAAACAAAGTATTTTCATAATATTCAAAAAATTTTCTTAAATTCTCCAATGATAAAAAAAAAACTGTACAATTCAAAATTTTAGAGTTTGTTTTGTGACTGATAAATTTTCATATAAATAAAGGAAAATTTGCTTTTTTTTTTCTTTTAAATTATATGTACATCACTTAACAATTATGAATGAAAACTTTGGTTTATATTTTATTTATTTCAATTTAATCAACGCAATTAGTTCCATTTCCTATTTCTGAATAATGGTAACCCACTGTTCAGAGGGAAATATGAAGGTTGTGGGCTCAAACTTTCTGATTTCATCCAAAGATTTGAGTACATATATATTGACTCCGTTAATTTTTGTCTTGTTTTATTCCCTCCAGCTTGTCGACCAAAAGATTTGACTCTCGAATTAAATCAACGATGGACTGAAGTAGATCATTTCAACTGATCTTTTACCTGAAAATCAAAATATTACCGCTCAAGCAAAGCAGAAAAGGAATAAAACTGTCCCACGGCTTAAATGGTTCAATGTAATAAGGAATGAAGTGTTGTTCGGCCTCCATTTCGATAATGTCATTTTCAAGTGCCACGATGCTAAAGTAGGATTCACCCTAGATAATGTCTAGGGACTTAATTATTGCGTTGACCTCATCATTACTTACTAAATAGCTAATTTTCTTAATTTAATCTTATACTTTTTTTTTGCACATCATCTATTTTACCGTTGTTATTAGGTTTAATGTGAAGTAAGCGCGAGTTAATTATATCATCGTTATAGGTTTTGGTTAAAAGCGTTTTATGTAGCTATATCAGTCGGAACAAGTTAAAATGTCATTATATTATCATATTATACATATATAAGGAGGTTTGGCCGTGCTCGCCAACACACTTGTTTCACTTCACTTTGTGGAGTGAAAATAGGGAACACTTCTAACAGCTACAGCTGGACTTTATGTCATTTCTCATAAGAAAGCGGGAAAGCGTTAATTCAATTTTTCCCTGCAATTGGACTTAAAATAATAGAACTTTGTATAATACTATGGAGCTTGCCCCCTGTTCGCTGCGCTTGCTGAAATCTCGGGGAGAGATGTGTAGTGAAAATAGGGAACACTTCACACAGCTAGGGCCAAACCTTATGTCATTTCTTATAAGAAAGCGGGAAGTGTAAATTCAATTTTTTCCTGCAATTGGATTTAAAATAATAGAACTTTCTCTGCAGACTACCCTTGATTGTTCCTACAACCTCATGCAGAGTGGTCTCAACTGATCTACCTTTGAGATAGGCGTGCTGAGCTTGAGTTGTTAGCTTTGTCCTGAGGTACAGATCCAGGAGTCGCTCCAGCGTTTTAAGTAAAAACGATGAAAGACTGATGGGTCTGTAGTCTTTTGGTGAGCAGTGGTGTATCTTTCATACCTTGGGAATGAATGCCACTTTCACTTCTCTCCAACCCTTTGGGACATATTCTGTGGTAAGGCATCCCCTGAAGATTTTTAAGAGCCATGGTAAGAGGTGTTCGCACACCGCTTGCAACATGATTGGTCTGATTTCATCTGGTCCTGCAAATTTGTAGGGGTGGAATGACTGATAGCCCAGCTTATCTTCTCTTCGTTGACTATTTCGTTAATGATGGCCCTGCTCTCCATATCCATTTCCCTTCCTATCTCCCTACTGGTAGACATAGTGATCACTTCACTTGTGTCATCAGCATTCAGGCACCCTGGGAAGTGAGTGTTCATGAGGAGTTGTAGAGACTCCTGGCGATCTTTTGCGAAATTGCCGTTCAGGTCACACAGTACACCTGGTTTGGCCGGATCTTTTGCCAGTAACCTTCGAAGTCTGGACGCTTCAGTGATGCTGGTGAGATCTTCACAGAAGGCAGCCCACGAGTCTCTCTTGGCTCTCCTACATTTCTTCTTAACATTTTTTAAGTTGAGGTGGTAAGCCTCCCAGTCCACTTGAAAGTTTCGAACCTTTGCCCTGTTGTTAAGTTTTCGCGTTTCCTCCTGATCTGACTCAACTCCGGTGTGCACCAATTGTTGCGGTTTGACTTTGGAGGTCAGCTGATCGGGCAGGATTTGATGAAGGCTTTACAGAGTACATCGGTGATGGTCTGAGTCGATCTCTCTAGGATGTCCGGGTGACTCAGTTGTCCCACTGTGTGATCCTGAAGAGACTCCCTAACATACTCCCAGAAAACGAACACTCTGTAAATACGTGCCAGTTGTCTATTATAAGGGAGTCGCTATTCATCGCTAGGGTTACGTCAATAACCTCTGCACGATTCTTGTTGCGGAAGGTGGGGTTATTGCCCCGATTACACACATTAAGGCATGTTAACAGTACGAACTCGAGCAGCGACTCCCCTCTTTCATTGATGTCCTTGCTAACCCACAAGGTGTGGTGTGCATTGACATCGCATCCAAGGATAATATCGATACCACCCTTTCACCAACGATCCAGGGTTCCTGGATGAGAGCAGTAGGTCGATCGAAGGAACCTTCGAATGATGCAGATTAATCTGCACCACCTTGAGTCTCTCCGAATGACCTAAAATCCCTTCCTTTAGTGCAGCGATGTACAAAACTTGAAAAGGCAGCCACGCGTGGTTGGCAAGCCAAACTCTGCCGGCGTCGCAGCCGACACATGTATAGAGAGAGAGAATATGTGTATTCTATAAATAGAACGCTCGGCAGCTTGGTCTCGCGCGTGTTCGGCTGCATTTTCTCTCACGACTCATGTGTTCGGCTGAAGCTCAAAAGTCAAACGCGCAGTCAGTCGCTGTGCTAAATTCAATGAGGACAGATCATTGAGCGCATGATTTTTACTACACCGAAAAAAATGTTTGATCTCAATTGGGAAAATAAATTATTTTACCTTTACCTTTGATGTTATCGCACGCACTTTATTTTTTCAGTGTAAAGCAGTAAAACGTCACGTTGCCTTCGGGTTTCGCTGCTTCGCACACATGCGCAAAGCTTTCATTGTGTGAGTTTGGACACCACTGCTTTAGAGCAATTGGTAATGAATGCCCGAAGACAGCCCATTCTCAACTTCAGTTGTCCTTGCTTCCGCAGGAGGTAGCTCTTGAATTCTTGACCAATGCTGATCCAGAGATCCTCACGGGCCAACCCTCGCTTAATCGTCCAATCCCTTGTTTTGCAGTCCTCATTTTGGCACTTAATCATACTAAGGATTCACTTATTAAAAAAAAACTTAGTTAGCAACAAAAAAAAATTTGTAATATTTTAATTATTTTAAAAACTTTTGTAGATTAGTAGTAAATTATATAACTCCGTATTTATCTTATTTTATGAAAGATAGATTCCAACGAAATTTTGCATGGATTTATAATTTTAACCAAACTTAAACCTTATACAATTAAAAACCATTTGTTAGTCGTTTAAAGAAACTTTTTTTTATAATAAATAAGTAAAATTTAGGTAATGATTACGGGGTATGTGTATTTGTATCTGCATCTGTGTCTGCTTATGTGTCTGTAAATGTATTTGTATCTTTATTTTTTGTATCTGAATTTGTATCTGTATCTGTGTCTGTATCAACAGCATTATCTGATGGCTTCAATAGATCAACTGCCTCTTTAGGTATTCTGGTGGTTTTTTTTGTGTATTTCGGATGAAGATGTGATTAGTGGATCAGAACTTATGAATAATCTTTTAAAAACGTCCTGATTTTGTTTTATCCGACTGATTTTTCGATAAAATGGCTAACGATGTCTCTTAAAATTTTTGTTGTGCTACAGTTAAGGAGTTAAGGCTCTAAAGTTCTAGCATGTATAAACATATGATTTATTTATTACTTTATTATATTTGATTCTGCCACGTGGCAGAGCGATAACTCCCAATTTGGCAATTCTTATTGTAATTTGGTCCGTTTAAGTAACAATTTACTAGCTTTTACTCGACTTTTAACCTGTTTTGTGCATAACTAACTTTACTTATTTTATTTACGACATTTTAAGCCAAAATTTATATTAATTGATTACGCCTTTTGATCACTGGAGCTAATTTACTAAGCCTTCATTAATTGCATATATATATACAAATATCTCGACAAATATTCTATTGTGAAAAAAATACACTAAAAAGCAGTTTGAGTTTTCTTGAGTATTGCCTAATATATTTAATTTTAGACTAAATTCATTTGTGAAAAATTTGTATTTTCTTAGGTTAGGAAACTGTAAATCATTTTTCTCAAAAGAGGCGAAAAATGTGCGCCTCTATTATTACATATGTAAAAGTGAATATTCCAAAGAATTTTTCATAAAAATATTAAATCGGGCAAACCCGGTCTTTCTGAGAATTCTCTGTATTTCTTTAAGAAATAGGTAAAATTTAAGCTTTCAAAAAAGTTTTTGAAATATTAGACGTTCATATTTGAACGTGGTATGTAAATGCAAAATTAGTTTATTTATCAAAGATATTAATGGCATACCATCATTTATGATTACCATAGTATGTTTGACGGAATATATTTTTTAAAATGAAGATAAAAGTGACTTTTTGTTTTCTCAACAAAATTAAAGAGAAAGTGTATCTTTGAGAACGGATTATGTCGCTCCTGCAAAACATAAAACATTATTTTGTGAAGGGGCATTAAGTGTATTTTAAGCCGGCATCAAAATCTTTTCCGATTTTTGATTTTCGTTTAATTTGCAATACGGCCTCTGTTAACCCACTGTGCGACGTCTATCCTTGCACCTGGCCAAAGTTCACCAAAACCCCGATCTGCGAACAGGGCACAGCTTTGGATCCCTTATACTACTTGATACCATCGAACCTGGCCAGAAACAGACTTTCTGGTCAGAGCATAGCATCATGTAGCGCCTGGTTTATCGACTTCTCCAGGATGAGCCAGTTATCTGTTATTCCTGGTCGGTTCTGCCGATAATGACCCCCTGGAGCTCAGGCTTTGAGCTTAAGCTTGCCAGAATTCGCTCAGGACACATCCGCTTGCTTCGCCGATTCATCGGACCTCTGCCTTTTATTAACAGAGGAGAGAATCTTTCTCCTTCTCCTTCCAACCGTTTCCTCCTTTTGGGAGAGTGTAGTTGGTGCGGCTGCTTTTGTCGGTGCCGTTGTTTCTTCAACCGTCCGAGAGTTGGGCCCCAGCATTTCCACTATCTTCGGTGAAGAAGGTGTGGCCTTCCTGTGCGAAGCGGTGTCGGCTGATGTTTGGGTTCCCTGCTTAACCGGACCCTCACTCTGCCTTCTTGTACTTTGTGAGGCAGCCTGGGTGCTATTATAAGGTCAGACAGGCTAAATATTTGGTGCACAATAACAAAAATTGCACTGCATTTACGCGTGTCTGACCCCAGTGTGACCACCTGGTTGCAAAATAAAAATCGTTTGTGTAAGTTTAATCTTACAAAATAAATGGTTGAACAAATCAATGCAAACTTGATTTTTTTTAATAAAAATCTGAACTGTCGACTATGAATTGCAAGGATATCGATTCTAATTAATAAAATACAAGTTTCAATACAACTTAATTCCAATATTTAGGATTTGTAATATAAAATTGACACAATTTTCTCCTCATACGTGATGCTAATTTAAATTAATGTTTTGAATTTATAGTGTTACCCCCGACTCGCTACGCTCGCTGGTATCTTGGGGAGAGATGTGGATTGAAAATAGGGAATACTTCTAACAGCTATAGTCGGACCTTATGTGATTTGTAATAGGATAGGTTAGGTTGACCAGACGGCTAGGCCTAGACCGAGAGCACCCAGAAGGCACTAGGGCCCAATGTGGCGTCTTATAGAAACTGTAGGATTTAGAGGGAGGAAGGGAAGGGTTGATGGGATACATGCTGAAGAGGGTACACGTTACTTATGTGGAGTCCAGAAAGAGTGCTAGGTCTTCCAAAAACACGTTTGAGAGACCGCCCCGTTCCTCAAAGAATAGCTTCCCGAGAAAACGGTGTCGCCTTCTTGCTAGTGCAGGGCAGTCACAAAGAAGGTGTTGGACACTCTCTGTCTCTTCTACGTTGCCGCATCTACGACAAAAGTCTTGGTAGGGTCCACCATACCGTTGCGCTATTCGGCCAATGTAACAGTGTCCTGTTAAGACCCCTCTCAACTTCCTTATCCTGTTCTTGTTGAAGTGTAGGGGCTTAGACGTTCGCTTTGGGTTGTATCTTGGCCATAGTGCCGAGAAAATCTCGCACCCCATGATATCCGACCAGTGTCTATCAGCCATAGTATTCCCCGCCCCTGTAAGTTTAGAGAGGATATGCTGGATAGGCCTTACTATATCAGTCACCGCGCAGCTCGCCGGTAGTGCTTATATTCGAGGCTAGAGCCTTTATTGCTTCCTGACTGTCGATGCAGATTGATATGTTCCTTGAAGTTTCCCTCAAAGAGTACGTAAATTTTATCGCTTGCCAGACCGCATATATCTCCGCCTGGAACACGGTGCACCAGTCCGGAAGTCGAAAAAAGAGCTTTACTTCAAGGTCAGCGGAGTAGACATCAGATCCTCTGCCTACCTTCGTCTTCGAACCATCGGTATAGAGTCACAGCTCGTTCCGCCTCGGTTGGGTTTCTTGCAGTCCTCATCTTTTCCCAAACGTCTTCTTGCATATGAAGAAGCCTTGTAGTGCCTTTTTCGTCCTCTCCTTCGAGTTTCTCTTCCAAGAGAGTTTGGAGTCAAGAATGACTCCAAGGTACTTTGCCTCTTTCGAGAGTTTGAGCTGTGTTCCACCCAGAGTTTGGAGTCTAAAGCTCGGGTTTGCCCCAAGGCCGTTGTGTTCTGCCCATCGCAGAGTTAGGTCCAGTGCGTTGTCTATGAGATCACTAATTGTAAGCAAAAACTTGCCAGTTATCAGTAAGCCCAAGTCATCCGCATAGGCTGTTACTCTGCATCCATGATCCTTTACTTTTTGTAGAAGGTCATTTAGGACAATGTTCCACAGCAGGGGAGATACGACTCCCCCTGCGGAGTGCCCCTAGTGGCCTTATTTCGAATTGTAGAGAAGCAGAGTTGGGCGTTGATCATTTTGCAGCCAAGCATGTTCCTAAGCCACCGAGTGATCATCGGCTGTAAGTTAATTTTGACAAGTGCTGCCGATATTGACTCGATCCTGACGTTGCACATTGGGGAAATTAGGGCGTGTCGCGTTCCAAAAATCATTTTTTAGATGGCAGCAATCATAAAATTAATTTATGTATCCGTAGAAAATTCTCCACAGATTAAGAATCCAAAATTTTATTTTGGTTTGATTTGAATGATTTTATTAGATCAGGTAAAACTTGTGGGCGTTACAGCCTCTCAAAGTTGACCTTTTTCGAGATCGTGCACAAATGTGCAAATTTTTACCAAAACTACCTACTTTGGAAGTAAATTGTACACAAGTTATGCAACCGATGTAAACATTTTTGGTGTTATCTAAAAAATATGTAAATTTTTAAGTTAAAACAAAAAAAAAATATAGCGCAAGCTAACTTTGGCGCGCCAAAGTTTGGATACCCTTGCAGTGCCCTGTGTAAGCCGACAGATTTTTCAAAATTTGTTAAATGTTGATTTTTAACCGATCGTTCCTATGGCAGCTATATGATAGTAGTCCGATTTAAACCAAATTTGGTCAGCCTGTTTAAAACTTATTCAAACACACAATGTGTATATTTGGTTGAGATATCTTGAGAAACAAAAAAGTTTTTCATACTAAATGTTGTTTTCGAACCGATCGTTCCTATGGCAGCTATATGATATAGTAATCCGACTTACACCAAATTTGGTCAGCCTATTTAAAACTTAATCAAACACACAATATGTATATTTGGTTGCGATATCTTGAGAAACAAAAAAGTTTTTCATACTAAATGTTTATTTCCAACCGATCGTTCCTATGACAGCTATATGATATAGTTATCCGATTTCCACCAAATTTGGTCAGCCTGTTTAAAACTTATTCAAACACACAATTTGTATATTTGGTTGAGATATCTTGAGAAACAAAAAAGTTTTTCATACTAAATGTTGTTTTCGAACCGATCGTTCCTATGGCAGCTATATGATATAGTAGTCCGATTTACACCAAATTTGGTCGGCCTACTTAAAACTTAATCAAACACACAATGTGTATATTTGGTTGCGATATCTTGAGAAACAAAAAAGTTTTTCATACTAAATGTTTATTTCCAACCGATCGTTCCTATGGCAGCTATAGGATATAGTTATCCGATCCGGCCGGTTTCGACAAATGTACTGCGTGCAGCAAAAAGACGGACCTGTACCAAGTTTCATCAAGATAGCTTCAAAACTGAGAGACTAGTTTGCATAGAAACAGACAGACAGACGGACAGACGGACAGACGGACAGACGGACCGACGGACAGACGGACAGACAGACGGACATGGCTATATCGACTCAGCTCGTCGCCCTGATCAAGAATATATATACTTTATGGGGTCTGTGAGACTTCCTTCAATGCGTTACACATTTCGTGACAAAAATATAATACCCTCTGCAAGGGTATAAAAATGCAGTAAGCTACAGTGGAGCAAGCTCGACAGTAGGAGACCCAGTACTTTTTGAGTGCAAAGCGTTCATTAAAGTTTGTTCTTCAATGTTGCGTACCATCAATAGATGGCGCCACTTGATAAACATAGAGGCCGCTAGCGTCTCTTTTTCTTCCTTTTGCCTGTAACATTGTTAGTTAAATAACTTCCGCGTTTATCAACCGAGTGGAATGAAACTTTTAGGACAGGTTTGGACTATAGCGAGTATTATATATACCAAAAAAGGCGCTAGTCTTAAAGGTTCTCTTGTAATTCGTCTTAAAAATTTTGTTTTTCAATTTCCGGGGGCGGAGGGGGGCGTGGCAAAAATCTAAAACAAACTTGATCAATGCAAGATATAGATGAACCAACATGCCAAATTTGGTGTCTCTAGCTCTTATAGTCTCTGAGTTCTAGGATCTTATATAAGTGACAGACAGACAGACGGACAGACGGACAGACAGACGGACATGGCTATATCGACTCGGCTGTTGATGCTGATCAAGAATATATATGCTTTATGGGGTCTGCCAAGCCTCCTTCTGCCTGTTACGCACATTTTTTTTTGCACAAACGTAATAGACCCATTTGTACTTTTTTAAAGTACTGGGTCTAAAAAGTTCTTCGTCCATCTACTTTTCGTACCAGAGAAGTCCGAAAAGTACACTAAAATAGGGCTATTTTTACTTTGGTGGCATAAAACTTACAAACTTTTACGAATTTTGGGCCAAATTCTGTAATCAGGTTAAGTGAATATTACTCTAACTAACTTATATAACTTTGGCTGCCCGGACTTGCCCGTTTACAATTTAAATGAATAAAACTGATGCAACATCGCAATAAAAGCGCGTGGCAGGCTGAAAGAAGAATTCAATGAACATGCGATCTCGCTGTGACTGTTTGTCTATGTTGCGATATAATGAGTTATGTCAGGTAAATGTACGTACATAATGAATGCAATAATGCGATATAGTGAGTTATTTTAACCTGCACCTGTCTTATAATCTTATTTATTATCTTAATTTGGATTCTACGAGTGATAAAAATTGCTACGAATATGGAATTTCATCATTACATTGTAGAATCACGTGTATGAATTTTTTTTTAAGCTGGCGATTTCTCTGCCGCGTCCAGGAGAAAGCTTCGAAGATGACATTTCGCAGGCGGATGCACTAAAAAGACGAAAAGAAATTGTTCAAGCTGAGTTTTCTAAAAGGTTTGAACTAAAAGGGGACTGCCGAAAGCACGGATACGGAAATACAAATGATGGAAATCATATCAGGTATTCATAATGACATCATTAAAAGGTTGGCTGTTATCCTTAATGTAATAAACAGCAGGGAAATGACAAATGGCTCTAAATTTGCAAAGTATGCATCGCAAACGGCCCAGGAACGCAAAAACAAAGACTACAAAAAGTTAAGATATTCAAATACTTGCAAGATATCCCGGATTAGACAGAATGAAGACCTCTTTAATATGCTGGCAGCTTCTTCGGATCCACTTGTTTCGGCGTTTAGACACGTGAGATCGCGAAAGCATTTGTAAGAAAAAAATTATAGTTTCGAAAGTTTATTGGAATTTAAAACTTAATCGAACACACAATGTGTATATTTGGTTGAGATATTTTGAGAAACAAAAAAGTTTTTCATACTAAATGTTGTTTTCGAACCGATCGTTCCTATGGCAGCTATATGATATAGTAGTCCGATTTACACCAAATTTGGTCAGCCTGTTTAAAACTTAATCAAACACACAATGTGTATGTATATTTGGTTGAGATATCTTGAGAAACAAAAAAGTTTTTCATACTAAATGTTTATTTCCAAACGATCGTTCCTATGGCAGCTATATGATATAGTTATCCGATCCGGCCGGTTTCGACATATGTACTGCGTGCAGCAAAAAACGGACCTGTACCAAGTTTTATCAAGATATCTTAAAAACTGAGAGACTAGTTTGCATAGAAACAGACAGACAGACAGACGGACATGGCTATATCGACTCAGCTCGTCGCCTTGATCAAGAATATACATATTTGCAGACTACCCTCGATTGTTCCTACAACCTCATGCAGAGTGGTCTCAACTGATCTACCTTTGAGATAGGCGTGCTGAGCTCCGCTAAATGCTTGAGGTGTTAGCTTAGTCCTGAGGTACAGATCCAGGAGTCGCTCCAGCGTTTTAAGTAAAAACGATGAAAGACTGATGGGTCTGTAATCCTTTGGTGAGCAGTGGTGTATCTTTCATACCTTGGGAATGAATGTGGTAAGGCATCCCCTGAAGATTTTTAAGAGCCATGGTAAGAAGTGTTCGCACACCGCTTGCAACATGATTGGTCTGATTTCATCTGGTCCTGCAAATTTGTAGGGGTGGAATGACTGATAGCCCAGCTTATCTTCTCTTCGTTGACTATTTCGTTAATGATGGCCCTGCTCTTCATATCCATTTCCCTTCCTATTTCCCTACTGGTAGACATAGTGATCACTTCACTTGTGTCATCAGCATTCAGGCACCCTGGGAAGTGAGTGTTCATGAGGAGTTGTAGAGACTCCTGGCGATCTTTTGCGAAATTGCCGTTCAGGTCACACAGTACACCTGGTTTGGCCGGATCTTTTGCCAGTAACCTTCGAAGTCTGGACGCTTCAGTGATGCTGGTGAGATCTTCACAGAAGGCAGCCCACGAGTCTCTCTTGGCTCTCCTACATTTCTTCTTAACATTTTTTAAGTTGAGGTGGTAAGCCTCCCAGTCTACTTGAAAGTTTCGAACCTTTGCCCTGTTGTTAAGTTTTCGCGTTTCCTCCTGATCTGACTCAACTCCGGTGTGCACCAATTGTTGCGGTTTGACTTTGGAGGTCAGCTGATCGGGCAGGATTTGATGAAGGCTTTACAGAGTACATCGGTGATGGTCTGAGTCGATCTCTCTAGGATGTCCGGGTGACTCAGTTGTCCTACTGTGTGATCCTGAAGAGACTCCCTAACATACTCCCAGAAAACGAACACTCTGTAAATACGTGCCAGTTGTCTATTATAAGGGAGTCGCTATTCATCGCTAGGGTTACGTCAATAACCTCTGCACGATTCTTGTTGCGGAAGGTGGGGTTATTGCCCCGATTACACACATTAAGGGATGTTAACAGTACGAACTCGAGCAGCGACTCCCCTCTTTCATTGATGTCCTTGCTAACCCACAAGGTGTGGTGTGCATTGACATCGCATCCAAGGATAATATCGATACCACCCTTTCACCAACGATCCAGGGTTCCTGGATGAGAGCAGTAGGTCGATCGAAGGAACCTTCGAATGATGCAGATTAATCTGCACCACCTTGAGTCTCTCCGAATGACCTA
>JAWNMD010000231.1:0-12731 GCA_035044365.1 Drosophila neotestacea
TAGCGACTTGTGCCCCCTTATCAAGAAGAAGATGTAGGATGTAGATGTAGATATTGCAGCCCTCAGCCCAAAAAAGATTCTTGAATTTATTCAAGAAATGGGGCTGGCGGGAAAGCTATACACTTAGAAGGGGATTACAATGGTAAAAAATATATCAAAGCTACATTTGACGAGATTTCAAAAACATGGCTAACTGTAACTAATATTCCAGCTATTAAGTCATATCATTATTTTTCAGGCTTTTCCAACGACAATACCTAAAAAGAAGCCCGAACAACTCGTTCTATTAAGTATAAAAAAAGAGTTAAACAAATAAATTCATAATTATGAGAGTAATGAAATATAAAAAAATTTATTGTTTATAATAAAAAAATAAATTTATATTTAACTATATGAGCTATGAAATATTAAAAAACTTCTTTGTTAATACTTAATTAATAATAATAAGACTTAACCCTTTCGGGACTACTGGGACATTAAGTCCCAGCAATTTTCAAACTTCTGTATTTTTATTAGTTTTAAAGTAATCACTTATGTAAAATATCCCAAACACAGGTTTAAGTGTCTATTTCACAATGTAAACAAAAAAATAACTATAAACATCAGCATGTATATGCAAAAATGGAGATGAATTAAACAACTTCGGTAAAATTTCGTCAGCTCGATCGCAAAATTGGACAAAATAGCATGTTTAAGCTTCAAAGTGGAGTAACATTAATTATTCATTACAATAAGGTGCCATTACTAAAGGACTATTGTAGCAAAAATGAGTCGATGGGTAATTCTTTTATCAAGAATTATATGTCACTAGATCGCTTTCGAGGGCAACAAAGGAATCGCAAACCTTCCACGACGTCGGGTTGGTATTATTGCCAAGCGCCGTAAAACTGATCTCATCAATATTGACGATCTTTTGCCAGTAAGTCACGGCAACCGCAGACGCTGCTTGGGCAAGAAAAACGCACGAAGATGGTATGCTCGGACTGTATTGAATTCTTTGCACCTTTTCACAAATTAAATGAATAAATAATTAAAATTATGAAATAAATACCCTAAAATTCAACTCAAATGCCTTTTCATTACCTAATATTCATGCTAACAACTTTTACACTTATTTTATTACACTTATTTTATTATTATATGGATAATATGTCCCACTAAAAATACGTATTGGGATTATACATATGTCCCAGGATAAAAGGACGATTTCAGGATTTTTAAGTATGCTGTACATATTTTTTTTTAAACACCTTTCATAATATACAAAAACATTTGCCACAACAAACTTGGATTTTAAAATAAAACTCCATCACGAAAGGGTTAAACGATTTTTGAATACACGACTATTTTATATACCCTTGCAGAGGGTATTATATTTTTGTCACGAAATGTGTAACGCATTGAAGGAAGCCTCACAGACCCCATAAAGTATATATATTCTTGATCAGGGCGACGAGCTGAGTCGATATAGCCATGTCCGTCTGTCCGTCTGTTTCTATGCAAACTAGTCTCTCAGTTTTGAAGCTATCTTAATGAAACTTTGAAGAGGTCCGTCTTTTTGCTGAACGCAGTACATATGTCGAAACCGGCCGGATCGGATAACTATATCATATAGCTGCCATAGGAACGATCGGTTGGAAATAAACATTTAGTATGAAAAACTTTTTTGTTTCTCAAGATATCTCAACCAAATATACACATTGTGTGTTTAATTCAGTTTTAAACAGGCTGACCAAATTTGGTGTACATCGGACTACTATATCATATAGCTGCCATAGGAACGATCGGTTCGAAAATAACATTGTCCGTCTTTCCGTCTGTTTCTATGCAAACTCGCCAAAGTTAGCTTGCGCTATATTTATTTGTATTTTTTTTTTTTAATATAAATGATTGCATTTCAAATATTTCGCAAACAACTAAGGTTTAATTTTTAAAAAATTAAGCATTCAGGTTAAACCAACATAAAGCTATGCATTAAAGGTAAGTAAATAAAGTCAAACAATCTATAAAATATTCATTAATTTCTACGGTATAGTTAATTAAGGAAATGTTAGATATATTACTCAATGTACAGTTCTCAGATATTTTTTATACCCTTGCAGAGGGTATTATAATTTTGTCACGAAATGTGTAACGCATTGAAGGAAGCCTCACAGACCCAATTAAGTATATATAATCTTGATCAGGGCGACGAGCTGAGTCGATATAGCCATGTCCGTCTGTCTGTCTGTGTGTCCGTCTGTTTCTATGCAAACAGAATCTCAGTTTTGAAGCTATCTTGATGAAACTTGGTCCAGATCCGTCTTTTTGCTGCACGCAGTACAAATGTCGGAGCCGGCCGGATCGGATAACTATATCATATAGCTGTCATAGGAACGATCGGTGCGAAAACAACATTTAGTATGAGACTCTTTTTTTTCTCAAAATATCTCAGCCAAATATATTCACATTGTGTGTTTAATTAAGTTTTAAACAGGCTGACCAAATTTGGTGCAAATCGGACTACTATACCATATAGCTGCCATTGGAATGATCGGTCCGAAAAAAATATTTGGTATGAAAAACTTTTTTGTTTCTCAAGATATCTCAACCAAATATACACATTGTGTGTTTGATTAAGTTTTAAACAGGCTGTCCAAATTTGGTGTAAATCGGACTACTATATCATATAGCTGCCATAGGAACGATCGGTCCGAAATCAACATTTAACAAATTTGGTAAAAAATCTTACGGCTTACACAGGGCACTGCAAGAGTATCCAAACTTTGGCGCACCAAAGTTAGTTTCGCTTTATTTCAAATTTATTTTTATTTTCTATCTATATATATAAAACTCTTTGTCCTAATTGACTGACTGACTAAGTCATCACGCTGTAGGCCAAAGGGCTTAGGATATCGAGCTGAAATTTTCGCACAACATTGCTGAGACGTAATTATCGTGCAATAAGACGGGATTTTCATTGGTGTTGCGACTTTCAAAATAAATTTGCAGTATATGACACTGTTACTCGCTCTTGCTGCAATAATCCAATTGCAGCGATCACTTTAAAACAGCGAGCAGCGAAATTATAAATTCTCTATATTATATAAATACTATTACTATTATTTTAAGTTCAATTGCAGGGAATAATTAAATTTACATTGCCCGCTTTCTTATTACAAATGACATAAGGTCCGGCTATAGCTTTGAGAAGTGTTCCCTATATTCACTACACATTTCTCCCCGAGATTGCACCGATCGTAGCGAGCCGGGAGTTGGCGAGCAAAGCGATAATTAGAGGGCTTGCCCCCTGCTTATAAAAAGTAATATTATTTTAAGTCCGATTGCAGGGAAAAATTGAATTTACAATTCCCGCTTTCTTATTAAGAAGGACATAAGGTCTGGCTATAGCTGTGAGAAGTGACCCCCTTTCACTACACATTTCTCCCCGAGATTTCAGAGAGCGTAGCGAGCAGGGGCAAGCCCCCTAGTACATAGTTATGTGCTAACATAATTATTATATTCAGATACTGAACCAGTTTGTTCATGTCAATCGCAAACAATTTTATTAACTCTTCTTAAGTTTAAATGATTGAATTTCAAATATTATTAAAATTAACAAACTTAATTTTAGCATTCGAGTTCAACCAACATAAAGCTGTGGATTAAAGGTAAGTAAATAAAGTCAAACAATCCAATATATATTCATTATGTTCTGCGGAATAGTTAATTAAAGAAAGGTTAAGTCTTTTTCGATTTGCGGCTTTTTGCCTTACGCTGGTTATCCAACCAACTTTTCGTTTGTGCAGAGGTGCGCTCTTAAGGAACTGAGACCGTTGTATTATTTTTCCGCATTCAGAAAGAGACGGTAGCTTCGAAATAGATTTTAAGTCTCAAAAAATGCTGGAAAGCTCAAATTTTTCTTCCGCAGACCAACGTAAGCGACGTGTTTTTCCAAATGGGAATTCTGTAAATAAACAAAGGATGTTTGTACTTTGAAATCTATGCGTTTAATAACGTGAACTTCGTCGTTTGTTTTTTTTTAAGTAAGCTTTCGAAATCTTTGTCAACAGATTCGACTTCGCAGATTTCCGCTTTTTTAGCCGAATCACTGTCTGTATCATTATTGTTATCGGCAGCTTCTTGAACGACATTGCTATTTTGAGATTCCCCTGTAAAAGATACTGGTTAAAGCATAATTGAATAATTCATTACATCATAAATCGTAACCTACGCTCACGGAATTAATTTGTGGTAGTGTCTTTTTCATTTTCGTTGTCTATTGCCGCCATCAACAACTTTGACACGATAGTAATTTCTGCAACAGATGAAGGCAATCGATATATATATTTGTGTATGTCCATATGGTGTCCCATATGTTGAACCAGCCGATCTATTTAGCATAGATGTGTAATTTGCTATGTTTTCGAAGTGCCGTTACTCTTTAAGAACTAGGCACATTTGCTCCACATGATTCAGCAAATTTTTTCAACAGAGGACAAGCACGAATATACTGTTTTCCCAATGGATTTGAATTTGGAACGCTAAATATATAGTTATTTGTCAGTTTGACTCCAGCTTCAATTCTATATTTTAATATCATGTCAATGCAATAACGATCAAAAGGGCTTAGTAAAACACCAACATTTCTGTTTAATTTTCCTCTAATTGTTAAACGTAAAAATGTTTTGGCAATGTTTTTTCTGCCTCTTGCAAATTGTTAAAGTTGCAGGAATCCACATTTTCGCTTATAGCTTGTCCTGTGTTATAATTTTCTATGGTAAGTCTTTCGATTTCTCCCGCACGGCGACGATTGAAAATTTGTAAACTTATTAAGGTGGTCTCCATTAAACTAGACCATTCCTGCAAATTAAAATTATTTTCCAGTATTTTCAGAGACTTAGAAGATTTTTCTTTTAAATATTCGAACAACATTCCTATGTCTTCTTTAGTAGGTAAAATAGTTTTAGCTGCTCTTCTAATATTTGTTTGATCTTCAACAGCCTTTTTATTTATATGTAAAGGAGCTTCCATTTCCCAAAGATGTATAAAGTCCCTTACTTGTTTTTTTTTGCAGTGGTCAGATTGTTTTATGCAATGGCTTCGCAATTGTTTTGCACACTTTCCAATTAGGCAAGATAATGTTGAAGATACTGATGGCGTTTGAAACATCATCTTCTCATTATCCCATTTAGCAGTTACGCGAATGCACGATATAATTAAATCCAAGTTCTCTGGTGTTATTGCGTCTTGGAGATCTTTTATTTTTCCATTTGACTGTTTCTCGATCTCAAGTTTTAATCGTCCAAGAACGCGCATATGTGCTCGAATCATATCGTGTTGCAACTTTCCGTGCTTCACACTAGCAGTGTTTGCATACGACACAATCAGGGTATCATATAAAACAGCTCTAGAGATTTGATCATCGTTAAGCACTGGAATAATTTTGTCCCGCAAAATATCGTTTGCAGCTGGATGCATAAAACCAGTCTTGGCACGGCCCTGCCTCAATAAGTTCTTTTTTCCTTTCTGGCGATTACTATTTGGACAGCGAACTACATGGATTCTTAAGGTACTTTTTGGAAAAAAATCCATTACACATAGAGCAGCAAACAAAGTCTTCTGACTTATTTTTCGATTTTTCGCGGTTTTGACGGGGTGTTATTAAAGTACCAGAATTTTTTGTTTCGTCAGTATTATGAATAAAGTCTCCCTTTTTTCGAATAGCGTCTATTAATTCTTTTCTTTGCAAACTTCGCTTTGGATGAGCAAGAAATCTTCTTACATCTGGAACGTCCTTATGAATAAGTTCCAAATGTCGAGCAAATTTAGTTTGAAGCTTGTTGCAGAACATACAGAAGTGCTGCTTGGATTTTTTTCAGTTTAGATACCGGAATCTGCAATTTCCTCACGTCAAAAAGCCGCTTATCTGGCACATAAGAGAAACTCTTGCTAGAACTAATGTTCATCGGTTCAACTGTCGAATCAAGAGTATTCTGTGTATTTTCGGGATTATAATTAGGATCAGAAATAGAGTCTGAAGCATTTTTAAATCCGTCAGGATCCAGTGAAAGGCCAGTGGAATCGACAATTGAGGCGCTAAAATCAAAACCTGTACTCGTACCTAAGCAAAAAAAACAAAAGTAAGTGTCAAAAAAGTGTAGGATTCAAAAACACTAGCTTACAAATACATACTTTTGTTTTGCGCTAGACATCTAAATAATTTTTCCTATAGATTTTGTTCCTAAACACGAAAATTAACTTAACAAAATTTTCTCGGACTAGTTTTCAAAATAAAATTCAAACAAAATTAAGAAAAAAAATTTATTCTATGTTGAAAATAAATCAAACAAAATTTGTTTCAATTAGATTTTCGAGCTTAGGAGGCTTAAATCTATGGGAAAAAATATTAAAATCTCTAAGGCAAAATGACTGAAGTCAATTGTAATAACTTACTTGGTAATTTCTCACTTATATCATTGTTCTGCTCTTGTGTTGTCGATTTACCTTTAACTGTGCTCTCAGTTTTATTAAGGTCACTAAACCCGTCTTCTGTGGTTGAACATTCGATTTCTTTTTTCAGTATAAACATGTAAACATAAACAGAAAACAATTTAAATTTAAATTTAAATCTTCGAATTTAAGTGGACTTAAAAAACGGTTTAATATAAATTATTTGTACTAAAATCAGCAGCCATTATAAATTATTTAAGAAAAATGTTCAGATATAATTTTTTTTCTTACCAAGTTTATTGTTGAGTTTATCACATTTGATGTTCAGCAATGATTTATCATCTACAAAATAGTTTATGTAAGTAGTTTGAAGAAAAGCAGTAAGAGGCTTTAATTTTCTACAAGTTCTCGAAATTTAATTAAAGCAAATTATCTCACCTCCATGCTCGAGCACATCAGCTTCATACCGGCCGCTGTTGAACTTAGCGAAACACTTGTTTTCCTTTATATTCGAAACCTTGGCCTCTGGCAGTACATAATATTCACCGCAATACACTAGATAAAACATTTTATCTAAATAAATATGCAGAAATGAAACAAAAGTTATAATTATTTTGAGCCTTTACATTTATAGGAAACTATCTTAAAATTAAATAAATGTGCGATCTAATAATAATATTTTTTTTTAAACGTTTTATGAATATTATAACCCAGAATACAGCAGTTAAATAAGTTAGCGAAAGTCTTTACTGAAAGAAGCGATTGATATAACAATATATATACATATAAAATTATTTTTTATTTCAAAGCGCAAAAGTTCTCAGGAAATGCTGGAAAATGATAAATATTTTAATATGGTGCGCCGATTTTTTCTGCTGAATGTTGAGCGCCACACATATTTTTCTGATCAGCTGCGTAATAGCAGCTAAAACGGTGCTGAAAAACGATCGTTCTTTTAGTTGACATCTTTTGCTGAATATCGCACCAGTCAATGCAGAGAAATTAGTTTGCTTTCCGCCACTGTTTTTTTTATATTGAGTTGCCAGTCAGCGTACACGATTTTTCAGTGCAGGGGACTAAGCTTTATAGCGTTCTTATACTGCCGCCGGTATAGCACCGTAACGAAAAAATGCCGCTTTGATGCCGGCAAGTTTGTCGCTACCATACAAAAATGGTGACAATTGGGTTCAAATATATCGGTAAATCGGCGTGCCGCTGTCTGTACGGCAAACATTTCGGCAAAATTGTTGTTGTTTAATGCAGCCAATTTGTTTCACAGACTGTGGCAATGTGCGCATATATAAACGTGAATAGGCCCTTGATAGTATATAGGCAATATTCTCTTATTGTATTGACCATTTCTGCATATATACGCAAATTTTTCTGGCCCCACTCAGATCATTCAATACGTCTCCATATTTTCATAAAAAACGTGCCCATGTCCACCATTAACCTTTTGCGCTTCGCGGTTATTGTTTCCTCTTACTTTAAAAAACATAAGTAATAGATATAAAACAAAATAACATAAAAATATATAAGTGCGCCATTTTCAACATTCCATATCAGCTGTTTTAGTTGTCGATTACCTAATTTTTAATCGAAAACAGCTAGCGTTGCCACACTTTAAGTCAACAATTTTGCCGCAGTTTTTGGCGTACTGACAGCGGTGCGCCGTTTTACCGATATGTTTGAACCCAACTGTCACCATTTTTATATGGTAGCGACAAACTTACCGGCATCAAAGCGGCATTTTTTCGTTACAGTAATATACCGGCGGCAGTGTAAGAACGCTATAAGACTGTTTGATTTATAGTAAATAAACAGCTGACTACGTCAAGTTGGCGGCATTTTTATCGGCATTGTGTCCAGTGTAAGCAGCTTTGGCGATGAGATATCGGCTTTTGCTTACCGGCGGCACTGTAAGGACGCTATTAGCTTAGTACACCATATAAAAAAAAAACAGTAGCTAAAGGCAAGCAGAATTTTCTGCTGTGGCTTTTAGCTGGTGCGATCCCCAGCAAAAGATTCCAGCTAAAAGCACGATCATTTTTCAGCACCGTTTTAGCAGCTATTACGCGGCTGATGAGAAAAGTGAATTAGCGAAATAAAAAAAGGAAGAATGCAAAAATGTCAATTTTTTTAGCTGCCTGCCAACAAAATATTTGGCTCTTTTGATTCGCCCCTGCCAAAACTTTGCTGAGTACTAGACGAAGGACAATTAAAAAAAAAAAATTTTTAAATGCTTTCATGTGTTATTAGTCCATGAAAATAATTTGCAACTGAGCTCCATATAAGCTAAATATCATGAGAAAAAATCGGCGCACCATATTTAAATCTTTACCATTTGCCAGCATTTCCGGAGAGCAATTGAGCTTCGAAATAAAAAATAATTTTATATGTATATATATAAGTATTGAATCTAAAAATGTAAGCAAAACAATTTAAAACAACTACTGAAAATTACTACTAATGTTTGGATATACATACATATAAATTATGTTCAATCAAGTACATATGTATGTACAAAATGCTGTGTACAAAATGATTTAAAATTGCGTTCTGCATAAACGGAATACCTATATCGATAACGAGAAAAAATCGTCGCGCCAAATTACAATCTTCTAAATTTGGCATAATTTCCGGTGAACTTTAGAGTCTTTGATCAGTAAATAGTTAAGTATTTTGGGCATAATTAATTTTATTTAAAATATATATTATTTTCGGAACAAAATAAAATGAAGTGTATGTGAAAAAAGCATATGTACATTTTCTTTTTAGCGACTCTTATATATGTATGTGCATACATACATATGTATGTGTACTGTGTCTTGTTTAAAGAATAATGTGACACTGTTTTAAATAACTATTGAAAATTTCGATCAGTGTTGGGATATATATTAAAAATAACCATTGATGCAAATAATATACTTATTTAAGCCCATACTTATGTATGTACAAAATAAATTTTCAATTTCGCTCTGCATATACGGATATATGCATCGCGCCAAATTACAATCAATTGCCACCATCTCCAGTAAACATTTAAGTCTTTGATCAGTAAAAAGCCAAGTATTTTGGGGATAATAGATTATAATTATGGAACTTATGTATTAAAATTAACGGCATAATATTTTCAGCGACATATATATTTGTACTTATGTAGGTTTGTATGTTTTTTTTGCAAAAACAAAATAGGTTAACTCATCGCTGCCGTTATGGTTATATCAATCGCTATTTTTCTTTCAGTAAAGACTTTCGCTAACTTATTTAACTGCTGTATTCTGGGTTGTATATTCATAAAACGTTTAAAAAAAATATTATTATTAGATCGCACATTTATTTAATTCTAAGATAGTTGCCTATAAATGTAAAGGCTCAAAATAATTATAACTTTTGTTTCATTTCTGCATATTTATTTAGATAAAATGTTTTATCTAGTGTATTGCGGTGAATATTATGTACTGCCAGAGGCCAAGGTTTCGAATATAAAGAAAAACAAGTGTTTCGCTAAGTTCAACAGCGGCCGGTATGAAGCTGATGTGCTCGAGCATGGAGGTGAGATAATTTACTTTAATTAAATTTCGAGAACTTGTAGAAAATTAATGCCTCTTACTGCTTTTCTTCAAACTACTTACATTATTATTATGAAGATGATGAATCATTGCTGAACGTGAAATGTGAAAAGCTCAACAAGGGTCTAAGTAAGATTAAAATTATAAGCAAATTTTGTATATCCACTTAAATTGTTAGATGTGTTCTCTTATTAATTGATCTCTGCATATGTGTGTATATACTTCCTCCTAACCACAGAAGACATTATTAGCGACGACCAGAAATCTAAGGGTACATTTAATAATAAATCGACAATACAAGAGCAATTAAATGAATGCTTACTGGACCCCGTAAGAATAAAATGTTCACTCGACCCATTTTCTGACGACTCCTTTTGTGATCCATCCTATAATCCCGAAATAGATGATGAGTCGGATATCGATACAGAAGCCCAGGTCGAGGAACCAGACAAGGAAGATTTGGAAACTTCACTTCAAAACTTATGTTATCGCCAAAGCAGTAAGTTCATCACAAATGTAATGTAATTCACCTAAATTCATCATAAATCGGGGTCTATTCACAAAAAAAATTTCATAATTTTTGGAGGAATGGGTCTGTATTTAACATTTACCAGAAAAAATCATTGGCCACAATTTCCAGTGAACTTTAGAGTCTTTAATCAGTAAATAGTTAAGCAATTTGGGCATAATAAATTTTAAATTTAATACATATGATTCGTGAAACAAAATAAATTGAAGTGTATAGCAGTATTTACACTCGCCTCAAAACGCTGTCGAAATGAAAAACTCCATATAAAAATATAGCGCAAGCTAACTTTGGCGCGCCAAAGTTTGGATACCTTTGCAGTGCCCTGCGTAAGCCGTCAGATTTTTTACAAAATTTGTTAAAGGTTGATTTTGAACCGATCGTTCCTATGGCAGCTATATGATATAGTTGTCCGATTTACACCAAATTTGGTCAGCCTGTTTAAAACTAAATCAAACACACAATATGTATATTTGGTTCAGATATTTTGAGAAACAAAAAAGTTTTTCATACTAAATGTTGTTTTCGAACCGATCGTTCCTATGGCAGCTATAAGATATAGTAGTCCGATTTACACCAAATTTGGTCAGCTTGTTTAAAACTGAATCAAACACACAATGTGTTTATTTGGTTGAGATATTTTGAGAAACAAAAAAGGTTTTCATACTAAATGTTGTTTTCGAACCGATCGTTCCTATGGCAGCTATATGATATAGTAGCCCGATTTACACCAAATTTGGTCAGCCAGTTTAAAACTTAATCAAACACATAATGTGTATATTTGGTTGAGATATCTTGAGAAACAAAAAAAGTTTTTCATACTAAATGTTTATTTCCAACCGATCGTTCCTATGGCAGCTATATGATATAGTGATCCGATCCGGTCGGTTCCGACATATGTAGTGCGTGCAGCAAAAAGACGGACCTGTGCCAAGTTTCATCAAGATAGCTTCAAAACTGAGAGACTAGTTTGCATAGAAACAGACGGACAGACAGACGGACAGACGGACAGACGGACTTGGCTATATCGACTCAGCTCGTCGCCCTGATCAAGAATATATATACTTTATGGGGTCTGACACGCCTCCTTCACTGCGTTACAAACCTCGTGACAAAATTATAATACCCTCTGCAAGGGTATAAAAACAGCGAAAATTTTTTTCCCGTTTTTCATTTCAAAGTTTGTTCACACTTCTCGTTACGTTTCATAACGTCAGGGCCTGCCGTTCTGTTAAACTCAAAATGGCACTGTTAGACTTAACATAGCACAGTTTGCTGGCCATTTCATTTTGACGTAATGAAATAAGCCTCCACCCCTTATTTCATCAGAGAATGATGAAATTATGACCTTTTGAATAGTAAAATTTGGGGAAAATGTGGTGTGAGGGAATTAACGACGTTTAATTGGAGGTCACTGCTTAAATAACGCAGATTTTCAACGGTCATAAGGACCAAACAAGTTAATTAGACTTTATTTATTTAATTAAAAGGATATGCCCAACAAAATAAATATATTGTATAACTATAATGTATCATCAGGCCAGAAAGTGACTATATTATTATTTTATTTAAAAGTGGCAGCATTCAATTTTTTTTGCTTATGAGCAGCAACAACAGCTGATTTATATAAAGCGGCCACAATAACAGCGTAGATAACACGTATATCGATATCGAACACGTATATCGATAACAAAATACTAATATTCTGTTAGCGGAGTGAAAAAACCAGATTTTTGACGATTTCTTTTTGATCTGAGTGTAAATACTGCTTATGTAAAAAAAGCATATGTACATATGTATTGGAAGTAACTGCATTTTCTTTTTGGCGACTCTTATATATGTATGTGCATACATATGTATGTGTACTGTGTCTTGTTTAAAGAATAATGTGACACTGTTTTAAATAACTATTGAAAATTTCGATCAGTGTTGGGATATATATTAAAAATAACCATTGATGCAAATAATATACTTATTTAGGCCCATACTTATGTATGTACAAAATAAATTTTCAATTTCGCTCTGCATATACGGATATATGCATCGCGCCAAATTACAATCAATTGCCACCATCTCCAGTAAACATTTAAGTCTTTGATCAGTAAAAAGCCAAGTATTTTGGGGATAATAGATTATAATTATGGAACTTATGTATTAAAATTAACGGCATAATATTTTCAGCGACATATATATTTGTACTT
>JAWNMD010000232.1:0-24679 GCA_035044365.1 Drosophila neotestacea
ATGCATTAAGCTACAGTGGAGCAAGCTCGACAGTAGGAGACCCTGTACTTATGGGAATAAGCAAATAGTAGTGAAAAGCAAATTGATGTAAAATTAAAAAATATATTTTCTTAGTTATAATCATCATAAATACTTATATTTAAAGCTACATAAGTTTGTCGCCGCTCGAATTAGCTTCCGATAAGACAATATTATCGGTACCCAGGGAACACCACGGGGAGGCCACTACCATTGTAATGGGGTCACTTAATCCAAAAAAAAATCTTTTGGGACCTTCGAGTCGACTTGAGCTGCATAAAACAACCCCTAAATTCCCCAAAAATGTAATTTCTGCTATCTGTGCAGATTTATGTACATATGTACACATATGTAGAACAAATTTTAAATGCCTAAAGCTTATTCATCTATACTAACTAAAATACCACTATGATGACTATATACCGTCTCAAATGTGCGCGCGTTGGCCCTGCTATCTGAAATATTCGTCATTGCCCAATCAATGTGTGTACCACAATTGGTTGTAGACGAATTCAAATCTAAAAGAGACTCATATCTTAAGCTACCTAGAAAATCATAAATCCTAGCACTACATCCTCTGAGAGATCGTAAGCACATATTAAAATCTCCTAAAACTATGGAACTGCTATCTAAAAATGAAAATCTCTGAAATAAGTTCTCAAACTCTGTTTCAAATTTCGGCATTGGATAACTTGGAGTTCGATACACAACTAAAAATCCTAAAGACTTGTATTTAAACACTGCAAACTCAAACACTGCAGAAGCTATATTATTTGAATCAGCATAATATCGACCACTAGAGCAGAGACTGACATGCTCGAAAAGTTCATTTTTAATGAGAATAAGAATGCCTCTTTTTGGTCGAGTTCTATTAGCTAATGATTCGCAATCGAGGCGCACTATACTGTTAAAGCCAGGTACTTCATATGTCTCGTTAGAGAAGGTTGAAGTTTCAACGAAACATAATAGAGAAGCACGAAGCATTAGCTGATCGGAGCAAATATCGCTAATGTGGCAATGCAAGCTTTCCGTGTTATGGAAAAATGTGTTGAATTTATTGCTGTCGAATAGACAGTCGTAGTGCGTTTTTAATAATTTTGTACTGCGCAGACTTTGAAGCTCTTGCTCTACGGGCGATCGGGAGTCTGATCTTGGGGGCACGAATTCGCCAATTATGAAAAGGCCTGCAGCACTAGTGGACCTACTGCAAGCTACATATAAGGACTCACGACTCATTCTAGGAAATGTATGAACTACAACTTTGCTATATGTAGCTCCTTGGCTTTTATGAATAGTTATACCTTCGGCAGGTACAACTGGAAATTGTTTACGGTCAATAGTAATTTGCTGATTGGAATGAAACTGAAAACTTTTGGTAGTTTTATGAATTGGGGTCCAAGAAGAGTCTAGAGAATGGGGGCACTTAGCCCGAGCATTAATTCCTACACTTTCGTCAATGAATTTTATCCAAAGAACATGAGGAGAATTGGTTGTATTGAAACTTATGTCCATTAGAATACCGGAGGCTCCATTTACTAAACCATCAGAGGTATCTATGTTGACCGTCATCATATACTTGGCAGTGGTTTTTAAAATAAGAGAGGGGCATAGTCCTTGAGTCTTGGCGGTCGGGAAAGATTTGACTGCCTCTAGATGTCTGTTTTTAACTTCTGCGCTAAGATGTGAGGCCTTTATAAAATCAAGAGCAGCTGAAATGTGTTGAGCAGTTGAAATGGAGTTTAATTTTGCCGCGTTAAATACAGATGTATCTTCATTACTAAAAAACAAATGAATTGCATCATTTGGCAACTGACTTTCGTCGGAAATTCGGGACCTAAGCAAACTTATATCGTCGGACGACATATGACCGGATGCCATGTTATTTAATGCTATTGCAAAAGCTTGGTCATCTCGCTGTCGCATAATCTCTGTGAGCTCAAAAAACTTAAAAGAGTCCCACAGAAACGTCCCATATATAGCTGCGTATGGGTCATGCAACGCTGAATTGGATTTGAAAATCCATCGATCTCCAACAGGGCTTAGCTGTCTAAGATCGCCGAAAACAATAACAGAAATCCCTCCAAATGGTACTTCTCTGTTATTTAAAATTTGTCTAAGGCGAGAATCCAAATAGGAAAACATTTTGGCACCGACCATTGAAACTTCGTCAATGATTAATATTTTAAGATCAATAAATCTTGAACGGAGGGTATTTAATAAGTCAGGTCCTAGATCTTTAAAAGCAGATGCAGATTGATTCACAGGAAGTGAAAACAGAGAATGAAGGGTAGAGCCTCCAATTCCGAATGCTGCCTTTCCTGTGGGAGCACATAGAAGAATTTTGGAAGTGGTTGGGTCGCATCCAGGCCTACTATTATACAATTTAGAAAGGGATTGAAAAAGTGCTGAAATTAATCTACTTTTGCCGACACCTGCTCCACCACCCACAAATTCGTGAAAAACTAAATTATGGTGAGCATTATGTAGGACATGAGTAAAGAAAGTTTTTTGCTTCAAATTTAATGAGCGAACCAAGTTTGATAAACTTTCATGAGATATTAGTGGAGGAAGTTTTATTACTCGGATTGTATCGTCCGGAACATCATTTTGGACATTGTTGTCATTTAAATTTAACACATTTAGCTGCGAACTTATTTCAGGAAAGGCTAAGACCTGAAACTCATCATCTATCTGTCCTGGTAACTGCTCTTCCTCAAAATTGCCCTCACCTTGCATGGCCCTTCTAAGCGCGTCTTCTAAATCCTCTAAAATATTATACTTTTTAAACAAAACCCTAATTGACTCCTCATTTTGTGTATAAACTTCCTCACAATTTTTCTGAACTAATTCGACCTCTTCATTCCTCCACGGAAAATATAGCATAACGAGCTCCCTAAAATAATTTTGTCTATCGGTATGCACACTAAAACTCCTAAATCTAATTATTCGAGGCTTTGTCCTCGCCCTAACAAACCCACTTCCGTCAATAAGAGGAATGGGTCTGCCTCCTATATCCTCATTTTCGTCGCCATCTTCGTTATCACTACCTTGACGAGTTGATCTTGTTGATTTTGTGAAACTATACTCGGCAGCAAAATCGGCTAAACACAGGCCGTCGAGACTATGTGGTCGCTGTTCATAGTGATTGAGCAGTCCCACTACAAATATGTCATTTGAATCTGGAGACATATTTTGTAGTTGTTGTCTAGGTTTGAGCATTCTCACTCTATGCTCCGGTAATAAGGTATTAATATACACTTCGGCGTTGCTAGTCTCAGACAAACGCATACCTAAACAACAGTAAGCGGCTTCCTGAGCAGAAATCTCAGTGCCGGAAATAAATTTATGACCAATATACTGCAGCTTTTTCTTTACTGATACATTTTGATCATTAATCTCTTCGATCACCTCACGCATCAGTTTTGAAATGCCTCTTTGGGATTTGTTTATATAATTAATTATATAGCTGCAGCATGCATAAGGGTCCAATATGAATTGAATATCATTATTGGCTCTTTGCATGGCTAGAATGTGTTTATTGTAAGCATTCACATTAATTGCTGCGAAACTTCTCTTAAGGAAAACTTGTGGTTTTTTCAAACCAGACCTAATAGCATATATGTAGTCCTCGTAAGTGAGGTTGACTTGGTCGTGAGAAAGAAAATTTTCGAATATGCTTAAGTGATTTATACTGTCAGCATCGAAAGACAGCGCTAGAAATTTCTGAATTTTTTTTAAGTTTTCACGATGCTGACGAATTTGTTGAGTATCTTCATTAAGAGGCTTTAAAATGTCCGTATTAGGCATTGGAAAGTAGGGAATACCAAAGCGACAAATAGAGTTTCCCCTCACTTCACGTGTGCATGAATGCCCGTGCTTGTGCTTTTGGTATGTAATATATTCAGAGAGCTCTTGATTTGTAACATCAGTAGTAATAAACTGATCAATAAAATCAATTACTTGGGGAAAAGATTCAGCGTTGTCTAAATCCACTTGAGGGGCATCTTTCAGCCAAAACATCCCGTGGATATGAGGTGAGCCTCTCTGCTGGAATTCAACTCGCCAGTAGTACATGTAAACATTATGTCGTCCGAAAATACCGCCCTGCTTCTTCATAAGCTTAAACAATTGCCTATACCGATAGTCAAAATACCTAGCACAAGTTACAGGATCGGTGCGAATTAACCGTACCTTCTCATTAGAAGGCAACGCAATTGCTTCCTCTTCCGTAACTTGCTGCTTGTCCACATTCATTTTTAAAAGGACAAGCAGTTCGAACCACTTACTTTCAGCAGCCGACAATGTAATGAAAAAAGTTGGCAAGCCAAACTGGCGAATCATGGCCATAACTTTTTTTTTCTGCTTCCCAATGAGCAGGAGATGTGCGAATACCTTGGAGGACCCTATAGCCTGCATTTTGGCGAATAAGATGGTCCATATGCTCTTCATTGAGAGCGTTAGAAGCTGTTATAGCACGTGAGGCGCTGTGCTTTCTCAAGCAAATGGAAGTATTATTTCTAATTTTAATCAGCTCTAACTTTTTATAATTAAAGAATAATTTATCAATTCTACAACCTCTCCTATCAAAATTGCGAAGCTCAGACCTAACAATGGTTGTAAAACTTTCTGAAGATTTTCTTTTGATGCCAGCAAATATAGTGGGAAATGATAATTCCTCAGAATCAGCATCCAGAATCATATCTAGGGGTCTTTGGCCTTCGCCAGGAGCAATTATGATTCTTTGCATGGCTGCATTCTCATCCTGATTATTCTCAAGCAGAGTTTCATGACCCCCAGGATTGAGCTCCTCCTCATTTTCAACATCATTATCAGGACGAAATGATTGTTGAAATTCTCGATTGAGTCCCTCCAATAACTCTGCATCTGCTTGAGAAGCTATGAATGGAACAGTATTGGAAGTAAAATTTGAAATCCACTGTTCATTTAATACTACATTGTGTTTCCTATAAAGCTCTGTGTCAATTAAATACCTAATTGCATCTGCAATCTTTAGAGGCCTAATGGTTTCAGCCATGTAATCATGGCTATATTCCATTCTACGTCGGAGATGGAGCTGTACTACCTGTGCTTCATGAAAAGCTCGTGGAAGGGAAGTCACGATATTACTAACAGAAATGGGAACATTGACTACAGCTCCTTTAATAGCATTCTGTCGATCAACGCCTAAAGACTTTATAATCATAAATGGAATTCGAGGAGAAATAAGTTGTTCCTCTAAGCGAGTAAGACCTTTAAGACACTCGGGAAGGTCAGGGAAATCTAAGCCATTTGTAATGGAAAATTTTGGTTTCCTACCAGCTCTAATGTGCGTGCTACACGTATTGCAAAATTGAAAGCTGTTATCAGCAGAAGGAAACTGATTTGAAAGAACTAAAATGTCCGCACTATACTCGTTACGACTTTCAATAACAGCACGAGAAATTCTACGTAACTGGTGGGGAAACCAAAGGCCTTTGCAACAAAGGCAAACTTGATTTGGTCCCAGCTTTACCATTGTATTAAATATATCTATTTGAGCTTCTAAATAGCTTAAGCTGGGTACAATATCGTCCTCAGAGTTATTCGCACGATTCTCTGCCATACGCTGAGCATTTCGTCGGTTTTCTGCTTCCCTGTTCTGACTGATGCTCCTATTTTGACTGACCCTCTGACTAATACGTCTTAAGGCGTCAGTAATTTGTTGCCGCGCTAACAATCGAGCACTTTGTCGTCGTGCACTGTTGAGCGCTTGTTCGACAATTCTCCTCGCAGAATTATCCCTAATCTGAGACCTATATAACCTATCTCTTTCTCTTTCTAAAATACGGGTTTCAACGTCCGTACGACGAACTGCTCGAAGAACTGTGTCTCGTCGCTGTTCAGTCGTCCGTACGTTAATAGTCCGTCTACGGGTCGATCTACGCAGATTATCGGCCACCCTTTCCCCCTGCCTAAATTCTGGGTCTGTCCGTCTCTGTCTCCTACTTTGAGTGTCTCGTCGCTGTTCAGTCGTCCGTATGTTTATAATCCGTCTACGGGTCGATCTACGCAGATTATCAGCCACCCTTTCCCCCTGCCTAAATTCTGGGTCTGTCCGTCTCTGTCTCCTACTTTGAGTGTCTCGTCGCTGTTCAGTCGTCCGTATGTCTATATTCTGTCTTCTGGTCGATCTACGCAGATTATCGGCCACCCTTTCCCCCTGCCTAAATTCTGGAACTGTCCGTCTTCGTCTCCTATTTAATGTGTCACCTTGCTGTTCAGTCGTCCGTATGTCTATATTCTGTCTCCTGGTCGATCTACGCAGATTATCGGCCACCCTTTCCCCCTGCCTAAATTCTGGGTCTGTCCGTCTGTGTCTCCTATTTAATGTGTTACCTTGCTGTTCAGTCGTCCGTATGTCTATATTCTGTCTCCTGGTCGATCTACGCAGATTATCGGCCACCCTTTCCCCCTGCCTAAATTCTGGGTCAGTTCGTCTAAGTCTCCTATTCCGAGTGTTCCTCCGCTGTTGAGATGTCTGTACAGTGGTAATTGTGTTTCGTAAACGGCTCGATACACGCAGATACACCCCTTCTCTCTGCTGAAAAGCCGCGAGTGTCGGTGTCTGTCTCCTACTTGAACTATTTCCTATCCCCATTATTTCCTGCGAACCTGATCTACGATCTCTCTGAGAATTAGTATTCCTATTAATTTCTGTCTCTAAATTTACTGTATTTTCCCTAAGTAACCTATATCTTAAGCGGCGATTCTGAGATCGCTGAGAGGCACTCTGTCGAGCTTGACGAGGCATATTAGTGAAATATATAAATTTACGTGTAGAAATAAAATATAATATAAATTGAATATATAAATATATGTGTATATATTTATATATATATTTATATAAATCAAAAAATTAGTTATGACTCAATAAACTAAACTCTGAAAAAAACAATAATCACTTAATAATCTGAGATCTGAAAAAAAAAACAATAGTCACTTCTACTCTAAACTCTGGAAGAAAAAATAATCAACTTCTTAACTAAATTCTGGAAAAAATACTAATCGATCTGTTAGAATAAATTCTGAAACAAACAAAAATATATAATATGTAAATAAATGTGACTTACTACTGCAATCTGCTCCAATCTGATCCAATCTGACAGCAAAATCCCCGAAATTCTCAAAAGCACTTTGAAAACAACACTTTCGGCACACACTAGAGATCTGCTTACTTTAGAGATCACGAAAACACTTTTTATTTGCAGAACGTCACACAATCACTAATATCACGGAACTTCACAAAAATACACACACTCACGAAATTACTTTGCACTTGCAGAATATTCACAAAATCACAACTATTAAAAAACCACGGAGCTTCACAATATATTTTGTTTTAAAAAAAACACTTTTGATTAACTGTAGAGATCCGCGCACTTCAATTGCAAAATTGTAACTAAAAAAACCAAATTGAAGCACTTGACTTGAAACCTCGCAAAAAACAAATTCATAAAGAACAGGTAACTTACATTAAATTTAGGCAAGATCATTCATACAATTTTGGCAAGTGCGATCATAAATCCGCGGTTTTTACGTCGGATTTCTTATTGATGCACGGTGTTTTAACTGAAAAAGGGTATTTCGCGCCTTTTTATTACAGGTACTTTTACCCGTACTCAGCATTTTATGGCAGGTAGCCACAATTGCACCCATCAGCACCCATTGCACCTGATCATTTCATTGTAGATTTCCTCACCCGCCTATAATAAAACTTATCATTCTAAAAAACCCAGTGTTCTACAGTTTGACAGGTACACGAGTACACTGTAATGGAATGGTCCCTTTACTACAAATGCGTAATTTCCATAATTTTGAGGCTGGACATGAAAAACCTATTCTAATATGTTAACGGTTTCCTATCCAACCTTTTCTTTTGTGATATAAGGTTGGCAAATTGGGCAGGTGTCAGTTAAAGTCATAAATGTTTTGCGGTCCACGTAAGAGACATATATTGTTGCTGCTCGAATTTTACTAAATGCAGTCTGATTTTAACTAAATCTGGTCGGGCTCATTAAAACTACACTACAGACAGACGAGACAGACAGACAGATTTCAGACAGACAGTACGGACATGGCTATATCGTACTCGGCTGTTGATGCTGATCAAGACTATATCATACTTTATGGCGGTCTGCCACGACCTCCTTCTGCCGATGTTGAACGCAACTTTGTTCCGGTTATTTGACACAATACGTAATAGACACCTTGTGTGACTTTTGTTAAAGTACAGGGTCTAAGAAAGAAGAGCTTCAAACTCTTGAATGGTGTTAAAGTTAGCCGCGTGCCTGCTAACTTGGCCCCAGGCGATCTACTGGATGGTAAAATATTATATGAAAAAATGCAGTAAGCTACAGTAGAGCATGCTCGACAGTAGGAGACCCAATACTTTTTGAGTGCAAACCGTTCGCTATAAGATTGTTCTTCAATGTTCCCTACCATGCGAAAAGATGGCGCCACTACGAAATAAGTTAATTAACACAGAGGTCGCTGGCGTCTCTTCTTCTTCCTTTTGCCCGTAACACTGTTAGTTGAATAACTTCCGTGTTTATCAGTCCGATTGTAATTGAAATTTTCTGGACAGGTTTATACTATAGTGTTTATTATATGTACCAAAAACCAAAGCCGCTAGCATCAAAGGTGCTTTTGTAATTCGACTTCGAAATTTTGTATTTCAATTTCCGGGGGCGGAGGGGGGCGTGGCAAAAATCTAAAACAAACTTGATCAATGGGAGATATAGATGAACCTACATGCCAAATTTGGTGTCTCTAGCTCTTATAGTCTCTGAGATCTAGGCGACACAAAAAGGGACAGACAGACAGACAGACAGACGGACAGACAGACAGACAGACAGACGGACATGGCTATATCGACTCGGCTGTTGACGCTGATCAAGAATATATATACTTTATGGGGTCTGCCACGCCTCCTTCTGCCTGTTACGCACTATTTGTCTTGGACAAACGTAATAGACCCATTTGTACTTTTTCAAAGTACTGGGTCTAAAAATGCAGTAAGCTACAGTGGAGCAAGCTCGACAGTAGGAGACCCAGTACTTTTTGAGAGCAAAGCGTTCACTATAGATTGTTCTTCAATGTTCCCTACCATGCAATAGATGGCGCCACTACGAAATAAGTTAATCAACACAGAGGTCGCTAGCGTCTCTTCTTCTTCCTTTTGCCCGTTACATTGTTAGTTGAATAACTTTCGCGTTTATCATCCGATTGGAATGAAATTTTCTGGATAGGTTTGAATTATAGTTCATATTATTTGTACCAAAAATCAAGGGGCTAGCATTCAAGGTGCTCTTGTAATTCGACTTCGAAATTTTGTATTTTAATTTCCTGGGGCGGAGGGGGGCGTGGCAAAGATCTAAAACAAACTTGATCAATGGGAGATATAGATGAACCTACATGCCAAATTTGGTGTCTCTAGCTTTTATAGTCTCTGAGATCTAGGCGACACAAAAAGGGACAGACAGACAGACGGACAGACAGACAGACGGACATGGCTATATCGACTCGGCTGTTGATGCTGATCAAGAATATATATACTTTATGGGGTCTGCCACGCCTCCTTCTGCCTGTTACGCACATTTTTTTTTGCACAAACGTAATAGACCCATTTGTACTTTTCAAAGTACTGGGTCTAAAAAGTGCCGTTATCTGCTTTTTCGACAGCTGCCCTCTGATTGGTCGAGCCAGCCACGCGTTGGACTTCGATTCACTAATACACTCACACACACGCGCTGACTTGCGTGTACGTGTGCCTGCACGTGTTCATTTACCGTTGCTTTTACCAATTGTAAACAAACAATTAACTGCACTTTCCGCCGCAGTCGCTGCCCTCGGCAGCCTCATCATTCATCATGGCTACCTCAGCCTCATTTCCATCTGCTGCTCCAGCAGATCCCGCAGCCCCTGCAGCTCCCGCAGTCATCACCAAGCCCAAATGGCAGCTCACGCCAGCGAAGCTTCTACTTGGAGGAGCTCCCAAGGCCAAGGTCGGCCCATCAGAGCCTAAGACGCTAAAGGCGTCACCAGTGCGCGACCGCAGTGGAAGCGACGGAGAGACCAGCTCGGCCAGCTTGGAGCCGGGCGAGATCAAACGCAAGGCCCCGACCTGAAATCCCCGCCAGCTGACGCCCACCCCTCTGACCACCATGAACTCCAATAGATATGCCGCTCTCATCGACACCATGGACGCTGACGAAGCAGAGGAGGAGACCCTCGTCGATCCCGACTCCGTCCCTACTGCCCCCGTGAAGACCATAAAGCCACCGCCGATCTTCGTCCCTGATGTCTCGTTCATCAAGGGATTCATCACTGACGTCGCTCTGGCCATCGAAAACCTCAGGTTCGATTACAAATCCGGCAGGGATAGAAGTGTCCGAGTCAACGTGGAGGATAAGGCTAGCTTCACCAAGCTGAAGGAATATCTCAACGTGAATGAGATTCGCTACCAGACATTCCAGGCGAAGGACGAGCGTGCCTACAGGATAGTCGTCAAAGGGCTACATTACTCCACGGAGATTGACGAAATTAAGGAAGCACTCGCCGCACATGGGCACATTGTACGTGGTCGCGAGATTAAGAACGCCATCAGCCGCACCAACAAGAAGCCGATGTCGCTCTTCTTTGTGAACCTGGAGCCTTCCAGCAGCAACAAAGATGTGTTCGCAATAAAACGTCTCTGCCGGTGCGTCGTCACCATTGCAAATTGCAAATTGATAAACTTTTGTAAGTGACTGATCTGATTGAAGTGCGCTTTTGTTGTGAGCTTTTTGCACTGCGTGCATCTGCGCTCTAAAAATGAACACGTTTTCACATCTTCAATGCTATTTTTAGAAAGTCCCGTTAGATTTCCAGAAAAAACCGGTTTGCCATTACAAAGTTTGGACATTTTAGGGACAGTAGTTTAATTTTTTTTTGCATGAATTTTTTTAATTTTGGCCTATGGAGGGAACCACTGTGCATTGACCCCCGCTCAAGAGCTAGGATGTTCTCCAGTGCTACCGCTGCCAGGGTTTCAGACACTCCAAAAAGTATTGCTGGCTCCCACCTAAGTGCGTCAAGTGCGGAAATGACCATCACTCCAACGAGTGCACCAAGTCCAAGGAACTACCTGTTTGCTGTGCCCTGTGCAAGGGGATCCATCCCGCCTCGTACAAAGGCTGCAAGGTGTACCAGAAGGTCAAGGAGCAACATACACCAAAGCCAAGGCCAATGCCACCGCCCACCAGCAGAGAAGCACCAACAGTCACCCCTGGACTCAGCTACGTCAGTGCACTTCGAGGTGCCCAGCAACTGCAGCAGCAGTTCGACCCAGCTCCCTCCCCCCCAAGCCAGACCAACACCAGACTTGACAGACTGGAGGTCATGATGGAGAAGATGATGGACCAAGTCGCATCCCTGACGCATTTGCTCACGTCATTATTGGCGAAGCAGTGCAACCAAGTCTCCATATTGTACTATGGAACGCGAACGGTCTGTGCAGGAGCAGGCCCGAGGTCGAGCACTACCTCAAGACCAACCACGTCGACATCCTCCTAGTCTCCGAAACCCACTTCAACTCCAGAACATTCTTCACCACCGCAGGCTACGACGTCATCACTGTTAACCACCCCAATGGCACCGCTCGAGGCGGAGCGGCAGTCATTATCACGAGCGGGCTCAAGTACATCGAGCTTCCTCCACATCAAGAGGACTGGGTTCAGTGCGCCAAGGTGAGAATCCTCAGCCCCTCCGGAGACACCACCATCGCCGCCGTCTACTGCCCCCCACGCCACACAATCGGAGAAGACCAATTCCTAGACTTGCTGGACAGCCTTGGGTCCAAGACTCATCGCTGGAGGTGACTTCAACGCGAAACACACCTGGTGGGGATCTCGCCTCAATAACCCCAAGGGCACTGCCCTGTACAGGGCCATCTCCAGAACACGAATCGACTGCCACTCCACTGGTGAACCTACCTACTGGCCTACAGACCTTAACAAGGAACCTGACGTCTTGAACATTGCCCTCTCCAAAGGGATCGAGCTGCATAGGGTCTCAGTTAGCAATGAGATTGATCTGTGCTCCGACCACTGCGCAGTCAGGCTTTTGGTCAATATCCCAGCCAGCACCAACACTGCTAGGGGCAGATTGTTCAAGAAATATACCAACGTTGAGCGGTATCAACACTGGCTGCAGAACAATCTTGACCCAACGGTGGAGATCGAGTCAAGGGAAGATCTGGACGACGTGATCGAACATCTCAACGTGCAAATACACAATGCCGTCTCGCACGCAACTCCGCCAAGCCGGACCATCAATAGGACTCCCCACAGAGATGTCCGCCTCTGGTCTCCAGAAGTTGCTGCTTTGGTTGCTAATAAGAGGCGACTACGCCGAGTATGGCACAATTCTCGCAACCCCAGGGACAAGACAGACTTCAATAAGGCAGCTAAAGAATTAAAGGAGCTCTTGTCGAATCTTCGCAGACAATCCCTGGAGCAGTATCTCGCCGAGGTGGAACCGGACGACCCTCAACACAATCTGTGGCGGTTAACCAAATCCTTGAAAAGGCCCTCTCAACGCAAGGAACCTGTCCGGAACGCTAATGGTGCTTGGTGCCGCTCCGACAGCGAGAGAGCTAAAGCCTTCGCAGAAAATCTCCACGAAGCCTTCTCCCCCTTCGCTAGATGCACACAACGAGAGGCAAACGAGACAGCCGATTTCCTGGACGTGCCCTGCCAGATGTCCCTCCCCATCCCCGCAGTCGAGTCAGACGAACTAATTGGCGAAATCAGCAGACTCAAGGCATCCAAATCCCCAGGCTACGACGGTATTGATGTGCCAGCTATTATAGCACTCCCGTCGAATGGAGTCCAGCTCCTCCTAAACATAACAAACAAATGTTTCCAGTTAGGACACTTTCCCACCCAGTGGAAATGTGCCGAGGTCATACTGATCCCAAAACCTGGGAAACCTGCAGCCAATCTAGCCTCATACAGGCCGATTAGTTTATTGGCGGTACTCTCCAAAGTAGTCGAGAGACTACTCCAATTAGGACAGATTGCATATAAAAACCTCTGATATCAAAAAAAAAAAATAAAATCAAATAAAACATCAATCGCAGAGCATGAAGAACATTTGCGCGTAGTCATGCAGATCTTACGCAAATATGGCCTTTTTATAACTTGCATGCCAACTAGCGCAGCAAGAAGTACAATTTCTAAGCTACTTGATCAACGAAAACGGTATCAAGGCACCCACGACATGGATAGAAGCAATCCAAAAATATGAACGGCCATCAACCATCAATCAACTGGGTAATTTCTTAGGCATTGTAAACTACTATCGCAGATGTCTAACTAATTGCTCACATGCTCAAGCACTATTAACGGAACTGCTTTAGAATGTAAAAAAAAAATGACCAGCGTATGATCGAGTGGACACCCGAACGTTTCGCCGCATTTGAGGCATGCAAACAAAGCGTTACTGACGCGGCATTACTGGCTCATCCACTTCCCGACGCAAAGCTAGTCCTAGTTTGCGTTGCCTCCGATGTCGCCATAGGAGCTGCCCTGGAACAGCAAGTCAACGAGACCTGGCAGCCAATTGGTTTCTTTTCCAAAAAGCTGAGCAGCGCAGAAAAGAACTATAGTAGAAGCAATCCGCTATTAAGCATAGGCTCGATGGACGACAAGTCGTCATCAAAATAGATCACAGGCAGCTTGTATTCGCATTCAAACAACGGCTGAAAAAAGCGTATCATCGACGACTCCGTCATTTGGGATACATTTCTCAGTTCTCGACAACAATCTTGCATGTCAAAGGATCTGACAATGTCGTCGCAGGTGCATTTTCAAGACTTTGCGCAATCAGCATGCCTGTTAGCGTAGAGCTTCGTAGCATTGAGGAGGAACAAGCTTCAGACTCTGAACTGTCAGAACTTCTTAAAAGCACTACAGCCGTTCATCTGCAACAAGTACGATACAACAAAGATGTGGAACTCTACTGCGATTTCTCGACAGGATACGTGCGTCCGTATATACCACTTAATCTACGCAAAAAAATCTTTTCTTTTATCCACAACTTGTCCCATCCAAGTGGCAGATCAACCCGCCAACAAATACGACAGAAATTTGTTTGGCCATCAATGAACTGGGACATCATCAGCTTGTGTAAGGAATGCCTCCATTGTCAACGCAGCAAAATCAATAGGCACAACCACTTCATACCTGACAAGATCGCCGTACCTAACGCGAGGTTTGACCATGTTCACTTGGACATAGTAATCATGCCAGACCAGAACTTTCGCTACTGTCTCACCATGATTGACCGGCATACCCGCTGGCCACAAGCTATACCACTGACGGACATCACTGCTGAAACTGTCGCAAACGCATTTTGGTCACACTAGATTGCTCGTTTTGGAACAACTAAAACCATTATCACTGATCAGGGTACTCACAAGCAGACACCACGACCTTAGGGTCACCGATTTGGCTGAATTTTGGATATGTTGTAGCCCTAGGTCTCTTTAGTGGGCCTGTAAAATTTTGTGACGCGACAGCCAAGGATTCGTCCTTAAAACGCGTTTAAAGTTCTTTACACGTTATATACCAAATTTGTTGAGTACTTTTCAACAGCCGGGGTAGCCTAGTGGGTTGTGCAGCAGCAGCTAAAGCTAGAGTTCTGAGGTTCGACTCCCCGTGCATCCATGTTTTCTTTTATTTTTTCTTATTGTTATTTTTTTTTGTACTTTAAAAAGGTAGGTCTATTAAGTTTGTGCAAAAAAGGGCGTAACAGGTAGAAGGAGGCGTGTCAAGTATAAGTGTATCAAGTGTATATATTATTGATCAGCATCGACAGCCGAGTCGATATACCCATGTCCGGTTGTCTGTCCCTTTTTGTGTCACCTAGTTCTCAGAGACCATAAGAGCTAGGGACACCAAATTTGGCATGTAAGTTCATCTATATCTCGCATTGATCAAGTTTGTTTTGGAATTTTGGCACGCTCCAATCTATATAACATGCACTATTGTCCAAACCTGTCCTGAATTTCATTCCAATCGGATGATAAACGCGGAAGTTATTCGACTAACAATGTTATGGGCAAAAGGAAAAGAAGAGACGCTAGCGACAAGAACAATCTATAGTGAACGCTTTGCACTCAAAAAGAAGAGGGTCTCCTACTGCTTGCTCCACCGTAGCTTACTGCATTTTTTAAAATTAATTTTAAAGTTTCACTGCAAAACACACGTGTTAATAGATTCGCGCAGGACATTAACTATGTTGTTGTTTTTTTTTCCAGGGGGAGACATTAGTATTTGACTAGGTGCCGTAGGTAAATGTTTGTAACTACGCCAAGACCGCTTAGAAATTTTTTCGCAATAACTAATGATACATCGAATTATATCCAGGAATAAAATTTGTGAGTTTTAGAGACAATGGGTACAATATATAAATTAGCAAAATAAATAAAAAGTTAATAAAATAAATGGGTTTGAATATAGGCGCCAAGGGATTATCTAGAAACGGACTCTTTACAACACTACCCTAGGCACTATACAGCACTGCTCTAGGCAGAATTTGGCTGTTTCGCTCCAATACTGCGAACAGAGCAGCTGGCACGCTGAGCAGTTTGTATGGCAATCGGTCAACTTCCCAACTTCTCGAGGTACGAGTCAAAAATTAAAAAATTTGTATTTAATTTGTTCGTATTATATCCGTTTTCAGATCTTGGAACCCGGAAACCGTGGTATTGCCGAGTTACTTACTACGTCTATACAGACCATTTGAGGTATTTCTAATTCGAAAATTACCCCCTGTTTAAACAGCATATAAGAAGTTCACGAATAAATGATCTGGATATCTTTTAAAAACTCTTTTTTTCATTTAGTAATTCACAATGATGTTACGGAACTGCTTGTATTCCCTGGGGCCGCACCGGCTGGCTCATCGGTACTCAGAGCGAGTACCGATCCTGGCCAACAGTACGCATAATCGATACGTTCATCGATATTATTAATCTAAGTTTATAATTTTAAGTTCAATTTATTATCGTTAAATTTTTATTTTTATTTAATTTATCCTGATTTTCTTTAATAAATCACATGTAACCAACACAAAAGTAATATCGTCTGGCTTTTTGTGTAATACCTAACGGATTTAAGCAAAAGACACAATATGTATGAGGAGGAACTCACAGGATAAGCACATGCTGGAACTCTGGTGCTGCGGCTATATCGGACAGCTGTAGCTTTTAACGGCGTGGTGAGCTTCCGTTTCCGTACAAAAAGGCAACCGCTTTGGTGACTCAGGTGGTATAACTGCTTTGGTGCTGCTTCCCGCTGCTTATATGCACGATTGGCTTCTCCAAGGACAAGAAAATGGTGACGGTTCGCTGCGCCGTGGCCACTCTTAGCTGGTGTTGACACCGCTCTTAAGATGCCTCGGCTGCAACCCGGTTCCTTGCTCTGTGCAACGTATGGTTGCCGGCAGAGTCCAATAGCAAAAAAAAATTGGTGATTCAATTCCAATCAGTCTGCATAGTTGTTGAACAGCGTTGCAGAGCCCAAACGGCATGTGGCGAAACTGATAGAATGGTCTTCCTGGTACGGTGAAGGCAGAATATGACCGACTCTTATCCTCCAACTCGATTTGCCAAGAGGCGAACTTCAAATCCACGCTCGAAATAAAGTACGTATCATCTATGCGGGACAATATGCCTTCGATGCATGGCAGGGGGTAAGCATCTTTCACAGTCACGCTGTTAAGCTTTCGAGCGTCTAAACAGAATCTGCTCTTCCCAGGCTTCATCACTACCGTGGTCCTGTTGCTCCATGGACTGTCGCTCTCCTCGATGATGCCCAACTTAAGCTTCTTGTCAGCTTCTGTCCACACGATCCCCTGTTTCGCCGGGGACAGAGGGTCGGTCTTCACGGGTTCGGTTCCTTCAATCAGCTGTATCCAATGCTGTAGCAGTTGAGTCTTCCCTAGTCCGTCTCTCTCGAACTGGAGAAATCGCTCTTCACAGCTTCCAACTGACTCACCTGCCCCTCTTTCAGGTTCCACATCCCCGGATCAGACACGAAAACGTCCTCGTCCCTTCTTCCAAATCCTCTGTCGGATCTTCGCCCGGATGTGGCGACATCTTCACCTCGTGGACCATCGGTTTGGATCCGTGGGAATAGCACGGCTGCTGTCCATACCCGGATCTTCCTCTGCGACTAAGGTTTCGCTCCACCTCAATGCACTCCTGACGCAGTTTGTCCACCGTAAGTACATCCATTGCATATATATACTTCGCCAGATTGTCCTTGAATCCTTAAATCTGGAACCGCGAGGCAAGTTGGCGCATTTGGTGGATGTAGTCATCGGCTCGCTCGCCTGCCTGTTGCTCCCGCTGCAGCAGCTCCTGCTTCAACTCGTGCTCCGTCTGGTACCCCTGGAAGCGGTCCAACATGGCCTGACGTAGATGCGTCCAACTGTCGACTCTGGAGTGTCGTACATGTACCCAGTACCACTCTCGGGCTCGACCTGTTAAGGTGATGTAGAATCCACGCAGGATTTATTTTTACGGGCACTGGTATTGCCTCTGCAAAAACTCAATCCGAAAGACGAAGTCTACCACCGAGTGCATGGAGCCCTCTCCATCGAACTTCACGTTCCAGAGCTCCAGCTTAGGGCACGTTCTATCACGCCCGTTCACGTACGCGTTCTCACCTCTCCTGTCTTCTTCTCTCCTATCATCAGCAGGATTGGCTGCGCACATTTGGTTTCCTCCATTGCCTCACGTAAGGATCTGGTGCCATTCTGGGGCTACTGGAGGTATATTCTGGCTCCGGCAGTGGCTGTCTCGAAGGCAACGATGGTGCTGGCTTCCCTCCATGGAACTTTGGGATGGTCTCCGTGCTCGGAACAGACTCCGGATCTTTCGGGCGTGTAGGAGCAGCGGTGCTGCCCTTTGCGGCCTGATGACCTCCTGCATCAGCTTAATCATCTCAAAGAATCCGCTCCGGATCTCGTCACGGATTGAAGCAGTGACTTTCTCCTACAGAGATCGCCAGTATGTCTGATTCGCCTGAGCGATGGCGACATTTACCGCTGATGAGATGACAAAATCCACCGGTTCTTTCGCGGGCTCCTGTTGCGGGAATTCCAACTCCCGTGGGCGTCCACTCTGAGGGGCTGAATCCTGGCCCACATTACACAAATCGTTAGTTGCTGGAAATTAACATACATACCAACGGACGAAATGGTGGTAACGCAGACGCCCCGTCAGCTTCCCAATCTACTTCCTGATTTTTAGCTATTCTAAACTAATATTCTCAAATATAATAAATAAATGAATAGCTTCTCTATTTTCAACCTATTTTTTCAAAAGTCGTTGTTGCTGCAATACTGCTCCCTAATACATTTTCTTAGGGGCCAATGGGCATAAGAGGCATTAAAGAGTATTGTTGTCGCATTCCAAAATTTCCCCTCTAGGTCGGATAACTTGCGGGGTTATCACCCCACCAAATTCCTTCCCCGATATTTCCCTCAAACAAATTCCCAGGGAAAAATTTTGAATATCGGGATGCAGAATTGTAATTGCAGTGAACTTCCAAAAATGATTTTAAGACGTTGAATTTTGTCTTTTGTGTTTCTATTTGAAATTATTATTTCCGCGGTTTAATTTTATTACTATTGATTATCGATATTCGATGGAAAAAAAAACAGCTGTTCGCTGTCGATACCCCATCGATACCCCCAAAATTGCAGTATTAAAAAAATGCTAACAGGATACGGCAACACTTGCCAATGATGCGACGCATGATTTAACATGCAGCCACATCATTGTCTTCACCTATCCACAGGGTTCTTATGGGCATCATTGCCGCATGTTCCGTTTAACGGAAAAATCCAATGATGCGGCCCAGTGTAAACACAGTATTATTCAACTTTCTAGTGTTGCTCAAATACATGTAATGGTGCGTATACGTGTAATGTTCACACAAATACGTTTTCATGCACTGCGCTCCGTATAAACAGGGTGACTGTGCGACTATTGCTTAAAAAAAAAGCATTAATGCTATTGATTCCATAGCATCGATAGTGTTATCGATGATTTGACATCACTAATTCAATGTAAATACAACACAACATTCTTAATAGCGGCACAATCTTTATCAAGTGTTGTTAAATTTCAATTATATAGGAGTGCCGTAAACTCGTGTGTGGAAATCATGGATAAGGAGAAATATCCAAACAACACATCTGTGTCTGTTTCCTTCGATGAACAAGTGCAGAATGATCAAATTTTTGGAATTTTAAACAATTTTTCGGATAATCTAGATGTCTTGGAAAATGATCTGAATAATGCAATATTAGCTCACGGCTTGTCAAATTTAAGTACCGAAGAGCAGATAAAACTAGACACTTATTTAGCTTATGTAAACAGCACGCTGTTTTGGATGTTCCTAAAACTGAATGGCTTCAATTTGTCTAAGGTAACAACAAATATATAATTATACTATATTCAAAACTATTATCATTTAAATTTTACTGTAGCATTACATTATACACGATTTGCGACGATCAAAAGATATGCTAGCTCGCGAAAAGGAAATAAATGATGCCCTTGTAGCACCACGCTTGGATATTGTTGCAAGTAAGCGGTTTATTGCTTCTGGACTGCACACACGGCTTATCGATGGTGTTATCGTACACAAAGAGCATTAAAAGCTTAGTCTAATGCTAGTTTCACATAGCGTCATATTTGGAGATGACTCTTTGCAAGCTCTGAGGCGCATTATGAACCTTGCGTTGCATACCACCTTCAGAATCTAACACCGTCCGAAGTAAAACTAAAATGGAGGCGCCTAACAAATGGACATCTGGGCAGCAACCGCTCTGGGCGCGAGGATATTAAGTACGCCAAAAGCACTTGTTAATTTTAAAAAAAAAAACTTCTTTACTTACTAAACTTGACCCTTACAAAATATATATTTGTATTTTTGCACATAAATAATATTATATTTTTCTTAGAGTATTTATAAATTTCAATGCCATCTCTGATTGTAGAATTATAATATTTGCTGCTAGCTTCGCTCTCCAACCCCCTGCTCGCTGCGGTCGCGGAAATGTAGAGAAGAAATGGACACCTCACAGCAGTAGCCGGACCTTGACAATCGAAGCGAGTTTTATATCATTAATCGGATTCCATGAACTGTTTTAGATTCATTTTATATTATTTTTCAGCAACTTCAAATCAGTTGATGGAACGACTCTTTTGTTGAGCTCGAAATAATTGATCTCTTTCGTGCTTGTTGTCAGAAAAAGACCACTCTTCCACTGACACGATGCAGTGTTGCCAATTTGTCCTTTTTACGGACTGATTTGTCCTTTTTGAAAGTGCGATTGCCGGAAATTCGGCAAAATTGTTGACGTATAGTGTGGCAACTCTGGCTGTTTTCGATTAAAAATTAGGTATTCGACAACAAAAACAGCTGATATGGAATGTTGAAAATGGCGCAATTATATATTTTAATCAGGGAATGAAACCGAAACGAATTTCGGTTACGGTTCCGGTTCCGGTACGTACCGAAACGAGTATTTCGGTAAAAGGTTCTATTTCGGTGTTGTCCTTTCGGTTCCGGTTCTCGTATCGGTCCATACCGGTACAGTAAAGTAATTTTTAAAAAAATTTAAAAGTAAAGAAAATCGAATTTTATCAACAAATATTTGTGTATGTATAAACGTACAAATGCATGCATTTTAGCATGTTAAGTCTTACAAATAATTCGAGAAATTTTTGTATAGTGGCAAAACCATGTTCGTACGAAAAATAACAATCAAATTTTTTTAAATGTACTGAAACCGTACCGGTACGAACGTTTCGGTTTTCGGTTCTTGAAAAATAATTTATTTCGGTTCCGGTTACGGTTACGGTATTTCATTTGAAACGGTTAATTTCGGTTAACGGTTCCGGTTTCATTCCCTGATTTTAATGTTATTTTGTTTTATTTCTATTAACATACATATGTTTTTTAAAGTAAGAGGAAACAATAACCGCGAAGCGCAAAAGGTTAATTGTGGATATGGGCACGTTTTTAATGAAAATATGGGAGACGTATTGAATGAATGAGTGGGGCCAGAAAAATATGCGTATATATGCAGAAATGGTCATCACAATAAGAGAATATGGCCTATATACGATCAAGGGCCTATTCACGATTATATATTCGCACATTGCCAGTCTGTGAAGCAAATTCGCTGCTTTAATTACGTTTTTGCTAAAAATATATGACTGTTTGATTTATAGTAAACAAAAAACAGCTAACAACGTCAAGTTGGCGGCATTGTGTCCAGTGTAGGCAGCTTTGCCGGTAAGATATCGGTTTTTGATTAGCGGCGGCAATGTAGGGACGCTATAAGTCGCTCGTAAAATTTTTCAATTACAGCTATGTGGCATCGCTTTCAGATTTATTTTTCGACATCGATTAGCATTTCGGTCCTGTTAGCAGAAATTATTAATTAATTAATTAATTTGCCGCAGCCCGTGTAAAAGTCTTATTCGCTTTTACATTAGCGTGTCCGAGGCAATTCGGTAGGAAATCCCCGCTTCGCTACGGCAGGTTCCGCTCCGAACTCTAACGTTTTCCTGAGCTCGTCATAGACTCATTCTGCAGGAAATTCATTTTCTATTTCTGCAGTAGGATAATTCTAAGTAGTTGGGAATTCTTGCAAATTCCATTTGGAATGGCTAACATTGCTCCCTCCCTAGGAATCTGGCTGCTGCATAAATATATATTTGTATATATTTTTTTTCAACTTTATTCTTTAGTTTCACTCAATAAACATTTTCATACAAGAACTTTATATCAATTATATAATAAATACTAAAAAGAGGTGAAACGAAACTGTAAATACATAAGTTTTTCACTGTTATTTGTATATATATATATATATATATTTCGTGTTGGTCCAACATATTATTAACGCATTTGACTTACGCTGCATATTGGCCAATTTAAGAATATGTATCTGTATAAAACAATAACACAAGAAAATGCAAGAAAAACGAATACTAAATTTACACTAGTTGGGATTTTTCCGTTGCGTGAGGTTTGCAAGCCGAGGCCACTGGGTCCCACGGCCTACAAGTGAATTGCAATCACGAAAATAGCAGTTTGACGTATCTATGTATTCAATGGTTAGTGGTAGAATCTATTTTATGCGGGCACTGAACACCTGGCAACACTGCCCTTTATTATATAAGGTAGGCAGCTCTGATCGAAGGCTTGAAAAACTTGTCAAATGAACTTTCCTATCACTGTTGTTGCATTTTTAATGCCACGATAAGTTCTTATCGTTTTCCCCAGCATATGTTTGATCTTGGGAGGGGTCGCATCCCGATAAGCGATATTTTTCCCTGGGATATTAGTTGAGGGAAATATCGGAGAAGGATTTTGGTGGGGTGGCAACCTCGCAAGTTGAGGGGAAATGTTGGAGTGCGACAACAATATTCGTCAATGCCCCTTATGCCCATTGGCCCATAGGGAGAAATATTAGGGAGCAGTATTGCACCAACAATTTGGAGGGAAAAGAAAAGGCAGCGAAAGAAGAGGAAAAGGGTCTGAAAATTTTTGGCAAATCATGACCGAAAATTTTTTCTTGAGAGAGAGATTTTTTGAGGTTCGAGGCGGACGGACGTGCCCCTATACTCACATATATTAATTGTATAAATTAATATAAAAATAAAATATTGTGAGACGAGTGAGGACCGGGCAGACCCTGCGCCGAATTTAGAGGAAGTGAAGCTCCCTTTCTGCTTTTAATTCCGCCGGCAACGAGCTGCAGCCAAGGCATCCCAAGGGCGGTGCAATTACCAGCCGAGAGTGGCCACGGCACAGCAGGAGGGTCCATTGTGCGTCCAAACGGCAGCAAACAGCAGCAGACAGACGTTAGCAGCCGGAAACATCGCCAAGGCAGTTGGCCTGAAATCCAAAAGCGGTTGCCCTTTAATAGGCGACGGAAGCTCACCGAGAAAAAAGCAAGAGTGAGTCCGTTCCATACGCCTTCTGGCGATAGTGCACTCAAAACGCCGCAGCTGTGCGGCAGTGACAGAGCTGTTGTTCCTCATGGGTATTGTGTCCGTATACGTTGATCTTTGCTATATAATAAATAAACGCTGTAAATTCGGCAAAAGTTAAATAAGAATGTCAAAGCCAGTTTTTGTTAGTTATGTATATTAAATACAATTTATTAAAAAAATAATAAATTCAGTAAAAGGTGCAGAAAATCAAAATTTAAAAATAGTTATAAAATAAAGATATGAATAAATTAAAACTTAAAGAGTAATAAAACTTAGAATATGCACGAATAAAATCAAAACTTATTTAAAGCTGAGATAAAAGGAAAAGAAATGATTAGTTAAATAAAATAAAATGTAAATCGAATTGTAAAAATAAACAGAATAGGAACAAAACAGATCACATACAACGTTACGCAGAAATAATTAAATAATAAATAATGTCAGGTATGCATATATGTATATATATGCTTACAAGTCGTTGATATAAGTCGCCCCTTTAACCACCCAGAGAGCTCTTTAGGCAGGTCAAGGTAGTATTAAGCGATTTTGAACATAAATATTATTTTCCAGCAAACACATATATACACATACACATACAAGTCATATAAACATTAATTAATTAAGATACACAGATCACTTCTACTGTTTGGTTAAATACATACCAACATTTCTGCCGATTCCTATTATTGTTCCTCATCTGGTTGTTTCCTGATTTAAACTCGTTCTTGTTGCATATCATCCTTTCTGTGCATGGCACACCTGTCAATGAGTAAATATAAAATATGAAAAAAAAAATATGTTAGATAGTAAGAAATTGATTAAAATTATACATACGTGAAAGACACAGACATGTCCGGCTGATTTAATCATCCTTAGGGGGAGGGGAATCATGTGAACCACCACCAGATGAACTGCATCATTGGCTATGGCCAACATCAGGGAGATGACGTCGATGTGGTCATCTCAGGCAGGGTGGGTACGCCAGGGTCCCAGAAGTGGCCCTGTTTGGAGAAAATGGATCCGTAATTAGTGTTGCTATATTTTGTTATTGTTTATTACTCACCATGTCAATTAGTTTCCGTTTGTCCAGTTTGTTGTGCAATGTTTACTTTTGTTTACATTTCACCATCTGTTTTCTTTAGTGTTGTGTAGTTCCCGATAGTATCGATTAGACGTATCGATTGTGCGGATTGCGGGCCTGGGTCGATACTCGCCCTGAGTACCGATGAGCCAGCCGGTGTGGCCCTACTAAAAAAGCAGTCCGTAACAATATGGCGCCCAAATTTTAAATATTTAAAAAAAATTACAGATATGTTTCGTCGATGTGTTTAATGTTCCTTGACCCCGGGATTTGCTCACCTGATGACTTATGTAGCCCGCTTAGGTGGCCCATAATTGCGCAGGATGAGTGTAATCCCGGTGGTCGATGAAAATGTTCTGCCTAGTGTCCTTTTTGTCTGGCTTTTGTTTTTTTTATTGCTGTCCGTATTCGTGTGTCACGTTCATTGTCAAGGAATGAATCGTTTGCAACGAATCCGAATGGGAGTAGGA
>JAWNMD010000235.1:0-10272 GCA_035044365.1 Drosophila neotestacea
CAGGCTCCACTCCTGGTGGTGCCCTTCCGTCAATTCCTTTAAGTTTCAGCTTTGCAACCATACTTCCCCCGGAGCCCAAAAGCTTTGGTTTCCCGGGAAGCGACTGAGAGAGCCATAAAAGTAGCTACACCCAATTGCTAGCTGGCATCGTTTATGGTTAGAACTAGGGCGGTATCTGATCGCCTTCGAACCTCTAACTTTCGTTCTTGATTAATGAAAACATCTTTGGCAAATGCTTTCGCTTAAGTTAGTCTTACGACGGTCCAAGAATTTCACCTCTCGCGTCGTAATACTAATGCCCCCAAACTGCTTCTATTAATCATTACCTCTTGATCTGAAAACCAATGAAAGCAGAACAGAGGTCTTATTTCATTATCCCATGCACAGAATATTCAGGCATTTGAAGCCTGCTTTAAGCACTCTAATTTGTTCAAAGTAATTGTACCGGCCCACAATAACACTCGATGAAGAGCACTAATGCAGGTTTTTAAATAGGAGGAATATATAAAAAAATACAAGTATTTAATCATATATAAGAACTCCACCGGTAATACGCTTACATACATAAAGGTATAGTACTAACTACAATTGTAAGTTGCACTACCCGTATGAAGCACAAGTTCAACTACGAACGTTTTAACCGCAACAACTTTAATATACGCTATTGGAGCTGGAATTACCGCGGCTGCTGGCACCAGACTTGCCCTCCAATAGGTCCTTGTTAAAGGATTTAAAGTGTACTCATTCCAATTACAGGGCCTCGGATATGAGTCCTGTATTGTTATTTTTCGTCACTACCTCCCCGAGCTGGGAGTGGGTAATTTACGCGCCTGCTGCCTTCCTTAGATGTGGTAGCCGTTTCTCAGGCTCCCTCTCCGGAATCGAACCCTGATTCCCCGTTACCCGTTGCAACCATGGTAGTCCTAGATACTACCATCAAAAGTTGATAGGGCAGACATTTGAAAGATCTGTCGTCGGTACAAGACCATACGATCTGCATGTTATCTAGAGTTCAACCAGTGTAACGATCTTGCGATCGCTTGGTTTTAGCCTAATAAAAGCACACGTTCCAAAAGGTCCGTGTTTTAATTGCATGTATTAGCTCTAGAATTACCACAGTTATCCAAGTAACTGTTAACGATCTAAGGAACCATAACTGATATAATGAGCCTTTTGCGGTTTCACTTTTAATTCGTGTGTACTTAGACATGCATGGCTTAATCTTTGAGACAAGCATATAACTACTGGCAGGATCAACCAGAATAATGTTTGTTTTTTATGTGTAAAATATAAATATTTTCACATAAATATTATTTTTATTTTCTTATATGTAAATACATGACAACTCATTATATTATTTGAATAAACATATTTTTATACATATAAAAACGAATATGGCCACAATTAAATAGCATTCACGTTCGTTAGTTAAAATTGACAACTTTTTTGTTTGTTCAAAAATATCTTTTTATTTCAAACTTACTTAATATAAAACGTTATCACACATGCTTTATTTAAATTCAACATAAGTTGAATAAAAATTTATTTCATTTTGATGATAAATTTATAATTCATCAATTTTGCATATATTTGTGTTTTAACAATATTACATTAAGTAAAGCCTTCAACAGCAATAAATTAATATTGTTGTTGAAGATTGTTGCCTGTGTTAGAGAAATTGAAACCAAATTATGGTTAATTTTCTAACCAGGTTATATGTACTGCGACTGCCGTCTTCCGAGTCTTATCGAACATCGAAGGACATAACAGCCATCTAAAAGATTTAAAAGCGATAATAGGGAATTAATTTTGCATATAAATATATGCCCTTGGCCAATTCCAGCTATTTTCTAATCTCTTAGTGTTTCCGTAGCCAAGCAAATTGCGCAAGCACAATATTAATTACGATGGTATGTTATTATTTGACAACTTACTATATGCGGTTTAACACATATAAGACAAGCACACACTGCTCATCATGTATAGGTTTTTTGACACGCGTTCTCAAAACCATATGTTTATATAAGGGCTGCCCCTTAACTTAGCATTTCACATGCGATAATATAAATATGCTTAGTTTAACTTCATTGTTATAAAGTTAACTAAGCATTTAACTTCATTATTTTTGCCCCATATATAATAAATAATCTATGTCGGCAAGGCAGCACTCCACAGTCATATGATATCGATATGTTAAATTTTATCATATATGACCTGCCTTACGCGACACCACTCCACTATAAAGGTTTTTTGAGTCCATGGGCAAAAATCTATCCATAGAAACTGCACCTATAGTGCTCAAAACAGCCGATCTATATAACATGAAGGATCTCAAAATCGAGACAATTCAATTTATTAAATGTAATATTCGCAGTGTAAATAAGACGGAAAACTGGAGCGACTTAATAATGACAGATAGAAAGCTGATATTAGAATCTTTTATAGATCCAATGTTCCTTCAATGTAAACGTAATAATGATAGCAACGAAAATGTTAAATCAGCAAATATATGTCCATGTCATATATGTACACGTTATCTATAATAATCAGTCGCGATCGAACACTCATCGAGTAAAGACGTGCCTACAAAACAGCGGAACTTTTTCGAAGAAAGTACCGTCATCTGCTTTTTCGACAGCTGCCCTCTGATTGGTCGAGCCAGCCACGCGTTGGAATTCGACACACTAATACATCCACACACACGCGCTGACTTGCGTGTACGTGTGCCTGCACGTGTTCATTTACCGTTGCTTTAAGCAATTGTAAACAAACAAATAACTGCACTTGCCGCCGCAGTCGCTGCCCTTGGCAGCCTCAACAGGCATCATGGCTACCTCAGCCTCATTTTCATCTGCTGCTCCAGCAGATGCCGCAGCCCCTGCAGCTCCCGCAGCCACCACCAAGCCCAAATGGCAGCTCACGCCAGCGAAGCTCCTAATTGGAGGAGCTCCTAAGGCCAAAGACGGCCCATCAGCGCCTAAGACGCTTAAGGCGTCACCAGCGCGCGACCGCAGTGGAAGCGACGGAGAGACCAGCTCGTCCAGCTTGGAGCCGGGCGAGATCAGACGGAAGGCCCCGACCAGAAATCCCCACCAGCTGACGCCCACCCCTCTGACCACCATGAGCTCCAATAGATTTGCCGCTCTCATCGACACCATGGACGCTGACGAAGCAGAGGAGGAGACCCTCGTCGATCCTGACACCGTCCCTACTGCTCCCGTGAAGACCATAAAGCCACCGCCGATCTTCGTCCCTGATGTCTCAAACATCAAGGAATTCATCACAGACGTCGCTCTGGCCATCGAAAACCTCAGGTTCGACTACAAATCCGGCAGGGATGGAAGTGTCCGAGTCAACGTGGAGGATAAGGCTAGCTTCACCAAGCTGAAGGAATATCTCAACGTGAATGAGATTCGCTACCAGACATTCCAGGCGAAGGACGAGCGTGCCTACAGGATAGTCGTCAAGGGGCTCCATTACTCTACGGAGATTGACGAAATCAAGGAAGCACTCGCCGCACATGGGCACATTGTACGTGGTCGCGAGATCAAGAACGCCATCAGCCGCACCAACAAGAAGCCGATGTCGCTCTTCTTTGTGAACCTGGAGCCTTCTAGCAGCAACAAGGACGTGTTCGCAATAAAACGTCTCTGCCGGTGCGTCGTCACCATTGAGCCCCCGCTCAAGAGCAAGGATGTTCTCCAGTGCTACCGCTGCCAGGGTTTCGGACACTCCCAGAGGTACTGCCGGCTCCCACCCAAGTGCGTCAAGTGCGGAGATGATCATCACTCCAACGAGTGCACCAAGTCCAAGGAACTACCTGCTTGCTGTGCCCTGTGCAAGGGGATCCATCCCGCTTCGTACAAAGGCTGCAAGGTGTACCAGAAGGTCAAGGAGCAACATACACCAAAGCCAAGGATAATGGCACCGCCCACCAGCAGAGAAGCACCAACAGTCACCCCCGGATTCAGCTACGCCAGTGCACTTCGAGGTGCCCAGCAACCGCAGCAGCAGTTCGACCCAGCTCCCTCCCCCCCAAGCCAGACCAACTCCAGACTTGACAGACTGGAGGTCATGATGGAGAAGATGATGGACCAAGTTTCATCCCTGACGCATTTGCTCACGTCATTATTGGCGAAGCAATGCAAATAAGTCTCCAAATTATACTATGGAACGCGAACGGTCTGTGCAAGAGCAGGCCCGAGGTCGAGCACTACCTCAAGACAAACCACGTCGACATCCTCCTAGTCTCCGAAACCCACTTCAGCTCCAGATCATTTTTCACCATCGCAGGCTACGACGTCATCTCTGTCAACCACCCCAATGGCACCGCTCGCGGCGGAGCGGCTGTCATTATCAAGAGCGGGCTCAAGTACATCGAGCTTCCTCCACACCAAGAGGACTGGATTCAGTGCGCCAAGGTAAGAATCCTCAGCCCCTCCGGAGACACCACCATCGCCGCCGTTTACTGCCCCCCACGCCACACAATCGGAGAAGACCAATTCTTAGACCTGCTGGACAGCCTTGGCCCAAGATTCATCGCTGGAGGCGACTTCAACGCGAAACACACCTGGTGGGGATCTCGCCTCAATAACCCCAAAGGCTCTGCCCTGTACAGGGCCATCTCCAGAACTCAAATCGATTGCCACTCCACTGGAGAACCCACCTACTGGCCCACAGACCCTAACAAGGTACCTGACGTCTTGGACATTGCCCTCTCCAAAGGGATCGAGCGGCATAGGGTCTCAGTAAGCAATGTGATTGATCTATGCTCCGACCACTGCGCAGTCAGGCTTTTGGTCAACATCCCAGCCAGCACCAACAATGCTAGGGGCAGATTGTTTAAGAAAAATACCAACGTTGAGCGGTATCAACACTGGCTACAGAACATACTTGACCCAACGGTGGAGATCGAGTCAGGGGAAGATCTGGACGACGTGATCGAGCAACTCAACGTGCAAATACACAATGCCGTCTCGCACGCAACTCCACCAAGCCGGACCAACAATAGGACTCCCCACAGAGATGTCCACCTCTGGTCTCCAGAAGTTGCTGCTTTGGTTGCTGAGAAGAGGCGACTACGCCGAGTATGGCACAATTCTCGCAACCCCAGGGACAAGACAGACTTTAATAGGGCAGCTAAAGAATTAAAGGAGCTCTTGTCTAACCTTCGCAGACAATCCCTGGAGCAGTATCTCGCCGAGGTGGGACCGGACGACCCTCAACACAATCTGTGGCGGATAACCAAATCCTTGAAAAGGCCCTCTCAACGCAAGGAACCTGTCCGGAACGCGAATGGTGATTGGTGCCGATCCGACAGCGAGAGAGCTAAAGCCTTCGCAGAACATCTCCACGAAGCCTTCTCCCCCTTCGCTAGATGCACGCAACGAGAGGCAAACGAGACAGCCGATTTCCTGGACGTGCCCTGCCAGATGTCCCTACCCATCCCCGCAGTCGAGCCAGACGAACTAATTGGCGAAATCAGCAGACTCAAGGCATCCAAATCCCCAGGCTATGACGGTATTGATGTGCCAGCTATCAAAGCACTCCCGTCGAATGGAGTCCTGCTCCTCCTAAACATAACGAACAAATGTTTCCAGTTAGGACACTTTCCCTCCCAGTGGAAATGTGCCGAGGTCATACTGATCCCAAAACCTGGGAAACCTGCAGCCAATCTAGCCTCATACAGGCCGATTAGTTTATTGGCGGTACTCTCCAAAGTAGTCGAGAGACTACTTTTGCGTAGAGTCCGTCCAATACTGGACGAGGCTGGTTTGATCCCCGATCACCAGTTTGGCTTCAGAGAATCACATGGCACGCCAGAACAATGCCATAGGATCGTTGACAAAATACTGGAAGCATTCGAGGAGAAGATGTACTGCTCAGCAGTATTTCTGGACGTAAAGCAAGCCTTTGACAGAGTATGGCACGCTGGGCTCCTATACAAACTCAAAACAGCTCTGCCTGCCCCATACTACCTACTGCTGAAGTCCTACTTGGAGCACAGAAGTTTCTTCGTCAAGTGTGGAGAAGAGAGGTCAGCTATTATGGAAGTCCGAGCCGGAGTCCCGCAAGGAAGCGTACTGGGCCCAGTGTTGTACACACTGTACACCGCCGACTTGCCCCTGATACCTGACCCGAGCCTACTAGCTGCTACATACGCGGACGACACGGCCTTCTTGGCTAGTGACACCTGTCCTCAAACAGCCTCTGCTACACTGCAACACCAGCTCGACCTAACCAACGGCTGGCTAAGGAGATGGAACATTATGGTTAACCCCGACAAATCCTCCCACTGCACTTTTGCCTTGAGAAGAGGAGACTGCCCCCCAGTCACCCTAGACGGCTCATCAATCCCTGATAGCAACACCGCCAAGTACTTGGGTATCATTATGGACAGGAGGCTTACTTGGAAGCCACACCTGACAAACAAAAGGACGCAGATGAGCAGGAGGCTGAAGAAGTTCCTATGGCTCATGGGGAAAAAATCCACACTCAGGCTAAGGGTTAAACTCCAAATCTATAAAGCCATCATGAAGCCAATGTGGACCTATGGAATCTCCATCTGGGGCACCGCTAACTACACAAATCTCAGGGAGATCCAAAAATTTCAAAATAAAGCACTGAGGGTCCTATCAAATGCTAACCTGCTCACGTCAAACGCTGAAATCCACAATGAGCTCGGAGTCCCATGGGTACTTTTTTTTTTTTTTTGATAATATATGCCTGCCTGTTGCGAGGGCACATATAATAAAGGGCGACCAGGATTGGCCAGTTCGCTTACGCCCTCAAGGGGACCACGCGAAACATGAGTGTGGTGGATTAAGCTTTGTTATAGGAGAGAGGATCCAATCTGCTCGAGTAGCGAGTAATCAGATTGTCAGTTTTATTTTTTAGGTGGAGTTACCAAGTTCACAAAACTGCTCATGTCCTGTATTAGGACAGGGCCTTTGTATTTGAATTTGGGTCAGATTTGATTGTTGATTGTGAAAAAGGGGGGTTTATTAGATAACAGCAGTATCAGAATATTAGGCTAGGAAAGATTCCCAGACAGTTTTCATCATTATTACTGCTTATGTTAATTGGTTAGTAGAATAGAAAGTTGGTGGGTAATGGCATATTGCTAATTGGAGGTATATGGAGAGAATTTACTATATTTTGAGATGGTTTCTTGTTGGAGACGAACATGGATTATAGTTGGAGCTTAATAAGTTATGCAAAAATTATCAATATTACTGGGTACGGCTTAAATAAGGTAGCCGAAAGTGGAGCCTCTTAATGATGAGGTTATTGGTAATTTCAACTAGTTGCGATTTGAGGTTACGTAAGAGCTAACGCCAAATTTCGATAAGTGCTTCTAGTGCATTTGTTGAATCAAGAGTCAGCTGATTGTATGCAGAAGTTATCGATATTACTGGGTATGGTTAAAAACAAAGTTATCAAATGTGGAGCCTCTTAATAAGGAGATTAATGATATAATATCAACAAGTTGGAATTTTAAGGTAGCGCAAGAATTCACGCCAAAATTCAAAAGTGTTTCTATTATATTTGCTGAGTCAAGAGTCAGCTGATTGTATGCAGAAGTTATCGATATTACTGGGTATGGTTAGAACAAAGTTATCGGATGTGGAGCTTCTTAATAAGGAGATTTATGATAATAACAACAAGTTGAAATTTTTAAGTGCTTTTATTATATTTGTTGAATCAATAGTTACTGAGTATGGTTATACAAGGTTACCAAATAAGGGGTCTCTTAATAAGGAGATTAATGTTAATTTCAACTGGTTGGAATTTTTAGGTTGCGTAAGGGATCACGCCAAAATTCAAAAGTGCTTGAATTGCTCACGACAAAATTCGAGAAGTGCTTCAATTGCATTTGTTGAATCGATATTCTGCTGATTGTATGTAGGAGTTGTCAATATTACTGATTAAGGTTAAGATAGGGTTACCAAATGAGGGGGTCTCTTAATAAGGAGATTATGGTAATTTCAACTGGCTGGAATTTTTAGGTTAGGTAAGAGCTAACGCCAAAATTCGGAAAGTGCTTCAATTACATTTGTAGGGTCAAGAGTCAGTTGATTGTATGTAGAAGTTATCAGTATTACTGTGTATGGTGAATACAAGGTTACCAAATGAGAAGTCTCTTAATAAGGAGATTAATGCTAATTTCAAATAGTTGGAATTTTTAGGTTGCGTAAGGGATCACGCCAAAATTAAAAGTGCTTGAATTGCTCACGCCAAAATTCGAGAAGTGCTTCAATTGCATTTGTTGAATCGATATTCTGCTGATTGTGTGTAGGAGTTGTAATATTACTGATTAAGGTTAAAATAAGGTTACCAAATGAGGGGGTCTCTTAATAAGGAGATTATGTTAATTCCAACTAGTTGGAATATTTATGTTGCATATGAGCTCACGCCAAAAATCGAAAAGTGCTTCGATTGCATTTGTTGAGTCAAGAGTCAGCTGATTGTATGCAGAAGTTATCGATACTACTGAGTATGGTTAGAGTAAGGTTATCAAATGTGGAGGCTCCTAATAAGGAGATTAATGATAAAATCAACAAGTTGGAGTTTCAAGGTAGCGCAAGAATTCACGCCAAAATTCAAAAAGTGCTTTTATTATATTTGTTGAATCAAGCGTCAGCTGATTGTATGTAGAGGTAATCGATAATGCTGAGTATGATTAAAACAAGGTTATCAAATATAAAGCCTTTTAGTAAGGAGATTGTTGGAACTTACAATTGGTTGGATTTTTAGGTTACGTAAGGGCTCACGCCAAAATTCGAAAAGTGCTTCAATTGCATTTGTATAGTCAGGAGTCAGCTGATTGTACTCAGAAGTTATCGATATTGCTGAGTATGGTTAGAACAAGGTTATCGAGTGTGGGGCTTCTTAATGAGGAAATTTATGATAATATCAACAAGTTGGAATTTTTAAGGTAGCGCGAGAACTCACGCCAAAATTTGAGAACCGTTTTTATTAAATTTGTTGGATAATAGTCATCTGATTGTGTGTAGAAGATATAGATATTACTGAGTATGGTTAAAAAAAGGTTGTAAAATGTGGAGCCTCGTAATAAGGAAATTAATGGAAATTTCAATTAGTTGAATTTTTAGGTCGCCAAGGGCTAACACCAAAATTTGAAAAGGGCTACAATTGTTTTAATTGCAACTATAGTTAGTTGATTGTATGGGTATTTCGTTGTGTAATTGTAACAATAAAGTTGCAGAAGTTGGAGTTTCTTATTGAGAAGGTTGAGAAGGTTGATTTTGGTAGCACCGCTAGAATGTTAAGAGCTGATTTTAGGCATTAATTTTGGTGAGACAGAAGAATGTGGAAAGTCTTTTAGGTTAGCTAAAACTGCTTCTAAGCTATTAGGTATTTAAGGTGATTTAGTGAGGTTGATAAATGGGTAGGGGCTTTCAGTAAGGAAAGTTTTGTATGTTACATTTATTAGTTTATTTATATTTATTTTTACATTTGTATGGATTTATTTTGTGGAGAATTGAGTGAGGTTTACAATAAAGAAACAAGAAGTGGAGTTTATATTAAGGAGATTGAATTATTAGTAGCAGCGTTAAGATTGTCTCAGCTGAAGTTTAGCAGTATAAATTATGCAGAGATTTTAATGAGGAGAAGAGTTAGTATGCTCAATATTATTATTAGAGTTGTGTTTGCGATACGAGAGATGTTATTAATCGTTCAGTTTGTTGGAGTTCATTATTAAGGGAATGAATTCTGTGGTTAATTTCATTCATGACGCCTGCGCTCATTGGAAAGCGGAGTGTGAAGATTCGATCAGTAGTGTTTGTGTCAAATGGAAGTGAGGAGCGTAGAGAATCTATTCTTTGCTGGAGGTTTATTTTTTTAATTTGAAGTTCAAAGATGTTATGTAATGGTTGTCTGGTTGTGGCTGATAAAGGAATTGGAGTCATATATTGCTGGTGCGGTATAAAGTGGTTTTTAATTTGTTGTACATATCTAGTTCGACTTCTGGCTAGACGAAATGGGGTATAAGGTGCAGCTATTATTTTTCTGGCTTCGATATTAGAATGTTGGCTAAGACGATCAGCAAGTTTTGTAGAAGTTTTATTGTAGATTTCTTCAACAGTATTAATTTTGAGTACGTTGTGAATTGTTTCATTTGTGGTGTGTAATGGAGGGTTTATAATTTTCCTAAGCATTGTATTTTGGAATGTATTTATCTTGTCAAATTGTGTTTGACTAGTAAGGGAGCCCCAGACGGGGAGTGCATGTTGCCATACTGGGGCA
>JAWNMD010000237.1:0-11555 GCA_035044365.1 Drosophila neotestacea
GCGACAAGATCTGACTCCGGATTCCGGTAGAACACGTCGAAATAAGACGAAAAAATTAAATACAATTTTTTGATTTTCGGCTCGGTTCTCGAGATATTGGGACCGATAAGTCGCCGATTCCCATACAAACTGCTCAGCGTGCCAGCCGCTCTTTGCACTGTATTGCCTAGAGCAGTGCTGTATTTGCATTTGGCATAATTTTCTCTTTATAAGAGAAAAATAGCTTCATTTTAAATAGGACATAATTGATTCAATCAATCAATCAGTCACTCAGTCAGTGAAGGCATCCATCCGTTAGTCAGTCAGTCAGAGAGAGAGATGCTTGAGTTTGATTGAGCCAAGGCGACAACAATTGCGGCACGCGAGTTTTCAGTCTAATATCTAATTAGCCAAGAAATGTGATGAGTAGGTGGTGGTGTGGGAGGGGGAGGTGTGGGGAGAAGGGGGGAAGTTAACTTGTTAAGTGACTGTTAATTCGTTTGTCAAGTAATTAATTAAAGTAATGTTAAGACACCTGCTGCTTGATGGTTTTGGTCTGTCGCTTTGATTTAATAAAGATTTATTCAAGGAATCTTTGCGCATGCAACTGGGTTGCATTGATAAAGCGCCACCTGGCGGGCAAAACAACTAAAATTATTCAATTCTAATGCATTATTGCATTCAATTTGCATGCAACGGTGTCGGTGTCGCATTGCCAGCTTCAACTTCAGGCACTCCCCCCCCCCTTCCCCTCCTCTCTTGCTTAGACCCTGTACTTAAAAAGTACAAAGAGTGTGTTCTATTTATTTATTTAACGATGCCCAATTAAATTAAACTATGAAGCTTAAACTGCAAAGATAGAAAGAGTATATATATATCTAAAATCAAAATCGATAATGTTTCTGAAATAAGTCTTTAATTGATTATGTGATCGTTATCAAATTTGTTTGACTGATTCAGCGTATAAGTATATAGTGGTATATTCTGTAAGCTGATTGGAAAAGGAGTCTAAGAAAATTAGAAAGATTTTTCACAAAACTTTCAGAGGAAAATACAATTTTAAACTGGGTTCTAGTTTTCAGCCTGGATCTCTAGCGCTTAAAGTCCCTGAGATCGTAAGTGTTTTCACAGACATAAGTACAGGGTCTTTCACAGTCGGGTTCTCTGAACTGTTGACTTTTCTACAAAGTAGCTCCCACTTGTTTAGCCCCCCGCTTTTTCTATAAAGACAATGGCCAAAGTAGCCGCCGGTTAACCTTGACTGCGGCTACAATGTGAGTTGGAAGTGGAGGAAAGAAGAAAGAGAGGTGAAATAATGTTAAACCGCATTTTTAGCCAAGTTAGTTAGTTGTTGGAACGGGGAGGTGAAGGTGGTGAAGGAGGTGTGGCATTGTTGAGTGACAATCGTTATACGGTTACGTGGCGAGCACTTTAAGAGACCAATTATTTTACAAGTGTTACGAGTTGAGGAAATGGACATTATTACATTTTCATCAACAGAATAATGACTCAGCTAAAAGATGCATTAAATCTATTAAGCAACTAGATTAAGGTCACTAAGATAAGATCTAAGGAAGTAATTGAAAACAAAGACACACTCTAAAAGATACTTGGCTAAAGTTTAACTTTTTCATGAGAACTGTGGAAGTTCTACATGTCTAATGTTATTCTAAAGATTTAAGAGACTTAAGAAGATTATCAGAAAAATAAACTCCGAAATTACAAAAGAATCATCTTCTAAGAAAGTTATTGGTGGGAAAGACAGACTCTAAAAGATACTTGGTTAAAGTTAGCTTTGGTTTGCTTAGACATTTCCATGAGAACTGTGGAAGTTCTATATATCTTATGTTAATCTAAAGATATAGGAATCTATAGAAGAAGATTATCAGAAAAATCAACTCTGAAATTACAGAACACTCATTAGTTTTTTTTATTGACAAATCTAAACATTTTACAATTACAATTTACACGTTAAAACTTACCTTATAAAATTCTCTATCACAGTCAGGTAACTTTTGTTTATAAAGGTCTATTTTATATTTTTAGTTAGGTATATTTAAATTATAGTTAGGCTATACTCCTGAATATGTGAATATGTGTATGTTTGGTATGTTGACTCGACTTGGGCGTATTTACATTACTCACGTTTTGTTTACAGAATAAATTGTGAATGCGATTGGAGCTGTGATCAGTCAAGCGTTTTGGCCTGGTCTGGACTAGACTGGACAGAGTTCTATCTGTGTGTGCTCGAGAGTATCTATGTGTGGTCTGTACTTGGTCCAATCTTGTCACGAACATATTATGATAGTCTTTGAGACTCTAGTTGAAGTCCAGCCTCAAAACTCTAAATAGTAATTGTAGTAGTTTCAGTTAGGGATGGGCAACTATATTTATAATGGAACAGAGAAACGATATTTGAGTTTTAAGAATGGGATATGGGATGCTTCATTTTTAAATACAAACTTTCTCAGGATGTAACATATAGTAAAAAAGATGCTTAATCTGTAAGTTTGGCAGAGATAGCTCTAAAAACAACAAAACTCTTCGTACTAAAGGTTAATTCGCATCCGATTGTTCCCATCCAATTGTTCCTATATAACATATATTACAAAATACATAATCTGAACCCCTTCCAGTTGGAATTTCGCAAAACGTCGTCTTATTGCACGATAATTATTGTGTTGTGTCAAAGTTAAAGCCACGTAGCTCTTCCCATTAAGTGAAATTGTTGTAAACTATTAGAGAATGCAGGATATCTTTTTAATCGTAGTAAGATCTGTTAACGGGTTTGGTATTTTCTGGAATTGGGGATTATGTTAAATATTTTAGAACTACAGTTATTAAATATTCACTAGACAACAGAATTAAGCTTATTTCTCAAACCTTTACAAAACTGAATTTCTTCTTTTATGCCAAATCCCATCCCTAGTTGCAATTGTAGTTATCGCTATTGTTGTAGTTGTCGCTGTTGTTGCTGTTGTCGTTGTGACATTGCATGTGGCAAGTGCAACAACTTGTGTGGGTTGCAAATCGTGGAGAATGTCGTCTTATGATTCCCATTCAGTAGATAGGCAGTGACATAGACAAATTATCTGTGAAGTTGTCACCAGCTTAAGGCCATCAGCTCTATCAGCTCTATGGCTATTTATTTGAGACTTATTGGAGTCCTCAGAATAATTGTAAACTCAAAAACAAACAATAAACAAATATATTATATCCAAATTTAAATATATAACTGGTAATTTCAATTCTGTGTTTAGCATGTTGTGTGAAAATAAACTCTTAACAGTTTAAATTTAAGATATGGAATATCTGACAAGTATGCGACCAACATATATCAACATAATTCAGACATGTTAAATTGCACGTAGAGCACAAATAGTGCATATAGACCTCTAAAGCCCGTAAAAGAATCGTAAGAAGTTATGCAAGTCATTATCACGACACGCTCTTTAAAGTTATAGTTAAATAAAAACAATAAAAACGACTTACTAATTGCATTGGGAGTGCTAATTAAATGCAAATTATTGATTCGAGTTTGCGTTCGTAAAACAATTGTAATTTCAATTTCCATTTCAATTTGATTGTTCGAGAACGTCTAGCATTAAATAGGCATTAAGAGCTCATTTTGTGACTTGGTTTGGGAATCGTTTCAATGCATTTCGAAAACAGACATTAAACTTGGCACACGCCTCTCGTTACTCGTAACTCATTACTCGTTGACTTGACCTTGTCAAGGACTCAATCCTTCTTTTTCGTCAGTCGTAATTTGCCATTCGCCAGGTTTCACCCGTTACTCAACGCTCAATATTTGTCAATCGAAACTCATTACTCGTTACAAAGAAAGCATTGCCTATAATCTTTATTCGTTATTCGATATTTGCTAGTTGTTCATCACTTGTTATTAGGTACTTGTTTCTCCTCACTTGCCATTCGTTACTCTTAACTCTTGAGTCTTTATTCGAAACTCGGCACTCAATATATTCGTTACTCTCCAACCGTTTCTATTTATTCATGGCTCATTACTCGTTACTCTCCACAACTGCAGTGAATGAATCAATTCAAGTCACGTAGTGCATACGTCTTTGCCTTCGTTGGGTTGTTGTTTATGATCCGGTTTCTTGGTTGGCTAAGATCCGTACCGAGTACCGTTTCGTCCGCCTTGACATTGAACTAGAAATACAAAAATGCGCATGGAAACCAAGCGGACGACTTTTCGATTTCTTATGTTATTATTTATTAACTTTTTTCACACTCCTTTATAGCTCACTTATTTTTAAGGGGTTTTTTTTTTGAAGATCTTAAATTTAAATCAATAAATAGATTTTCAAGGAACAAATTAAACATTTTAGATATTTTCTGCTTTTCAAAATTTAAGTTCATACGTATATCTATTTTCCTAATTTTATTTGATACTTTAAATTACTGTAGGTCAACTGATCTTAGTTAATAAATTAATTACCTTATTGCACATCCAACTATTTTAACAGTACAAAGTCTCATCTTTCTTTGAACTCAATTGAAAGACTTGGAATCATGTGATTTGATGGCGCGTGAAGAGATTTGCGTATTAATGAGTTGAAGTTAAGTTGAGTTGGCTCAAAGCTTGAAACTGGTATTCGATGATATCCAGTTATGAATCGCGCATCAAGGTCTTGAACGGGAGGCATTACAATGCTCAAATATAACCACTAAAAGTATAGTTGTTATAATGAAAACAAACTACCATTAGATTTTGGCCAAGTTGACACATAAAACGTGTAACGTGTCAGCACGAGCTAAAATTTGAATGGTTTATAAAATCAGATTTTAAAATCTAAAAAAATTGTGTCATAATTTTCCGATTTTGATTTCGATATCGGAAGCTGAGGAGGGACTATTATTATTATTATTAAATACCGCCGATATTGTTCAGCATCCGCATTCTTAGGGCTTTGTGTTCAGGTATCTGTATCCGATAGATCGATAGATACAAATAGAATCAAGCCAAATACCAAAGAGGCATGTATAGATACAATTTTTATCTTTGTATCTCAGACCTTGACAGTTCATTGTGCTGAACTTTTCGTTCCTGTCAGACAACCTTGGCCGCTGTCAATCAGCCGTGTATGTAAAAGATACGGATACGCCAAGTAACTAAGTATCTTTGTATCTATGCAGGCAATGCGCGTTAGCCAAAAAACACAGCATTTAAATTAACTTGAAATTTTTTGATTGATTAAAGACAATAACAGCAACAGAAACAGAAACAACAACAGTAACAGCAACAACCACAACAATGAGAAATTCTCCAAAGCCGCCTCCAGTCAAGATACAAAAGTATCTGGGAATTGTCTGTGTAGTTGGCTTAATGGCACTTTGCCAAAATTGATTTAGCCAGCTGCCAGCTAACCATTAGATTTTGTTACGGGGCGTATTTCTAACTACCTTCTTCTACCCATTAAAAGTGAATTAATGTTGGGTATGATTGTGATAGTATCTATCTCGAAACATGATTACTTAACATTTTAACACATCTTTAACTCATAAAGATAATTTAAGTCAAGAAAGATCAGCATAAGACTACAAAAAATAAGCATCTTTTAGTCGATCATACATTTCTTCAAACTAAAGATACTTTAAACTTGAAAAAAATCAAGTTCATTTGACATTTTGATGGTTATTTAATCAACTCAGAGATCAGAGAGGAAAGCCAATTTGGAGACCGAGAATCTTTCTTCTTAGATTTTAAAGAGTTCTTAAAACAAATGAAGTTTCTTTTGGCATTTTTGATGAGTATCTTCTAGTCGAGTATTCTCTTGGGAATACAAGTACATATAAGACTTGGACACAAAACGAAAATCGCAATTATTGACAAACGATTATAGAAATTATATAACATGTTAGATGTACAATTGTTGACAATATTTGAATCTTATGAGTATATTCAAGTCGAGCAGACTCTTCTTAACTATTTTATATGACTAATTGATAGTTTTATTTGTAGTTTGTTCAATCGAAAAGCGTTGAGAGAAGCTGCAATTGATTTCTTTGGTAAATATTAGCGTAGCTTTTATTGATCTACCATAAATATTTAAAATTTATTTAGAGACTTCCGTTTCGCGGACTTTGCAAGTCATAAATCAAAAATATGTTAGTTTACGACTCCGCCCGATGATTGCCTTGGGGTGACGAATATATGTTCACGTATTAAGAGTGCAACAAACGCCTTTCACATCAGTCTCAGAAGTATTATCATAAGCAAATTGAGAATTTAACTCAACTGAAAGTAACTCGACCGACAAATACTCTTTAGGGATTGCAACTTTAAGCTTTGTTAAATATAATTTACATTAATGTTATCAACAGTCAGCTTAAATAAAGCTTTTAAGCTTTAGCTTAAATCAACAAGTCTCTGCTTTAATGATTGTAAGCTTCTGTTGATGTTCATGTCGTTACTAAAAGCTCCAGGTATAGTAAAGCTTTTTGTAATACCCAAGCTGAGCTCAAAAGCTCACTTTATGGTCATTATTACTTAATTGTTAGAGTATTTTCACTTTTAATTTGTAGCTCACACATCACGTATACGCAATGAGAAACACCTTCACTTTCACTTCAGCTAAGAATTATGGAGCTTTTTTTAAGATTCAAGTCACGATTTAGAACTCTTTGGATCAATTCAATTTCGATTGCCTTGTGAGTCGACGGAAGGCAAGGTGACAAGGCTCATTAGTATGATCATTCATTTGTTTCTCAAAATCAACTATCTTTTACTATATAACCATTTCAAAAAAATTCAAAGTGTCTTCCCATATCTATATTTTCAAAACTGTTAAGAAAACAAATTAATTTTAGATTTAGAATTAAATAATAGATCAAACCGGGATCAATATGACATTCCACATGAAAATCGGGTTTGATTTGACAAAGTTATCATACTTGTGAATCGCTACTTTACAAAGCGAAATAGTTGTTCTCATTTTGCGTTACTTTTTACTCTTCTCTTTTGCTTTTCTTCTTCCTTCTTTTACTCTTTCCTCTTCTCTATAGATAGAGCGATACAATTCCATAACACAATCGATACTAAAGTATTGTTTTTTTTCTCTCTTTTTATAGACACGATGATTCCGATACTGGAGAAACTGAGTGGGTTCTACAATGCCTACGTTCTGGGCATACTCACTGTAGGCTATATCCTAGGCGAGTTAGGACATTATTTGATTGGCGTTACCTCCAAGCAGACGGCAATTGAGCTAGACTATGGAGATCATGCCTGTCAGCAGAATAACAGCATTTTCAATCGTCATGAGCTCGTAACACAATGTGGTGAAGTGAAGAACGAGACGAGTTGTTATAATTTGGATGTGAATGGCACTGGATATTGTGAATGGAACTATAATGGATTGGGCATTGATTACCAGATACTCGCTGGACCCACATTCATTTTGATATTCACCATCGCTGGCGTCTTTATGGGATTCGCAGCGGATAAATATAATCGTGTCAAGATGTTGACCGTTTGCACGATTATCTTTGGCATTGCGATCTTTCTACAGGGGACGGTCAAGGAATATTGGCATTTGGTATTACTACGTATGGTAATGGCAGCCGGAGAGTCCGGTTGTAATCCTCTTGCCACCGGCATTATGTCTGATATCTTTCCGGAAAGTAAGCGTGCCTTGGTCATGGCCATTTTCAACTGGGGCATTTATGGAGGTTACGGCATTGCCTTCCCCGTCGGACGTTATGTTACAAAGTTAAACTTTTTCAATCTCGGCTGGCGTGTTTGTTATCTGGGTGCCGGAATCTTAACTGTCATTGTCGCCGCCTTGACAGGATTTACGCTAAAGGAGCCAGAGCGTAAGGCCATCGGAGATGGAGATCGGACCATGGCCAATGGGAAACCAATCAGTTTGTGGCAGGTGATCAAGAGTCCAGCAATGATAATGCTTATGATAGCCGCCTCGATACGTCATTGCGGTGGCATGACATTTGCCTACAATGCGGATCTGTATTACAACACCTATTTTCCGGATGTGGATCTTGGCTGGTGGCTTTTTGCCGTCACCATTGGCATTGGCAGCGTTGGTGTCGTTGTCGGTGGCGTTGTTTTCGATAAGATTGTCGCCAAAATGGGCATACGATCACGTGCCTTTGTCTTGGCCTTGAGTCAATTGATTGCCATGGAATTGATTGATCGGATGGAAGACAATATGTTTGGCGGCGACCGGATTCCGAGTTGCAAAATAAGCACATATACCTACTGTGAAGCATGGCGGTGGTCAAGTTATGGTTTGGGCCTTTATGGCGGACTTCGGCGTGGGCAATCAAGTTTTCACTGATGGCATAATGGATGCAAAGATGTACCTATCAATATTGAAAGAAAACTTGCTGCAAAGTGCCGAAAAACTGGGCATACGAAAGCGATTTCGCTGTTATCAAGATTACGAACCCAAGCATACAGCAGCCATTGTAAAGACTCATCTTACTGGAAGAATGGCAAAAAAAATTCCAACAGAAACAACTACAAAGTTCGTTTGAAAGGAGTTGTTCTAAACAAAGGAGGCCATACACAGTGCTAAATATTATAACTAAGAATAATACGTTGGTCAACATGGAGTGCACGAAATAATCTGCGTTTTGTTTTTTTTTTTTCTTTTTTATTGCTTCGTTTTAATAATTACAAAAAAATTGTGCGACGCCAAAATGCAATGCTCTTAATCCAAGGTTTACAAAAAAGACGGTCAAGCATGGAGGAGGCAGAGAAATGTGTTGGAGTGCATTTTCTTCTTGGCACGGTGTGGGCCCGATCGTCCGGGTTGATGGCAATATGGACCGTTTTCAATACTTTCACATTTTAAAGAGCTCTATGGAACCGTATGCATTTGACAACATGCCTTGAAAATGGACTTTTGCACGATAATGACCATAAGCATGCGTCCAAGATAGTAAAGAAGTGGACCGAAGTCTCGGTTATGGAGTGGCCGTCTAAAAGCCCGGACTTAAATCCAATCGAGAATCTTTGGAATGACGTTAAAGGGGCTGCTTTAAAAGAATAAAGAATAAATATGGAGTGGCCGTCTAAAAGCCCGGACTTAAATCCAATCGAGAATCTTTGGAATGACGTTAAAGGGGCTGCTTTAAAAGAATAAAGAAGAATTTTAAAGTATGGACGATTTGGGGACAGGAGTCCAACCAGCTTAGTACTCCATCACAAGGAAAACTTGCCAAAGTATGAGTCGAAGATGCCAAGCAGTTATTGATAGTGGTGGACTTAGTACCAAACAAAAAAACAGAATCGTTTTCTGTTCGAAAACATTATCCGTTTAATCGAAAAAATTATTTGTTATATGAACAAGCAATTTGAATTGGCTTTGAACCTAGAACGTGAACCTGGCGTCAACATCTGATGACGGACTGTAATAAATCAAGAAGAAGAAGATAAATCGGTGTTTAATTATGGGCCATGTCCATATAAACTGTTTAGCGCGTTTGGTTATCTTTAAATTCGCGCGACTTTAAACCAACAATAATAAATTCTATGATGACGCCAACTTCAACCACTGTTGTAGCTCTGTAGAAACTGTGCAGAAAAACGTGTACTCATTCTCAGATTAAATGATTCTTTTGCCGTTTTGAATGCACTCATGCAGACATCTACACTGTAGCCAACTTATAACCAGCAAGCACACCAAAGGAAGATGAGAAAAAAGTTTAGTTTATCAATAGTCAGAAAAGAAACATGACCACACTGTTTGAGATAACATGTTTCAATTCGGCGAGAGCCGCTTCGTCGTTTCATAATAATGATAAACAAGATTTAACAGAGCTTCAAACCATTTTGCCTCTTCATTTTCTTTGCGGTTCAGGGGACGTTCGAGTTGCTTCTTGTTTACTTCTGTCCGCCAAAATGTCAGACTTCGACTGACCATACTGACTATATCATATTAAACTGACTGACTATACGCGGCGAATTCGACGTTATCTGCTAACGCCTCCGTCTAGCCGTCCATTTCTCTAGTGTCTAAGTGCGTTAGTGTATATGTGATCGTCTGTTTTGTCTTTCGATTTTTGGTCTACTGCGTGAAGGTTACACACATGTGACTTTTTTCTTTATTTGATTCGAAGTGCTATTAATATCAACTCTAAATGGCTATTTGACGAAAATATATATTTCAATTCTTAAAATTTCCTTTAGTCGCCTTTGATTACCATACATAATACGTTTTAAAATAAGGCAACGGATGTAAAAATAATTTTCTAGCTCGAATTTGTTCAGACCTAAAAAAGGTAACATGCAGATGGAGGCGTGGCAGACCCCATAAAGTATATGTACATATATATTCTTGATCAGCATCAACAGCCGAGTCGATATAGTCATATCCGTCTGTTTCTTGTTAGAACACCTAGATCTCAGAGACTATAGGAGCTAGAGAAACAATACTTGCTTCTAAGGTTCCTATATGTATATCTTGCCCAGATCATGTTTGTTTTCGAACTTTGCCACGCCCCGAAAATAAATAATACAAATTTGTAATCTACTAATTTAAATTCATAAAACTCATTCAAAAAATAAACAGTACAGGGTCTCCCACTGTCGAGCTTGCTCCACTGTAGCCTTATGGATCTTTTTTTTAATGTATAGAAAATAATACAACAATATAATCACAGCCTTAGCTTTTGTGCTCACATTTTAACAAGTTTCATCATTTCAGCTTCGATTTCGGAACTGTAAAGGTCGGCACTGGAGTGGGTATTATAATTGTTTTACGAACTGTGTTACGCATTTTAGGAGACATAGCAGACCACTGCTATCAGTGAAAAAATTTAGTACAGGTCTCTGCAAGCGCTTGAAGTCTTTGGCGAGCCAAGAATAACCTTATTGAATTGTTGACCCTGTACTTTAAAAAAGTACAAAAGGGTCTGCGTAAAAGGCAGAAGGAGGCGTGGCAGACCGCATAAAGTATATATGTTAGGGATCAGCATCAACAGCCGTGTCGATATAGCCATGTCTGTCTGTTTGTCCCTCATTTTAACACCTAGATCGCAACCACTACAAGACACTATAGTCTGAATCAGACCTGAAAATTTTATTTCGATCGGACAATCGACGCATAAGTTACACAACAAACAATGTTACAGATACCCTGTTTATACGGAGCGACAAGCGTAAAAACTTTTCACGAATTTGTTTTAAAAATGCGTGTATAAACACAACAATAGTCCGTATAAACGTCGAAATAGTGTAGGGCAAAATGAAGAAGCAGAGACGCTAACGCTAATAGCCTTCTACCACTATTTGTTTTTACCACTGCTCTTTTTTCACCACTTTTTACTCTTTCACATAAGTACAGTGTCTTCTACTGAATAGCTTGCTCGACTTTATCTATTTTGAAATACGAAATCAAGAAGAGTTTGATATTTAACAAACAAAATATGGAGAATTGTTTCAGATTTGTGAGTAAAGAGAATGAGCTTTCTCTCAATTTATTGGGATTGAAACTTCCATGGCCAGAGAAACTAACGACAAATAAAAACGATAATAAAATAAAAGAGAAGTAACCAGAGTCAATACGCTTTTATAAAACTCGAGATAT
>JAWNMD010000238.1:0-63667 GCA_035044365.1 Drosophila neotestacea
ACTGTGTAAGGTATAGCGCCCTTACGACTTTCGTCCCATCACCGGAGAACCTGATTGCGTTCATGCTGCAGACGGAGGACAACTGGAGGAACGCGAGTCAGCTCATTACAGGCATCCAGAGCGATCTGAGACGATGCGAAAAAGAGCGCCGCGTAAGAGAAAATGCCTAAGGTAGGCAGCCCCTCCCCGCGAAGTAATACTTTGCGGTGATCCCGCGGGGAGTGAGGTGAGAGTGTGTGTGAGGGTGTGTTTAGTACGCAGGTATCGACGTCGTCGGTAAATCGTGCATGCTGATGGTACGGGCCATCAGTATCTTAGAGATAGATTCACATCCCCCATGGCGCATCCATGGAAAAAAAAAAAACACATACACATACACATACACATACACATACACATACACATACACATACACATACACATACACATACACATACACATACACATACACATACACATACACATACACATACACATACACATACACATACACATACACATACACATACACATACACATACACATACACATACACATACACATACACATACACATACACATACACATACACATACACATACACATACACATACACATACACATACACATACACATACACATACACATACACATACACATACACATACACATACACATACACATACACATACACATACACATACACATACACATACACATACACATACACATACACATACACATACACATACACATACACATACACATACACATACACATACACATACACATACACATACACATACACATACACATCACTACACATACACATACACATACACATACACATACACATACACATACACACATACACATACACATACACATACACATACACATACACATACACATACACATACACATACACATACACATACACATACACATACACATACACATACACATACACATACACATACACATACACATACCCATACATCACCGTTTTACATTATCGCTGGTCGGTTGTGTTTTCCTCGGTGCTCCGTGAAAGTTGCTTTTCCTGTGTCTACACCTACAAAAATAAAGCCGTGGTGATACCTTTTGTGATCTGGGCACTGCACTCTACCTACCGGACGACTGCAAGCTGATCTGGACCTATTTCCTGCCCGGCATTGTCGCCGCAAGCGCCGCTGGACAGCCCAAGCTGGCGCAAGTTGGTTGGTGAGAGAGGGGAGGGTTGCATTTTCCCCGTATCCCGTTTTCCACAATTTTCGCCCGCCTTTTCGTTTTTCCACTCCCGTCTTTGGCAATAATCACTTGTCATTTGATCAGTGTTGGATAACGGCACCACGCAAATCAGCTGGCTCAGGGTTGCTGATTGGCTCGCGATAAGCGATATACGCATGCGATATACGCTTCGTAGCAATCAGCTTTTTTCAACGAGCGTCGCGGGAGCTACGCGGGAGTTTTCGCCGTTACCATTCAAACTCAAATTCAAATTCGGAGGATAAGGAATCTTTTCTACATTAAAGCTGCGGATATATTTTTATATTTTTGCTTATTGCGGATACGCTCTATTGTGCGTTCTAAGTTCTGCTTTAAATATATAAAAGTATATACGGCGATATTAATTATATATTTTATATATTTTTATATTTTTATATATTTTTATATTTTTATATATTCTTATATAGTTTATATATACATTCTGTTGTATATATCCTTATATATTTAAAGTAAAAATCTAGATACACGTTGTTGCACAATTGAAAGAGCAGATTTATAATTCCACACTAATTGGATCGAGCAGTCTGGCTCATCTAGCCAAGACTGCCACCGGGGTGACCCACCAGGCCCCCTTAGCAGCGGATTCTACTGGTGTGTCCATGAAGAGCCAAGGAGCCTCTGGCTTTTGCTAAATCAAGCAAAATGCTCAGGTCGCCTATAATAAACGAGAAGGTACCGCAGTCGGCGCCCCCCAAATTGGCAGACAACGTCTTTCTGTTTGAGGCAACAAGCGAGCTAGATACTCCGAAGAGAAGCAGGGATCAGGAGATCTCGGAGGACCACCCGCGCATCACGCCTCCTAAGAAACCCAAATTGCCAAAAACGCCCAGCGAACTCATGAATGAACTCGGAGTCCTAGTCAGCGAGATTCTTTTCCAAATAGATGAAAAGAAACCTGCGGTGCGGCATGTTAACCGTTTCATGAAGAGTAGAATGAAGCGGATAAGCGCGATACATGCAGAAGTCAGCGATTATCTGTTAAAGGAGCCGAGCAAAGAAGCGCCCATATCTGGATGCCCAAGATGTGAAGAGCTGTCCAAACGGAAGGACAAATCATACGCGACGGTGGTCAAAGGATCAAACAGTCAAAGTGCCAACACTGATGCTGTACATTCCAACAACCAGCAGGAAACGGATGAAGGGGACAAGGAGCTTTCAAGTGGAGAGTCCCACTTAGTTGACCCTGCCAGATCTGGCGCACCCGAATGGCAGACTGCTGGCAAACGAGCAAAGCAGCTTCCATTACGCAGTAACCGCCCCGATGCAGTAATGATACGATGTAAGGACAAGGGAGATTACGCGGAAATACTTAAAGCCGTCCAGGCCGACGAGCTGCTGCTGCAGTTTAAGGAGAATGTTTCCGGTATACGCCGCACAGCCGCTGGTGAAGTACTGCTCAACATGTCCAAGTCAGCTGACGAAAACACCGCCAAGCTGCAGAAGGCTATCCAAGGCGTCCTAGGAGACAAAGCGGAGGTGAAAGCTCTAGAAGACAAAGTCACGTTGGAAATCCGGGACATAATAGAAGGATCTACCAGCGAGGACATCTCCGTAGCAATTTCCCGTACGGTGGACAAGGCCCTGCCACACGATGTGGTCCCTAAACTGCGTCAAGGATATAGTGGTACGCTGATTGCCACTGCAGTAATTTCGAAGGAGATAGCAGATCAACTCCTCAAGTTGGGGAAAATTAGAATTGGCTGGGCGATCTGTCGACTGCGGCATAAGAATGCGCCGAGGAGATGTTTCAGGTGCCTTAATTTCGGCCATATTGCGGTAAGGTGTAGGAGTAAATTCGATGCCTCAAAGCTCTGCTTTAATTGTGGGGGAGCTGACCACACAGCGAAAGCATGCACCTCCCAGCCGGCATGCATTCTGTGCACAAGAGCAGGAGAAGCTGACACTTCACACCCGAGTGGCAGCTTTAAATGCCCAGCGTTCAAAGAAGCGGTGCGCAAACTAAAAGTATGAATTTTTTACAAATTAACCTCAATCACTGTAGAGCGGCACAGGACCTACTACAGCAAACGGTGGTCGAACACAACATCGATATAGCCTTTATAAGCGAACCGCTAAAAATTTTTAAAAATCACAGCTTTGCCAGCAACACGGCCAGAAATTCTGCTATTTGGACATGCTCTAAGGATCCATTTTTTCTGGACTACACGCTCAGGGTTAGGTTTTGTCAGAGCCTACTCGAAAGGAATATGGATCGTTTAGCTGCTATATGCCGCCCAGCTGGAGTCTGGCAGAATTTGGAGGAGCAATAGACGAGCTCGTGGAGGATGTCCGAGAACACACGCCATGTATCATAGCAGGCGACTTTAATGCTTGGGCCGACGAGTGGCAGTCGCAATTCACGAATGCTAGGGGTAGACTACTGCTGGAAGCGTTTGGAGCGCTGAACCTCGTACTCCTAAACGAAGGCACGGCGCTAACATTTAGCAGAGGAAGCTCGGGATCTATCGTGGATCTGACTTTCGCCTCGCCGCAGTTAGCCAGGCTGATGAAGTGGTATGTCAGCGAACTATATACTGCTAGCGACCATATGGCCATTTTGTTCACGCTGGAGAAGCAAGTGCATACAAACCCTGCGAGGGCGCCAGCACGATTCAGACCAAAAACGTTGTCTACAACCAGATTCTTCGAGGAACTTGCTGACACGAGCATTAGCGGAAATGGAGCGAGAATGGCGGAACTGGCTATGCGAGCGTTAACCAGAGCGTGTGAGGCGAGCATGTCGCGCGGCAGCAGCTCACGCAGACACAAAGCAGTCTATTGGTGGACCAGCGAGATTGCGACTCTACGAAATGTTTGCAATAGAGCTCGGAGGGCTTACACACGGGCTGCCCGCAGCTCGCGGCCATGTGAGGATTTTCGTGCCGACTTTCGGATGAAGCGCAGAATCTTTTGTAAGGCAATAAGGGACAGCAAAGCTCGGTGTTTCCGCATTCTTTGTGAGGAAGCGGACCGGGATCCCTGGGGCCAGGCATATAAGCTAGTGATGAAGAAGATGAAAGGTTTCCACGGCTGCGCCCCGACTGAAAGGGCTAAACTTGAGAGCATTATTTCGTCCTTATTCCCGTCCCACCCGGTGAGTGATTTTCGGCCTGACTTTTTCCTGCAGGACAATCGGACGCCAGTGCAGATTTCTTCAACCGAAGTTCTAGAGGCAGCAAAAGCTCTCTCTATCGATAAGGCACCGGGTCCAGATGGCATACCGAACAGAGCGGTGAAGTTAGCAGTAGGATTGTTGCCTGAGGTCTTTGCGCAACTGTTCACAGCTTGTCTCAGTGAGGGAACCTTTCCACAATGTTGGAAATTCCAGAAGCTGTTGTTGATCCCTAAACCAGGGAAACCACCTGAAGACCCGTCAGCGTTCAGACCAATATGTTTACTGGACTCAGTTGGGAAGCTGTTTGAAAGAATCATTTGTAAAAGACTTACAGCGGAGATCGAAAGTAGAGGAGGCCTCTCCGAAAAGCAATTCGGCTTCCGTAAGGCACGGTCCACCGTCGACGCTATCTCCCTGGTTACCAAGACAGCGCAAGATGCAATCAAGGGCACCAGATGGAAAGGAGGAACAAAAAGCTATTGTCTAGTGGTAACACTCGACATCAAAAACGCCTTCAACTCTGCTAAATGGGCCAACATTATCAGCGCACTCTGTAATCTGGACATACCCCAGTACCTGATCCGGATTATAGATAACTATCTTAGCGACCGCACACTAGTGTTTGAGACGGATGCAGGCACGAGGTCGTACAATATAACCGCAGGAGTTCCTCAGGGATCGATTCTGGGTCCGACCCTGTGGAATCTTATGTATGACGGAATTCTTCGGCTAGGTCTCCACAACAACGTGCAAATTGTTGGCTTTGCTGACGATATCGCTATTGTCGTAGTAGCCAAGCACCTGCAGGAAGCTGAAAACCTAGCAGAGGAATCAATTAGCAGAGTTAAAAACTGGCTGGATGAGGTAGGCCTGGAGTTGGCAGAACAGAAAACAGAGGCCGTATTAATAAGTAGCAGGAAAAAGGTGGAGCAAGCTACACTTAGACTCAATGGTACAACAGTCGTGTCAAAGAGGGCGATCCGTTACCTTGGTGTCCATATAGACACGCGTCTATCTTTCAAGGAGCACCTGCTAGACACCCAAAGGAAGGCGGCCATTGTTGTTCAGAGATTATCGAGAATGATGTCTAATCACGGCGGACCGAGGTACAGTTGCAGGCGGCTGCTCAGCAGCGTGTTGAAATCTACGATTTTGTACGCAGCCCCCGTTTGGGCTAAAGCGATCAACACGCCCACATACATGAAGGGTGTCGAGTCGTCCTATAGGCTGTCGGCGATCAGAGTCTGCTGCGCATTTCGCACAGTTTCGGCGGAGGCTGCTCTATTAATGGCTGGAATGATTCCTCTGAAGATATTGGTCGCAGAATCCAGCGATATCTACAAGGCCAAGAAGTCCGATGACGACCACAGGACAGCGTTACAAGTAAAAACCGATACGCGCAAAGACAGCATTGGGAAATGGCAACAAAGCTGGGAAAGAGCAGCAGCAGGGCGCTGGACAGCGCGACTCATCCCCAAGGTGGAGCCCTGGATCAACAGGAAGCATGGCGAGCTCACTTTCCATCTCTCGCAAATTCTGAGCGGGCATGGATGTTTCAGATTCTACCTGCATAGATTTGGACATGACGCGAGTCCATTATGCCCTTTGTGCATGGTAGCAGAAGATGCGGAACACATCCTAACGGCGTGTCCCCGGTTCGAGAACGAGAGGCGTCGTGTAGAAGCAACCATTGGAGATTGCGTGGAGGTGAGCTCAATCACAGCTCATATGCTTCGGAGCCAGGCGAACTGGTCATCGGTTTGCGACTTTGCAAAATCGGTGATGGAGAGGCTAAGGATCCTGGAAAGACGCAGAAGCGAAGAAATCCAAAGGAGAGGCGTATAAGCCATTAGCCGGTACTGTGAAGCATTACCCCTCGACAGTCCCGCAGTTCCGGCTCAGGAGGATGAAACCATTGCTACCTCCCTCTTTACCTACTTCTATCAATTTTTTGTACATACTCTATATCTTTTTCCTTTATTTAATATATATCGAATTAAAAAAAAAAAAAAAAAAATACACATACACATACACATACACATACACATACACATACACATACACATACACATACACATACACATACACATACACATACACATACACATACACATACACATACACATACACATACACATACACATACACATACACATACACATACACATACACATACACATACACATACACATACACATACACATACACATACACATACACATACACATACACATACACATACACATACACATACACATACACATACACATACACATACACATACACATACACATACACATACACATACACATACACATACACATACACATACACATACACATACACATACACATACACATACACATACACATACACATACACATACACATACACATACACATACACATACACATACACATACACATACACATACACATACACATACACATACACATACACATACACATACACATACACATACACATACACATACACATACACATACACATACACATACACAGAGACAGAGTGTTTCCTTTTCATGTGCGGTTGTGTTTCTTCGTCGCTCCGTGTTTGAGACCCGAAAACTTCGCATATTGCACCTGGAAGAAGAGGAAGAGTTGCTCAGAGACTTTTCTGGCCGTGGCGGTACGTACAGTGCATGCTGTCTGGTCACGCAGACGTCTCGTCGATCCGGGAAGTCGTCTACATCCAGTGCTTCCTACGTTGTGGTGAGGGTGTTTTGTTATTGTTTTGTTTGGCGCCTTTTACTTGCCATGGTGTGAGTGTCAACAAAAAACAGTATCAATATATTTTCACTTTTCACTCAACGCACAACGCATAATAGCTTTCTCGCTTGCGCCAGCTGATCGTGCAGAGCTGCTTCCCACGCTCAGTGTTGCAGGCCGGCGGTTGATCAGCTCAGGGTTGCCAGATCGTCGAAGCTCGGTGAAACGGGTAAAGCTGAGCGCCAAATTCAAATCTGAGCGCCAAATTCAAATTTGAGCTGCAAAGTGCAAACTCCTAGCTGAGAGGTTATAACTTCATTTTTTGGCAACGTCAAAAACTTTTTTATTCCCTTTTTTGCTGGATTTCACTGGATCAAATTAAATCTGCGCGGGAATTTTTAAAAAATTTGAATTAAATTAATTTGATTTGATTTAAATTTGAATTTTCCCAGTAGAAGCTATAGACTGGACTTAGCTTTTGCCAAGGCCATTCTTCTTCTTTTTTACTAGCGGATTAAGTGTAAGGTCATTGTTGACAAGTCAACCAACGCCGCTGAGCGGTTCACTAAGTTTGGCTCTGGCAACCGAGTCGGGGCGGTATAACCCCCAACGGTTAAACGCCAACGAGAAATCGATTGGCCAACGCGGGACCCTAGTAAAAAAGAACTAGAGTGCCCGGAGCATGGATGGTGACGAAAGCCAGGCCTTTCTAAAGCGGCCGAGGGTTCTGAGATCCCCCCTCAGCAGTTTGGAACGCCCAAGGGCACCTGGCCCAATCAGACGGCGGACGTGGTTGAGGATAAAAGTCCTGCAATAAACCCAAACGAGATGATGGCAGCTAAAAGGATTCAGGAGACTGCAGTGCCCGCCACAGCCCCGGCAGTTATTCCAGTCAATCCTTTTGACTTCAGCAGCGCTATCAGGGAGAAGACCACCTTGGGGATAGATTCGAATGGTGACCTTCGCATCATCCTTTTGACTTTGGTCGAAAAATCAACGGAGCTGTCAAAAATGTTAAGAGATGCTCGGTACCTTAACAAGGACATGAAAGAGTTGGCGCAAAAAGTTGTGAGGTTGCAAAAATCGGCACTACACAACTTTGATAATATTTATCAAAGGAATGCACGTGTTGAGCAACAGGAGCAGGAGACTCAATGGTCACCACAACAAAACGGCCACAAACGTTTTATTGAGAGGACGGCTAAAAGCTCACCAAAGCGCAAAAAAGGAGGCCCCCCCGCTGTGCAGAACCAGCAAGAAGTCAAGAAAAGCACTGCGCCAATTGCTACTGCAGGTAATGCGTGGACGAAAGTCAAAGGGAAGTCGAAAGAGCGACAGTCTAAACCACGGTCAGATGCCATCATCATTGAGCCAAAGGGAAAGATGACGTACGCGGAAATTCTAAATCTGGTTACGCGCAACCAAAGCGAAAAGCTGAAGAGTGTTGGCGAGAGCGTACGCAGGGTCAAGTGCACAGCAAAAGGTGCACTTTTACTGGAGCTGAATCGATCTACCCCGGAGACGACGCAGCAGATCCGAGATAGCATCGGCAGTGTCCTTGAAGGTAAGGTGGAGGCTCGAGCCCTTACACCTCAGACGAGGCTGGAGATCGTCGATCTGGATGAGATGGCCACAGCGAAAGATTTGCAAAATGCTTTCAGCGAGCAAATTGGCATTTCGCTCGAAGAGAACGCCATCAAAAGCTTGCGACCAGCTTTTGGAGGTACACAGCGCGCGATAATCAGCCTGCCTGCCACACTCGCAACGCAAGTTCTTTCTGCCGGTAAGATCAAGGTAGCATGGTCTATTTGCCGCATCCGAGAACGCAATCTCCCAGCAAGATGCTACAAATGCTTGGAGTTTGGCCATATGGCAGCAAACTGTGGCAGCTCAGAAGATAGAAGCGGATGGTGCTTCCGATGTGGGGCTGGTGACCACAAAATACGTGACTGCAGAAACGAGCCCAAATGTTTCCATTGTGCCGGAAATGGCAAGCCGCACAAACATGTAGCAGGCGGTTTCAGATGCCCCTTGGCCTCGAAAACATCTGAGAGGGTTACCAACTCATCACATGATTAGATTTTACCAAATAAATCTAAATCATTGTGAAGCAGCCAGTGATCTGCTTGCACAATCTGTGCGCGAGTTGAAGTCAGATGTCGCCATTATCAGCGAGCCCTATATATCACCAGATGACGGTTGTTGGAGTCAAAGTACCTCGGGCAAAGCAGCAATATGGTCCTGTGGCAGACCAGTCATACGACCGACATCTTCTTCTGCGTCGAGACATTTTGTAAGGGCCAAATTGGCGCACCTTTGGATCTACAGTTGCTATTTCCCTCCAAGTTTGAGTCGTCAAAGCTTTGCCGCAGCTATGGACGAACTGGTTGGCGATGCTAGAGACCACAAGCCAGCTGTCATAGCAGGTGATTTCAATGCATGGGCACAAGAATGGGGAAGCGACGTTTCCAAAAGCAGCAGCTCTGATGCTATTTCAAAGGGTCAATCTCTTCTGGAAGCCTTTGCGGCTCTCGACGTAGTTTTGCTGAACCATGGCACAGCAAACACTTTCAACCGGGGAGGTGCTGGCTCGGTTATTGACCTAACCTTTGTCACGAGCTCCCTCTCGCCTCTGTCAAACTGGCGCCTGTGTAACCATTACACTGCCAGTGACCACGAGGCGTTGGTGTTCTCGATAGGTGTGAGAAACAGCCGACCGCAAAACCAAATGACAAGGATGCTGGGGTTTAAACCAGAAACTCTTCGGGCATCGAATTTCTTGGAAGAGATGAGAAGCGTGTCAGTTGCAGGCTCAGCACAACACATGGCTACCCAGCTCTCAAGCCACACACTGTGCGCATGCAATGCAAGCATGAGCCGGAAGAAGGCATTCAGGGGCTCCCAGTCTCCGACATTTTGGTGGACCACCGAGATCGCTGCTTTGAGACACACCTGCCTGTCTGCCAGGAGGCAGTATCAACGGGCCCGTCGAAGGAACGCTATCAACTGGCCGGAGCTGCATACAGCTTATTGCGCTGCCAGGAAAACGCTGAAGATAGCTATCAGGGCAAGTAAAAGGGAGTGTTTTTTACAGCTATGCGACTCAGCCGAGCGAGATCCGTGGGGACGAGCATACAAAACGGTGATGAAGCGACTACACGCCAGCAACACCGCACCTACCGACCCGGAGCAACTAAGGGCTATTATTGAGACTCTGTTCCCATTAAGCGCCAATGATTTGCCGATCGTCAACGATGCGTCTCAACCTCCATTCACCGTCGAGCCTGTCACCGTGAACGAGCTTCTATTCGTGGCCCGCAAGATGAGCCCGAATAAGGCACCTGGTCCGGACGGAATCCCCAATAGAGCGGTAAAGCTAGCCATATCATGCAAGCCACACGTTTTTGCTTTGGTATATACCCAATGCCTCCGTGAAGGAATCTTCCCCACACAATGGAAGATTCAGCAACTGGCGCTCATTCCTAAGCCAGGCAAACCACCAGATGAACCATCTTCGTATCGCCCGATATGCCTGATAGACACTATGGGAAAGGTGTTAGAGCATGTTATCTGCACAAGGCTGGAGAAGGCTATCGATTATGCCGGGGGACTGTCTCCTAAGCAGTACGGCTTCCGCAAAGGCATTTCAACAGTCGATGCTATTAGCAGGGTGGTTAGAATTGCCTCGGAAGCAGCTGAAGGCACTCGTTGGAAGGGCGGCAAGAAGGAGTACTGCCTGATTGTCACCCTTGACATTAAAAATGCTTTCAATTCGGTAAGGTGGGAATGCATCATCAGCGCACTGAGTCAGCGGGGTATACCACAATACCTACAGGCGATCGTGAGAAATTATTTCGATGGAAGGCTACTGCGCTATGAGACGGCGTCCGGCACCCGACACCATCACGTTTCGGCGGGAGTTCCCCAAGGATCCGTAATGGGCCCATTACTGTGGAACATCGTCTATGATGGAGTGATGCGGCTGGTGCTACCTGCAGGCTGCGACCTAACATGCTACGCAGACGACGTAGCTCTCACGGTGGTATCCAAACACTTGAAGACAGTGGAAATAATCTGCAACGCGGCCATACAGAGAATATCTGACTGGCTCCTATCAGTGGGCCTCCAGCTTGCCGCGCACAAAACGGAAGCTGTGCTTGTCAGCACGCGAGCGATTGTGGAGACCGCGTCCATCCGCGTGGGCTCCCAAGTGGTTGTTTCGAAACGTGCCATACGATACCTTGGTGTCATGATTGACACCAGGTTATGTTTTCGAGAGCACCTCAGCTACGTGCAGGAGAAAGCTGCAAACTCCAGTCAAGCACTGTTTCGAATGCTTTGGAACACACGAGGACCCAAACAGGAGAGACGAGTTCTTCTTACCAGCGTAGTGAGAGCAGTCATTACATACGCTGCACCAATTTGGGCAGATGCCATTAAAGTGTCCAGTTATGCCAGGGGCGTTAAATCCATTCACCGTCTCTGTGCTTTGCGGATATGCTGCGGCTTTCGGACTATATCCGACGATGCTGCACTAGTCATCGCTGGAATCATTCCCATTGATTTACTGGTTGCCGAGGAGAAAGCTGTGGTAGAAGCCATCCGTCAGGGAGTCGACAAAAAAGCAGCGCGCAGTATAGCCAGAGCGGAGAGCCTGCGAGAATGGCAATGCCGATGGGATACCTCTGCCGTCGGCCGTTGGACGCACCGTCTGATCCCAGACGTTAATCGTTGGCTAGACAGGAAGCACGGAGCGGTAAATTTCTACACTACTCAGCTTCTTAGTGGACATGGCTGCTTTAGGCAATACCTGTGTAGGTTCGGGCATGATAGCTCGCCGACTTGTATTTGGTGTGGCACCGCTTCAGAAGATGCAGAGCATATTGTGTTTGTCTGTGGACGCTTCGAAGCTCATAGGAATGAACTCTGGCGATTCGCTGGTCAGCAGCTGACACCCAGTAACCTAGTTGAGGTGATCACTGGATGTGCAGAAATTTGGACGGCGTTTAACAACTTCGCTGCCATTGTAATGAAGGAGCTTCGCAGATGTGAGCGAGAGAGAAGGATGACGACCTAGGAGGAGCCACCGTCCTTGCGAAGCAATGCCTTGCGGCCGTACCGCAGGGGCAAGAATCTTCCTTTGTCTTTGTCTATGCTTAATGTTAATATTATTGTAATAAAAAAGAATTTAAAAAAAAACACATACACATACACATACACATACACATACACATACACATACACATACACATACACATACACATACACATACACATACACATACACATACACATACACATACACATACACATACACATACACATACACATACACATACACATACACATACACATACACATACACATACACATACACATACACATACACATACACATACACATACACACCCGTGTGGTGAGCGGGTCGTAGAATACCACCACAGCAGGTCAAGCTTGTCGTATGAGGCGACTAATATGACACGGGGATGTTTCTACTCAGAGAGGGGCCCTTGTGGCGGAAAGATCCTGAGCGTCATTAACATGGCAATGGCCAGGTTTATTCCTTTCTTGAGTAGTAAAAGCAACTCGTTACCTCCGGCGATTCGCCAGGTATCCCCTGGATAGGCGCTATGCACCCGCATGGCGTCTAGCTAAAACGAGAAGGCGACTAAGACTGAGACCAGTAAAGTCTTAGGATTGGACACTGGACCCCTATTTGGAACTGACGACATCGGTGCTGACGGCAGCAGTATTCTGGCACCTCAGTAGGCGGAGTGACATCTAGCTGAAATGGCTGCTAGGCTAATGCTGCTGCTGCCTCCGTCCCGCGAAAATAGTGGCGTATCTCCAATGCACGCTCCTTGTTCGTCGCCATTAAGTTGGCCGTATAGGCTCAGTTGAGTAATTCCTGACTAACGCGAATCCGGCTCTGAACTCTCGACCCCATGAAGGCGAGAGTCAACCCCCGCATGGCCTCCCTGCTTGCATAGATAACCATGGGATTATAACGCGACTATACAACGGACAAGGATAACGACTTGGAGTTGGGACCCAACAAAATGAGTGCTATCCAACAAAACCCCCCGATGATGGAGAATGAGAAGGAGAAGGTGACGGAGATTGAGACAGATGCGGCGGCAGTCTTTGCTACACGTAGCAAAATGGCGAGATCACCGCCTGGCCAAAGAACGGCTGTTCCCCCGACGACACGTGCTCGCACGAATCAGGCGCCGGAGTCGCAGTCGCAAAGCTGTACCGCACTTCGCGATCTTGGACGAGAGATTGCGAGCTTAGTGGAGATGCTGGAGGATGGAAAGAGGCGTAGCATCCATCAGCCAATGCGTGACTCTATAGAGAGTATAAGAGCCTTGTACGAGCTGGTGGCTATTCAGCTGCACGACGACAAAGCGAAGGCGACTATCAGGACACACCAGTCCTGCCAGACCTCTCCGCTGTTCCGTACAGTCGTGGAGGCTAAGAGGAAACAAGGCGCAGGAGTAAGGACGCCCAATACGAAGAGGCCAAAGAGTACGGCAGACGCGCAGAATACGGCGAGTATTGAGATCGAAGATTCCCCTAACAAGGAACAACAGACTCCAGTCGCAAGCGCGCCCAGTCAGTGGAGAACTGTCGCCCCCAAGAAGAAGTCACGGAAGCCCAAGGGAGCGAGTGAGAAAAAGGTGAGACCCGACGCTCTGGTTATCAAGACAGTTGGCGACGTGACATATGCTGAGATTCTTCAAAGAGTCAAAGTTGATGAGAATCTGAAAGGTCTTGGAGAGGCGGTAACTCGTATTCGGAGAACCCAACAAGGCGAACTGTTGTTGCAGTTAAGCCAGGCTGGTCAGGATACGAGCGCATTTAAGGCCCTCATTGGCGATACGCTTGGAGAAGCTGCGGAGGTGCGTTCCCTGTCCCACAGGGTCTCGATCGAGTGCAAGGACTTGGACGAGATCACAACCAAGGAGGACATACTTAATGCACTACACAGCCAACTGGAGATTACGGATGCCAAACTGGAGGACATAAATCTGCGCAAAGGATATGGAGGGACCCAGACTGCCTCAATCAGACTGGCAGCAGAAAGTGCTCGCAAGGCGCTATCAGTCGGACTGATAAAAGTAGGCTGGGTCAGGTGTAGACTGCGCGAGCGGATATCCGTTACGAAATGTTTCCGCTGCCTCGAATTTGGTCACGTTGCAAGACAGTGCAGGAGCGATGTTGACAGATCGAAGCTGTGCCGTAGATGTGGGAAGGTTGACCACATCGCAAAGGATTGCGAGGCGGAGCCACAGTGCATGTTCTGCAAGGACAAGGCCACGGACTGGAAGCACATCGCTGGCAGTGGTAGATGCCCCCTGTTTAGGAGCGCGCTCGCCAAACGTTCAGCATGAGGTGCATCCAACTGAACCTCAACCATTGCGAAGCTGCACAGTCCCTCCTGATGCAAGCTGTGAGAGAGAGGAGTCCAAATGTCGTCCTGTTATGCGAGCCATACAAGCCGATTCCAGGAAGCGGATGGGTATCCAGCAGGTGTAGAAAGGCAGCCATATGGGCCGTGGACACTCCCCCTAAAGAGGTTGACGTGTCAAAAGATGGTTTTGTCAGAGCGAAGCTTAGAGGGGTTACCTTCTACAGCTGCTACGCTCCGCCGAGCTGGGACCTAGTGCGATTTGAAAGACTGCTGTCGGACATTACAGAAGACTCGCGTGGCAGAGCTCCTCTAGTAATAGTGGGAGACTTCAACGCATGGGCTGTGGAATGGGGCAGCAAGGAGACTACCGCCAGAGGAACAGCGCTGCTGGAGCATTTCTCGTCGCTGGACGTCGGACTGGCAAACGATGGAAGACAGCTGACCTACTGGAAGGCTGGTCGAGGCTCCATCATAGACCTCACTTTTCTTAGCAGCTCGCTGTGTAGGAACGTGAGATGGAGAGTCAGTGACGAGTTCACCCACAGCGACCACCAAGCGATTCATTTCGATCTTGGAGGAGGAAGGCGAAACCAGCAGCGAGCCACTACAGCAGGTCCAAAATGGAAGGACAGGTCTTTGGACGCGGACACCTTCGCGTATGTCCTGAGTCTTTCGAACTGGAGCCTGACAGCAAGATCGGTGGATGATAAGGCGCAGCAGCTCTCAAATATCTTGAATGCGGCATGCGATTCATCTATGCCCAGGAGGAAGAACAGTAGACGTGGTTCGCCCTGCTACTGGTGGACCGACCAGATAGCCCAGTTGAGGAAAGCCTGTCTAAGAGCCAGAAGACGCAGCCAGAGGGCAAGGGGACGTGCTGAGTTTGATGCCCGGATGGAGGATCTCAGGACGGCGAAGCGAGCATTAAAGCAGGCCATAAAGAAGAGCAAGTCTGACTGCTTCAAACAGACTTGCGAGGAGGCTGACGTAAACCCCTGGGGGACAGCCTACAAGGTCGTCACGAAAAAGATCAGGAGTCAAAACTCGCCGAGAGTGACATGCCCGATTTTGCTTCGTAGAATCGTCGAGGCACTGTTCCCACAGCATCTGGAGCTGAACGAAGCTAGTTTTCTGCATCAAATCCCACCATGGCAGCCTATCTCTACTGCCGAGATCACAGCGGCAACAAAGCATATCGGCGACAGAAAAGCACCAGGACCAGACGGCATACCCAACAAGGCCCTGAAGCTCGCAGTAGCCACTAGACCGGAGGTATTTGTTGACATGTTTAACAACTGCCTCCAGGAAGGAGCGATCCCAAAGCAATGGAAACTGCAGCGGCTCATACTCCTGCCAAAGGGAAACAAGCCCGCTGAGGAGCCGTCCGGATACCGGTCGATATGCCTTCTAGACACGGTTGGCAAGATACTGGAGCGTATACTGTACAACAGGCTTCTGCTTGTAGTCGAGGAGAACAACGCAATGTCCGCTTCCCAGTACGGATTCCGCAAGGCGAAGTCAACGGTGGATGCGATCCAGGCGGTGGTCAGCATAGCAAAGAAGGCAATTCAGGGAACCCGGTGGAGATGGGGCGACAAGGAGTACTGTGCGGTAGTAACTCTGGATATCCGGAATGCATTTAACTCGGCGAGTTGGTCGCGAATCAGAGATGCTCTGCTTCGGATCGGGATTCCAGCATACCTACTGCGGATAATATCCAATTATCTGTCGGAAAGGGTGCTGGAGTACGAGACGGAAGAGGGCTCAAAGCGCTACAGGGTGACAGCTGGTGTTCCACAAGGCTCGGTCCTTGGCCCCCTTCTGTGGAATATCATGTACGACGATGTGCTCAGACTCCAACTGCCTGATGGATGCAGTCTTATTGGCTTTGCTGACGACCTAGCTTTGGTGGTGGTGGCTAAGGAAGTTGGTGCAGTAGAGGCGGCCGCCAATGCAGCAATAAGAGTTATCGCTCTGTGGATGGATGAGTCTGGCCTTGACCTGGCGGGCCATAAAACGGAGGCGGTGCTCATAACGAGCAGAAAAAAGGTGGATTATATGAGCGTCCAGGTGGGGAACACGACAATCAGGTCATCCGAATCCATCAAGTACCTGGGTATCTTGTTGGATAACCGTCTGAGTTTCCGTCCTCATGTTGAGTACGTTACCCAAAAGGCGTCAAAGATGCAGGGAGCACTGTCGAGGATGCTGCCAAACATCGGCGGACCGAAGGTCGGAAGGCGGCTGCTTCTGGCAAGAGTAGTTGCGTCCATCCTTCTCTACGCTGCGCCGATCTGGGCCAAAGCCTTACACGGTAACATGAGTCTTCGAAGGAAACTTGCAGCACCTTACAGACTATGTGCTCTTCGAGTGATATCGGGGTTCAGGACTGTGTCGTATGACGCAGCCCTGGTACTAGCAGGAATGATACCTGTGGACATCCTGGCAACGGAGATGCAAGATATCTACGAAGCACGCGCAGAGTTAGGAAGCGGCATACCAGTGGAGGCAATAAGGAGATCGGAGAGGCAGGCATCTCTAGCTACGTGGCAAGCTAGATGGGACGCGACCGCCAATGGACGATGGACGCATCGGCTCATTCCAAAGGTGCAGGAATGGTTGGAAAGGAGTAGAGGAGAGGTAAACTTCCACCTCACCCAGTTTCTAACGGGTCATGGAGGATACCGAAAGTACCTACACAGGTTTAAGCACGAGGATAGACCGGAGTGCCCGAACTGCCCCAATTCGAGCGAGGACCCGGAGCATGTGCTATACCATTGTGTAAGGTATAGCGCCCTTACGACTTTCGTCCCATCACCGGAGAACCTGATTGCGTTCATGCTGCAGACGGAGGACAACTGGAGGAACGCGAGTCAGCTCATTACAGGCATCCAGAGCGATCTGAGACGATGCGAAAAAGAGCGCCGCGTAAGAGAAAATGCCTAAGGTAGGCAGCCCCTCCCCGCGAAGTAATACTTTGCGGTGATCCCGCGGGGAGTGAGGTGAGAGTGTGTGTGAGGGTGTGTTTGCTGGTCGTGTTCTCACACCGAGCAGCCTGGTTGACACGATGCTCGGAGACGCTGTATTTTGGACGGCTTTTAATAATTTTGCTGCCGTTACCATGAAGGAGCTTCGTAGGTGCGAGCGTCTAAGGAGGGAGGCAGCATAAGGAGTTCCATCGACCCTGCGAAGCAATGCTTCGCGGCCGTACCGCAGGGTAGCGGAATTTCTTATGTTTAATTTATTGTTGTTTAGCTTTTAGTTATTGTTAATAAAGAATTAAAAAAAAAAAAACACATACACACACACATACACATACACATACACATACACATACACATACACATACACATACACATACACATACACATACACATACACATACACATACACATACACATACACATACACATACACATACACATACACATACACATACACATACACATACACATACACATACACATACACATACACATACACATACACATACACATACACATACACATACACATACACATACACATACACATACACATACACATACACATACACATACACATACACATACACATACACATACACATACACATACACATACACATACACATACACATACACATACACATACACATACACATACACATACACATACACATACACATACACATACACATACACATACACATACACATACACATACACATACACATACACATACACACATACACATACACATACACATACACATACACATACACATACACATACACATACACATACACATACACATACACATACACATACACATACACATACACATACACATACACATACACATACACATACACATACACATACACATACACATACACACATACACATACACATACACATACACATGACACAGTTTTACATTATCGCTGGTCGGTTGTGTTTTCCTCGGTGCTCCGTGAAAGTTGCTTTTCCTGTGTCTACACCTACAAAAATAAAGCCGTGGTGATACCTTTTGTGATCTGGGCACTGCACTCTACCTACCGGACGACTGCAAGCTGATCTGGACCTATTTTCTGCCCGGCATTGTCGCCGCAAGCGCCGCTGGACAGCCCAAGCTGGCGCAAGTTGGTTGGTGAGAGAGGGGAGGGTTGCATTTTTCCCCGTATCCCGTTTTCCACAATTTTCGCCCGCCTTTTCGTTTTTCCACTCCCGTCTTTGGCAATAATCACTTGTCATTTGATCAGTGTTGGATAACGGCACCACGCAAATCAGCTGGCTCAGGGTTGCTGATTGGCTCGCGATAAGCGATATACGCATGCGATATACGCTTCGTAGCAATCACCTTTTTTCAACGAGCGTCGCGGGAGCTACGCGGGAGTTTTCGCCGTTACCATTCAAACTCAAATTCAAATTCGGAGGATAAGGAATCTTTTCTACATTAAAGCTGCGGATATATTTTTATATTTTTGCTTATTGCGGATACGCTCTATTGTGCGTTCTAAGTTCTGCTTTAAATATATAAAAGTATATACGGCGATATTAATTATATATTTTATATATTTTTATATCTATATATATAAAACTCTTTGTCCTGACTGACTGACTGACTGACTGACTGACTGACTGACTGAGTCATCACGCTGTAGGCCAAACGGTTCAAGATATTAAGATGAAATTTTTACACAACATAGCTGAGACATAATTATCGTGCAATAAGACGGGATTTTTGATATCCCCACTGGAAGGGGCTAAAATGGGGGGTCAAAGGTCAAAATTGCTTAGTATGAAATTTTGTTTTGTTTTCTGAGCTATCTTAACCAAACTCACAGATTATGTATTTCTTACTCACTGCTACATCCTGAGAAAATTTGGTCAAGATCGGACCACTATATCATATAGCTGCCATAGGAACAACCAGATGCAAATTAAAACTTTGTATGAAGATCTTTGTTATTTTTTGAGATATCTCAACCAAACTCACAGATTATGTATTTCTTACTCACTGCTACATCCTGAGAAAATTTGGTCAAGATCGGACCACTATATCATATAGCTGCCATAGGAACAACCAGATGCAAATTAAAACTTTGTATGAAGATCTTTGTTATTTTTTGAGATATCTCAACCAAACTCACAGATTATGTATTTCTTACTCACTGCTACATCCTGAGAAAATTTGGTCAAGATCGGACCACTATATCATATAGCTGCCATAGGAACAACCAGATGCAAATTAAAACTTTGTATGAAGATCTTTGTTATTTTTTGAGATATCTCAACCAAACTCACAGATTATGTATTTCTTACTCACTGCTACATCCTGAGAAAATTTGGTCAAGATCGGACCACTATATCATATAGCTGCCATAGGAACAACCAGATGCAAATTAAAACTTTGTATGAAGATCTCTGTTATTTTTTGAGATATCTCAACCAAACTCACAGATTATGTATTTCTTACTCACTGCTACATCCTGAGAAAATTTGGTCAAGTTCGGACCACTATATCATATAGCTGCCATAGGAACAATCAGATGCAAATTAAAACTTTGTATGAAGATCTTTGTTATTTTTTCAGATATCTCAACCAAACTCACAGATTATGGATTTCGTAGTCATTGTAACATTCTGTAAAAATTTGGTCAAGATCAGATCACTATATCGTATAGCTGCCATAGGAACAGTGGCTTTTAATGCTATTAATAAACAATCAAAAGAAGATGGACAGGGGGATGGGGTGGAGGAAGGGGGGGGGGTGTTACGATTCATTACTCTTGCTGCCATAATCCAATTGCAGCGAAAACTTTAAAACAGCGAGCAGCGAGAATGTAAATTCTCTATATTATATAAAGTACTACTTATTGCTATTATCTTAAGTCCAATTACAGGGAAAAATTCCCGCTATCTAATTAGAAATGACATAAGGTCTGGCTATAGCTGTGAGAAATGTTCCCTATTTTCACTCCACATTTTTCCCCGAGATTTCAGCGAGCGTAGCGAGCCGGGGGTTGGCGAGCGAAGCGAGCAGGGGGCAAAACCCCTAGTTTTTATATATTTTTATATTTTTACGATGTGCTCCAGACTCCAACTGCCTGATGGATGCAGTCTTATTGGCTTTGCTGATGACCTAGCTTTGGTGGTGGTGGCTAAGGAAGTTGGTGCAGTAGAGGCGGCCGCCAATGCAGCAATAAGAGTTATCGCTCTGTGGATGGATGAGTCTGGCCTTGACCTGGCGGGCCATAAAACGGAGGCGGTGCTCATAACGAGCAGAAAAAAGGTGGATTATATGAGCGTCCAGGTGGGGAACACGACAATCAGGTCATCCGAATCCATCAAGTACCTGGGTATCTTGTTGGATAACCGTCTGAGTTTCCGTCCTCATGTTGAGTACGTTACCCAAAAGGCGTCAAAGATGCAGGGAGCACTGTCGAGGATGCTGCCAAACATCGGCGGACCGAAGGTCGGAAGGCGGCTGCTTCTGGCAAGAGTAGTTGCGTCCATCCTTCTCTACGCTGCGCCGATCTGGGCCAAAGCCTTACACGGTAACATGAGTCTTCGAAGGAAACTTGCAGCACCTTACAGACTATGTGCTCTTCGAGTGATATCGGGGTTCAGGACTGTGTCGTATGACGCAGCCCTGGTACTAGCAGGAATGATACCTGTGGACATCCTGGCAACGGAGATGCAAGATATCTACGAAGCACGCGCAGAGTTAGGAAGCGGCATACCAGTGGAGGCAATAAGGAGATCGGAGAGGCAGGCATCTCTAGCTACGTGGCAAGCTAGATGGGACGCGACCGCCAATGGACGATGGACGCATCGGCTCATTCCAAAGGTGCAGGAATGGTTGGAAAGGAGTAGAGGAGAGGTAAACTTCCACCTCACCCAGTTTCTAACGGGTCATGGAGGATACCGAAAGTACCTACACAGGTTTAAGCACGAGGATAGACCGGAGTGCCCGAACTGCCCCAATTCGAGCGAGGACCCGGAGCATGTGCTATACCATTGTGTAAGGTATAGCGCCCTTACGACTTTCGTCCCATCACCGGAGAACCTGATTGCGTTCATGCTGCAGACGGAGGACAACTGGAGGAACGCGAGTCAGCTCATTACAGGCATCCAGAGCGATCTGAGACGATGCGAAAAAGAGCGCCGCGTAAGAGAAAATGCCTAAGGTAGGCAGCCCCTCCCCGCGAAGTAATACTGGCGGTGATCCCGCGGGGAGTGAGGTGAGAGTGTGTGTGAGGGTGTGTTTGCTGGTCGTGTTCTCACACCGAGCAGCCTGGTTGACACGATGCTCGGAGACGCTGTATTTTGGACGGCTTTTAATAATTTTGCTGCCGTTACCATGAAGGAGCTTCGTAGGTGCGAGCGTCTAAGGAGGGAGGCAGCATAAGGAGTTCCATCGACCCTGCGAAGCAATGCTTCGCGGCCGTACCGCAGGGTAGCGGAATTTCTTATGTTTAATTTATTGTTGTTTAGCTTTTAGTTATTGTTAATAAAGAATTAAAAAAAAAAAAAAAACACATACACACACATACACATACACATACACATACACATACACATACACATACACATACACATACACATACACATACACATACACATACACATACACATACACATACACATACACATACACATACACATACACATACACATACACATACACATACACATACACATACACATACACATACACATACACATACACATACACATACACATACACATACACATACACATACACATACACATACACATACACATACACATACACATACACATACACACACATACACATACACATACACATACACACATACACATACACATACACATACACATGACACAGTTTTACATTATCGCTGGTCGGTTGTGTTTTCCTCGGTGCTCCGTGAAAGTTGCTTTTCCTGTGTCTACACCTACAAAAATAAAGCCGTGGTGATACCTTTTGTGATCTGGGCACTGCACTCTACCTACCGGACGACTGCAAGCTGATCTGGACCTATTTTCTGCCCGGCATTGTCGCCGCAAGCGCCGCTGGACAGCCCAAGCTGGCGCAAGTTGGTTGGTGAGAGAGGGGAGGGTTGCATTTTTCCCCGTATCCCGTTTTCCACAATTTTCGCCCGCCTTTCGTTTTTCCACGTCCATCCTTCTCTACGCTGCGCCGATCTGGGCCAAAGCCTTACACGGTAACATGAGTCTTCGAAGGAAACTTGCAGCACCTTACAGACTATGTGCTCTTCGAGTGATATCGGGGTTCAGGACTGTGTCGTATGACGCAGCCCTGGTACTAGCAGGAATGATACCTGTGGACATCCTGGCAACGGAGATGCAAGATATCTACGAAGCACGCGCAGAGTTAGGAAGCGGCATACCAGTGGAGGCAATAAGGAGATCGGAGAGGCAGGCATCTCTAGCTACGTGGCAAGCTAGATGGGACGCGACCGCCAATGGACGATGGACGCATCGGCTCATTCCAAAGGTGCAGGAATGGTTGGAAAGGAGTAGAGGAGAGGTAAACTTCCACCTCACCCAGTTTCTAACGGGTCATGGAGGATACCGAAAGTACCTACACAGGTTTAAGCACGAGGATAGACCGGAGTGCCCGAACTGCCCCAATTCGAGCGAGGACCCGGAGCATGTGCTATACCATTGTGTAAGGTATAGCGCCCTTACGACTTTCGTCCCATCACCGGAGAACCTGATTGCGTTCATGCTGCAGACGGAGGACAACTGGAGGAACGCGAGTCAGCTCATTACAGGCATCCAGAGCGATCTGAGACGATGCGAAAAAGAGCGCCGCGTAAGAGAAAATGCCTAAGGTAGGCAGCCCCTCCCCGCGAAGTAATACTTTGCGGTGATCCCGCGGGGAGTGAGGTGAGAGTGTGTGTGAGGGTGTGTTTGCTGGTCGTGTTCTCACACCGAGCAGCCTGGTTGACACGATGCTCGGAGACGCTGTATTTTGGACGGCTTTTAATAATTTTGCTGCCGTTACCATGAAGGAGCTTCGTAGGTGCGAGCGTCTAAGGAGGAGGCAGCATAAGGAGTTCCATCGACCCTGCGAAGCAATGCTTCGCGGCCGTACCGCAGGGTAGCGGAATTTCTTATGTTTAATTTATTGTTGTTTAGCTTTTAGTTATTGTTAATAAAGAATTAAAAAAAAAAAAAAAACACATACACACACACATACACATACACATACACATACACATACACATACACATACACATACACATACACATACACATACACATACACATACACATACACATACACATACACATACACATACACATACACATACACATACACATACACATACACATACACATACACATACACATACACATACACATACACATACACATACACATACACATACACATACACATACACATACACATACACATACACATACACATACACATACACATACACATACACATACACATACACATACACATACACATACACATACACATACACATACACATACACATACACATACACATACACATACACATACACATACACATACACATACACATACACATGACACAGTTTTACATTATCGCTGGTCGGTTGTGTTTTCCTCGGTGCTCCGTGAAAGTTGCTTTTCCTGTGTCTACACCTACAAAAATAAAGCCGTGGTGATACCTTTTGTGATCTGGGCACTGCACTCTACCTACCGGACGACTGCAAGCTGATCTGGACCTATTTTCTGCCCGGCATTGTCGCCGCAAGCGCCGCTGGACAGCCCAAGCTGGCGCAAGTTGGTTGGTGAGAGAGGGGAGGGTTGCATTTTTCCCCGTATCCCGTTTTCCACAATTTTCGCCCGCCTTTTCGTTTTTCCACTCCCGTCTTTGGCAATAATCACTTGTCATTTGATCAGTGTTGGATAACGGCACCACGCAAATCAGCTGGCTCAGGGTTGCTGATTGGCTCGCGATAAGCGATATACGCATGCGATATACGCTTCGTAGCAATCACCTTTTTTCAACGAGCGTCGCGGGAGCTACGCGGGAGTTTTCGCCGTTACCATTCAAACTCAAATTCAAATTCGGAGGATAAGGAATCTTTTCTACATTAAAGCTGCGGATATATTTTTATATTTTTGCTTATTGCGGATACGCTCTATTGTGCGTTCTAAGTTCTGCTTTAAATATATAAAAGTATATACGGCGATATTAATTATTTATTTTATATATTTTTATATCTATATATATAAAACTCTTTGTCCTGACTGACTGACTGACTGACTGACTGACTGACTGACTGACTGACTGACTGACTGACTGACTGACTGACTGACTGACTGAGTCATCACGCTGTAGGCCAAACGGTTCAAGATATTAAGATGAAATTTTTACACAACATAGCTGAGACATAATTATCGTGCAATAAGACGGGATTTTTGATATCCCCACTGGAAGGGGCTAAAATGGGGGTCAAAGGTCAAAATTGCTTAGTATGAAATTTTGTTTTGTTTTCTGAGCTATCTTAACCAAACTCACAGATTATGTATTTCTTACTCACTGCTACATCCTGAGAAAATTTGGTCAAGATCGGACCACTATATCATATAGCTGCCATAGGAACAACCAGATGCAAATTAAAACTTTGTATGAAGATCTTTGTTATTTTTTGAGATATCTCAACCAAACTCACAGATAATGTATTTCTTACTCACTGCTACATCCTGAGAAAATTTGGTCAAGATCGGACCACTATATCATATAGCTGCCATAGGAACAACCAGATGCAAATTAAAACTTTGTATGAAGATCTTTGTTATTGGTTATTGGTGGTGGTGGCTAAGGAAGTTGGTGCAGTAGAGGCGGCCGCCAATGCAGCAATAAGAGTTATCGCTCTGTGGATGGATGAGTCTGGCCTTGACCTGGCGGGCCATAAAACGGAGGCGGTGCTCATAACGAGCAGAAAAAAGGTGGATTATATGAGCGTCCAGGTGGGGAACACGACAATCAGGTCATCCGAATCCATCAAGTACCTGGGTATCTTGTTGGATAACCGTCTGAGTTTCCGTCCTCATGTTGAGTACGTTACCCAAAAGGCGTCAAAGATGCAGGGAGCACTGTCGAGGATGCTGCCAAACATCGGCGGACCGAAGGTCGGAAGGCGGCTGCTTCTGGCAAGAGTAGTTGCGTCCATCCTTCTCTACGCTGCGCCGATCTGGGCCAAAGCCTTACACGGTAACATGAGTCTTCGAAGGAAACTTGCAGCACCTTACAGACTATGTGCTCTTCGAGTGATATCGGGGTTCAGGACTGTGTCGTATGACGCAGCCCTGGTACTAGCAGGAATGATACCTGTGGACATCCTGGCAACGGAGATGCAAGATATCTACGAAGCACGCGCAGAGTTAGGAAGCGGCATACCAGTGGAGGCAATAAGGAGATCGGAGAGGCAGGCATCTCTAGCTACGTGGCAAGCTAGATGGGACGCGACCGCCAATGGACGATGGACGCATCGGCTCATTCCAAAGGTGCAGGAATGGTTGGAAAGGAGTAGAGGAGAGGTAAACTTCCACCTCACCCAGTTTCTAACGGGTCATGGAGGATACCGAAAGTACCTACACAGGTTTAAGCACGAGGATAGACCGGAGTGCCCGAACTGCCCCAATTCGAGCGAGGACCCGGAGCATGTGCTATACCATTGTGTAAGGTATAGCGCCCTTACGACTTTCGTCCCATCACCGGAGAACCTGATTGCGTTCATGCTGCAGACGGAGGACAACTGGAGGAACGCGAGTCAGCTCATTACAGGCATCCAGAGCGATCTGAGACGATGCGAAAAAGAGCGCCGCGTAAGAGAAAATGCCTAAGGTAGGCAGCCCCTCCCCGCGAAGTAATACTTTGCGGTGATCCCGCGGGGAGTGAGGTGAGAGTGTGTGTGAGGGTGTGTTTGCTGGTCGTGTTCTCACACCGAGCAGCCTGGTTGACACGATGCTCGGAGACGCTGTATTTTGGACGGCTTTTAATAATTTTGCTGCCGTTACCATGAAGGAGCTTCGTAGGTGCGAGCGTCTAAGGAGGGAGGCAGCATAAGGAGTTCCATCGACCCTGCGAAGCAATGCTTCGCGGCCGTACCGCAGGGTAGCGGAATTTCTTATGTTTAATTTATTGTTGTTTAGCTTTTAGTTATTGTTAATAAAGAATTAAAAAAAAAAAAAAAACACATACACACACACATACACATACACATACACATACACACATACACATACACATACACATACACATACACATACACATACACATACACATACACATACACATACACATACACATACACATACAACATACACATACACATACACATACACATACACATACACATACACATACACATACACATACACATACACATACACATACACATACACATACACATACACATACACATACACATACACATACACATACACATACACATACACATACACATACACATACACATACACATACACATACACATACACATACACATACACATACACATACACATACACATACACATACACATACACATACACATACACATACACATACACATACACATACACATACACATACACATACACATACACATACACATACACATACACATACACATACACATACACATACACATACACATACACATACACATACACATACACATACACACATACACATACACATACACATACACATACACATACACATACACATACACATACACATACACATACACATACACATACACATACACATACACATACACATACACATACACATACACATACACATACACATACACATACACATACACATACACATACACATACACATACACATACACATACACATACACATACACATACACATACACATACACATACACATACACATACACATACACATACACATACACATACACATACACATACACATACACATACACATACACATACACATACACATACACATACACATACACATACACATACACATACACATACACATACACATACACATACACATACACATACACATACACATACACATACACATACACATACACATACACATACACATACACATACACATACACATACACATACACACATACACATACACATACACATACACATACACATACACATACACATACACATACACATACACATACACATACACATACACATACACATACACATACAGGAGAAGTGTATGAAGTGTTTTGCGTGAGGACGTGTTTGCGAGGGGCTCCCATAGCCTGGTGTTTGGTGACGTCCCCTGCAAATGACAACTAGTGAAAGAGTGCGCAGGTCAGTGACGGAACGCTTACCTGTCTTTGACCGCTAGGGCGATGTGACGACGATGTTCCACGGATGCAGGAGGATGCATTGTGTGGCGGGAACTACATTCAAGGTACCAAGCGACTCTCTTGAGTGGAAATATCTATGTTTGCTCTCACAGCAACAAAATGTAAGTCATGCTGTCCTCGCCGATCATCTGATCGATGCGGGGATGCCAACCTAAGCGCATGTTTGCCAGGGCTGGACACTAACTAATAGGAGCATACGAAATGAGCACACAGATGGCGCCACTATAATTGGCGGGTAAAATTTAAATTTAAATTTAAATTCGACTCCCTTTCGAATTTATTTAATTAAATTTTATGGCAATGCAAATTATATACAATAAGCGACGACACGACGCTACGCACCTAAAGCACATATGACGATATAATAATATGTGCTTACATGAGTAGCGCACAGATGGCGGTACACAGGCGGCGGAATTTCAAATTCAAATACAATTTGTATTATTAAGCGATCCTGTTAAAATACAATACTCAGCAGCACACTCTTCTCACAAAATTCCCCAAAGTGTCTGTATCGTAGCGGTCGACTCTGGGGTCTGCGTCTGCGCCGTATCGGCCGGCAGCACCACATTACCTGGCAGAAGGTATAAAATTGCACCTAAATCCATGGAGCGTCTGTCCTCAGATTGAGCGGCCCCATGGTCTGCGTCTGTGCTGAAGCAGCCGGCAGTACCTAACCTGGCGGAAGGTAAAACGCAACCCAAAAAAATTTATGAAATGTCTGGAAAAAACAAAAACAATACTACTCCAGGTGGCAACCACCATTGTGGAAATCCACCCGCGTCAACTGGCGCGGCTAGGGCAGGGATTCTGGAGGCCCTAACCACCATTTCCCCCACCCCTGTTACACCAGTGGAGCACTTGGCTGGTGTACCAGATAATACTACAAGGATACAACATGGAAACCCGTTTGCGAGCAGCAATAAGATTAGGCGATCTCCAACTAGGGCATCGCAGTCCGCAAAACCAGGCATGCGCGTTGAGGCATTCACCTTCACTGCGGAAAAAGAGGACTCCGAAACTCCAAAGAGGAATAGGGAACAGGCCAGTCCGTAAAACCAAACGAGGAAAACACCCCCAAAAGAGCAGAAGGGACCCTGCGCATCGCCTAAGGCTGAAATGATCGAGCTTGGAGAAATTCTAGATGGCTTAATATTTCTGACGACCGAGAAAAAACCAGTAGTTCGCCATGTCACGATGAAACAGAAAGAAGCGTATGCGAGGATGAAACAAATTCAAGTCTCGGTGATCCAGTACCTGGAAATGATGTCAGCGACGATTGCCATACCGAGCCCGCAAGAGAGCGAGGTTGGAAACAAATCCCCACTGAGGAATCTAAGTGAGAGCGCGTCACAGACAACCCCGTCTCTTAGGCTAAAGAAGAGCAACGAAAACAAGACTGGAGACGGTAAGAAAAAGAAAAACCAGCATCCTACAAAGCAGCAAGTGCACACACCAGACACACGTAGCAAGTCGTATAGCCACGTGGCAGCTAGTGCAATGGATAAGCGGGGCCACACAGAGAAAGTCCCAAGCACAAGCAAGGAGGAGTATAAATGGCAGAAGGTAAAACCTAAACCAAAGCCGAGTACGAGACGCAAAAATCGCCCTGATGCAATACTCGTTAAGTGCAAGGAAGCAGCTGACTACGTCAAAGTTCTGGCCTCCGTGCAAACAAGCAATGAGTTACAGCAGTTTAAGGAGCAGGTGTGTGGAGTAAGACGTACTGCAGCAGGAGAGGTTCTGCTACAAATGAGCAAGGCTGCTGGTGAGGCCACACATAAATTGCAACAGGCGGTGTAAAATGTGCTGGGCGAGACAGCGGATGTCAAAATAGTCGCCGATAAGGTGCGCCTGGAGATAAGAGATCTTCCAGAATGGGCATCAGCAGACGATGTAACGCTGGAGGTATTGAAGCATTTGGAAGGTGACTTGCCGACGGAATCAGCGCCAACACTACGCAAGGGCTATCGCGGCACGCAGATAGCATCGATGCTCCTACATAAGGAAATTGCGGACAAGCTGAGGACGATGAGGAACATCCGCATTGGATGGGCAGTATGCAGCATCAGGGAGAAGATAGACCCGCGCAGATGTTACAAGTGCCTAGAATTTGGACACACTGCAGCTCGGTGTCGAAGTAAGCACGATGCGTCCGGAAAATGCTTCAACTGTGGAGAAGAGGGTCACCCCGCTAAAGACTTTAACAACAGCGCGTGCTGCATTCTGTGCACCAGAACTGGAGCCCACAAAACGAGCCACCATACGCTCAGAAGAGCCTGCCCGTTGTACGCGAAGGCAGTAAGAAGGACGCAAAATTAAGTTTCTCCAACTTAACCTCAATCACTGCAGAAGCGCACAGGACCTGTTAACACAGACAGTGCGTGAGCACGGTGTAGATGTAGCCATCCTGAGTGAGCCCTTCTGCGCTAAACAGGACGGGAGCTGGCTACAAAACGAACATCAAGGATCAGCCATTTGGAGCTGCGGAGAACCTGCATCACAACTGAGGGAGCAGCATTCGTCCAGGGGATTCGTGAGGGTCAAATTTAGTGGCATATATTTTTATAGCTGCTACATTCCGCCCAGGACGCTGATCGTAGAGTATGCCGAAATACTGGACGAGATCGTAGAAGACGCGAGAGCACGTTCCCCTGTGATTATTGCAGGAGATTTCAATGCCTGGGCAACAGAGTGGGGTAGTAAATGGACTACGGAAAGGGGAAGGACGCTCCTGAACTCCGGCAACGCACACACCTACACTAAAGCAGGACGAGGCTCGATAATAGACCTGACGTTCGCCAGCCCAGTTTTATCAAGAAACGCCACTTGGTCGGTGTCAAGTCTCTACACATATAGTGACCATCAGGCAATTCTTTGCACAATTGGTCCAAATCTGCGCAGGGTAAGATCGCCGTGTTACACAAGATGGGCTCAGGACACACTTGATGAGGAAGCCCTACTCCTCATGATGGATCACGCTAATATACGGGCCAGCGAAAACGCCGACGAGTACGCCGAAAATACTGCTAGAGCAATAAAAAATGCCTGCGATGCCGCAATGCTGCAGAAGAAGAAAGGAGGCAGCACCCGGAAGCCAGTGCACTGGTGGTCCAACGATATTGCTGATGCGAGGAGGCAGTGCATTGCAGCAAGACGTCGCCAACAACGTTCGAGAGGCAGCACACAATTCGGGCAATATTTAGAAGAGTACCGGGAAAAACGGAAAGTCCTCACCAAGGCCATCAAGAGAAGCAAGGCAAGATGCTGGGCCAAACTATGCAATGAAGCTGATGAGCAGCCATTTGGAACAGCTTACAAAATTGTAATGGGAAAGTTGGCAAGGCGACCAATGCCTACAGATCCTGACCAGCTCTGCAACATAGTGCAAACACTGTTTCCAGAACACCCACGAGTAGACCTCATGATCGAAGCTGAAAGATCTCCACCGAGGTACACGGAAGAAGCAGAAATCCTCGAAGCAGCAGCTCTTTTGAAATCCGACAAAGCTCCAGGACCAGACGGAGTACCCACCAGAGTCATTAAACTCATAGCGACAAAATGCCCGCAAACAATTGTCCAATTGTTTAATGTATGTATTAGGCAAAGGACAGTGCCAAGGAGGTGGAAGCTGCAGCGCCTGGTGCTTCTTCCAAAAAATAGCAATACGGATGACCCGGCGGCGTACAGGCCTTTATGTATGCTGGACGTAGTGGGCAAGCTATTTGAGCGCATCATTTGCAATAGACTCGGAAGAGAGCTGGAGGAAAGAAGAGGCCTGTCAGACTGGCAATTTGGCTTCAGGAAAAAGAGAAGCACACTGGATGCTATTAGCGCTGTGGTGGATATAGCCAGCAAAGCCATAGAGGGAAAGCGATGGAAGGGAGGAAAAAAGCAGTACTGCCTAATCACGACGCTGGATGTGCGCAACGCCTTCAATTCTGCAAGTTGGCCATCCATAATGAGAGCACTGCGGTCTGTTGGAATATCCGAGTACATTGTGAGCCTGGTTAGCAATTACTTCAAGGATAGGATATTGCTGTTCGATACCTCCAGAGGAAGGATGCAGCATCCAATCAGTGGTGGCGTCCCCCAAGGCTCCGTTTTGGGCCCTACACTCTGGAACGTCATGTATGACGCTGTACTGAGGCTGCCGATACCGCCTGGGACACGCATTGTGGGATTTGCGGACGATATTGCCATTGTCGCAGTGGCAAAACAACTGAAGGATGCGGAGACCAACACGAGCAGTACAATCCGCATAGTGATGGAGTGGATGGCAAATAATTCCCTCTCCCTGGCGGCGCATAAGACGGAAAGTGTCCTGATCAGCAGCAGAAAGGTGGTTGAAACGGCTACTATTGAAGTGGCTGGCTGCACAATACTCTCGAAGCCGGCCATTAAATATTTGGGAGTTCACCTTGACCACAGGCTGAGCTTTAAACAGCACTTGGACTATGCGGCAAAGAAAGCGGCGAAGGCGACGACAGCACTGTCCGGCATTATGGCGAACGTTGGAGGTCCTCGGCAGCGAAGCAGGTGGCTCATCGCTAACGTGGTGAAAAGGATAATACTCTATGCAGCACCGATATGGGCACCGGCAATGGCAGTACAGGAGTACAGCAAAGCATGTAAATCTGCATATCGCACATGCGCGCTTAGGGTGCTCAGCGCTTTTCGCACCGTTTCCAATGATGCATCCCTGGCCCTAGCTGGGATGATCCCCCTGGACTTGCTAGCTGAAGAGTCTGGATGCAGCGGTGTTCCAGCAACAAGAAGGCAGGCGACGATGGCAAAATGGCAGGAGAGGTGGCGATCTACTTCCGACGGCAATTGGACGAAACGTTTGGTCCCGGACATACGACCGTGGGTGAGTAGAAAGTACGGACAAACGGACTTCTACCTGACGCAATTACTGACAGGACATGGGTGTTTCAAATTCTATTTGCATAGGTTTAAACATGAGACGGACCCGTTTTGCACGCACTGTGCAGGGGTCATTGAAGACGCAGAACATGTCTTTTTTGTCTGTCCTAGATTTTCTGCCGAACGGGAAGAGCTAAGCCAAATTATTGGGAGGCAATTCATAGTCATTGACTTTATAGATATCCTACTTAGCTCGCAAAACAATTGGGTCGCTGTAACCCACATGGCTGCAGAAATTATGAAATCATTGCGTCGCGCTGAAAGACAGCGCAACTTGAATTCAAATTCTAGATAAGAAACTAGAAGAGGCTTTCATGCCATCTCCTCCTCGTGAGGTAATACTTAGCGGTGGTTCCGCGAGAGGGAAACGGAGAGTAGGGGTGGTTTTAGTGGGTGCAAGTCCCACACTTTTCGGCTTTTAATGCTTTCCCCCTATCCAAAAAAAAAAAAAAAAAAAAAAAAACACATACACATACACATACACATACAGACACACCAAGTTTGCTTTCAAGTGCGCGGTTGCGTTTTTACCAGTCTCCGGCGTATCTGGCGACTTTTAGCTGCTTGTTCTGGTGGATATTGAGGTGCAGACCTGTGGCAAGGGGAGGGTGAGCGTCCCTTTTGTTTTCCCTCCAGGTTGAATTGTTGTTATTGTCTTGTAAAACTATACAAAATACAATAACAATATTTCCCGCCGATACCGCCTGTGCTAGCACTCTTATTGCTACAACTAAACAGCTGTTCGTAGTGCTGGACAACGTCGAGGGATAACAGCGTCTTAGCAGTCTTACTGACTACACCTATCAGCTGATTAGCCTATACACCCACCCACATCGTGTGCTGAGCAACGGGTTCTGTGGTGCATACTTTGGGAGATACAAATTTTACCTGCCTACTTTCAGGCTAAATTATCTGCACAGTAGCCAGTATTTTCAAAATACAGAAATTCTTTTGCGGACTGATTTCTGGGACAGCCGTCTCGGATCATGGAAGAGGAAGAAAAGCGGGCCTTTTGATCGTTGCTCAACGTTGCCGCGGACGCCGACAACTCCACAACAAGTTCTCGCGAGTCCAACAAGCTCTCCAGATAAGCAAGCGGATATGTTCCCAACGACATTGAGGGCCACATTGAGCCAAATGGGCTCGGTACTTGAAGGTCTAACTGTATGGTTCAACAGCCAGCGGTACATAACCACAATACGGCGGGACGAAATCATGCAGCTGAGTTGTCTCCAAAAGCTTGCTGTTGAGCTTTGTAGCTCGGAATCGGTGAGCACAGGAGTGCAAACGACGCCAACGGTCACTAGACCTAATATCGAAGCGGAGAAACCGGAGAAAGCTAAGCAGGGAGTATCATTTAAAAATGCGACGGTGGCCAGTGGCAGAGACAATGATACACCAAAACGGCAGAGAGACCCAGCCTGGGAACAGCGCAGAACGCCTCCCAAAAAGAGTAAACGGCAAATCAAACAACATCAGGCAGAAGTTACCCCGCAAAATTCCGGTGCAAAACCAGTAACGCAAGGAGTGTCTTCAAAATTTGGGAGAGAAATGGACCTTGGTCAATAAGCGGCAGAAACAAAGAGACCGTATTCGCACTGATGCCATAGCGGTGTCGGGTGTGGGTACATGCTCCTACTCGGACATTTTAAAAATGGTCAAGAGCGATCCATCGCTAAAACATCTGAGCAACGATGTACGTAGCATCAGGAAAGCTGCGAATGGCGATCTTCTACTCAGGCTGGATAGAAAGCCAACGCACAACTCAGATGAGCTGAAAGAAGCAGTAAGTAAGGCTTTGGGCAGTTGTGCAGTAGTAAAGAAGCTGACGGAGACGGCGCAAGTTGAGATTCGTGACTTAGACGAGCTGGTCAACAAAGAAGAAATTGCTGAAGCAATCAAACTGGCCCTGGAGGACCCATCGCTGGGTAGCGAGGTGGTAAAATCGTTGAGGGCATTGAAGGACGGCCAACAAGTGGCGACATTGATCCTGCCAGCTGCAAAGGCAAAGACGTTGGTAAACATGAAGAAAATTCGAATTGGATGGGTAATCTGCCGTGTACGCGAAATATTGCAGCCAAAACGCTGCTATAGATGCCTTGGGTACGGCCACATGGCAGCAAAATGCACCAGTGCTGAGGATCTGAAGGATGTGTGCTACAAATGCGGAGAGCATGGCCACCTGGCCAGAACCTGTAGCAAACCATTCAAATGCAGGTTATGTGTACGCATTGGGGAAAACCCTACAGACCACGCAGCGGGCAGCTTCCGATGCCCAGCCTATCGGGAAGCTGTAAATAATATGAGATGTTAAGGTTGCTCCAAATCAACCTTAATCACTGTATCGATGCCCAAGCGCTTTTGGAGCAGTCTACAAGAGATACGCGCACCAACATTGCCGTTATCAGCGAGCCACATCACCGTATGTCAATCTGCCCGAGGACGTGGGCTGCCGACACAAGTGGTAAAGCGGTGCTATGGGCATGTGGAGCCCCATCCACTCTACTAGAAGAAACCAAATCTTTTCAAGGCTTTGTTCGCGCGAAAGTGGCCAACACATGGCTCTACAGCTGCTACTTGGCTCCTAGTCTTCAGCTGAGTGTTTTTGTAGCCATTCTGGAGGAGCTCGTAGAGGATGCCAGAGGACGAAGAGTTGTCATTGCAGGAGACTTCAATGCATGGGCCACAGAGTGGGGCAGTCCGGCCACAAATGCCAGGGGACGATCGCTTCTCGAAACACTTGCCTCTCTGGATTTAGTGCTTCTAAATACGGGCTCCCAGCTCACCTTTAGTAGAGCTGGAACCGGGTCAATCGTTGATTTAACCTTCGTCAATGCGTCCACATCAGTTGGTGCAACTTGGCAAATCAGCGACGTCTACAATGCAAGCGACCACGTCACGATTCTGATAAGCATTGGAAACAACGAACGGACAACGAACAACATTGCGCCTTACCAGAAAGCTTATCGCGTTGAGCAGTTTAATAGGCAAGCCTTTTCTGCAGCGCTTCAATCGCTTAGCACTGACGGAAACGCCGAGAATAGAGCATGCCAAATGACAAGCGCCCTAACCCAAGCTTGCGACAGGAGTATGCCGAAACGGAAATTATACAGGCGTCACCACGAGCCGACTTTTTGGTGGAATGATCGCATCGCCAATGCCCGCCATGCCTGCCTGCAGGCAAGAAGACGCTATCAGCGTTCTCGGGGTAGGCCTGGCTTCACCTGTAGACAAGAGGAGTTTAGATCCGCGAGAGAGGTACTGAAGCGTGAAATAAGAGTCAGTAAAAGGGAGTGTTTTCTTCGACTCTGTGATTCTGCTGAGAACGATCCCTGGGGCAGAGCCTACAAAATTGTAGTAAAATCAATCTACGCCGGCAAGCAGCACGCACCGACAAGTGCAACCGAGTTGAAGCTGATCGTGGAGACTTTATTTCCAAACAACGTATCGCAGCTTATTGACGAGAGCCCTCCAGGTCGGAGCACGGTCGTCCCATCTTACCCGAACATGGTCACGGAAGACGAAATTCTGGAGGTGGCTAGAAGTCTCAAAGCCAGCAAAGCCCCTGGCCCAGACAACATACCCAACCGTGCAATCAAAACAGCCCTCGCCCTACACCCCAGCGTTTTCGTGGAGCTCTTCAACACGTGCCTCATTGAAGGAATCTTTCCATCAATATGGAAGCTCCAGACATTGGTGTTGCTGCCAAAGCCAGGTAAGCCACCAAATGAGCCATCGTCATACAGGCCAATTTGTCTGCTCAATACTCTTGGGAAGATATTGGAAAAGCTGATCTCCACCAGACTGGAATTATCGATTGCGGAAGGAGGCGGATTATCTACAAACCAATTTGGTTTTAGAAAAGCAAGCTCCACCATGGACGCCATAGGTATGGTGACCAATATTGCTTCGCAAGCTATACAAGGCACAAGATGGCAGGGTGGCTCGAAAAAGTATTGTTTAGTCGCTACACTGGATGTAAGGAATGCCTTCAATACTGCCAGGTGGGACAGAATATTACAGGCACTGGCCGATTATTGTGTCCCTGATTATCTCCTGAAGGTAATAAAAAGCTATTTCTGTGGACGAGAGCTTCAGTATTTCACTGCTGATGGGAAGAAAACACACCAAGTGTCTGCCGGAGTTCCTCAGGGATCTGTCTTGGGACCTCTCCTTTGGAACGCCATGTACGACGGAGTTTTGCGGCTAGCGCTTCCCCCTGGTGCGGACCTCGTTGGTTTTGCTGATGATGTGGCGATAGTGGTGGTTGGCAAGGAGCTTCGTTCAACAGAACAGACGTGTAGCACTTGCATAGCCTCTGTCCAACGCTGGCTATCCTCAGCCGGACTACAACTTGCAGCCCAAAAAACCGAAGCTGTCCTCATAAGCAGCCGGAAACTGGTGGAGACTGCAAATATAATCGTTGGAAGCACAACGGTATCCTCAAAACGTGCCATAAAGTACCTTGGGGTTATGTTGGACACAAGGCTGTCCTTTAGGGAGCACATGGAATACATCCACACCAAGGCTGCAGTATCCAACCGAGCACTCTCAAGGATTATGCTCAACACTCGAGGGCCTAAACAGCAACGCAGACTACTACTGATGAGCGTAGCCAAAGCGACAATCCTCTACGCAGCACCCATCTGGTCAAAAGCAATGGCGGTACCAACTTATAGCCGAGGGATCTGCTCTACCTATCGGCTAAGTGCCATTCGTGTTTGCTGTGCGTTCCGTACTATTTCCGACGAGGCTGCCTTAGTAATAGCAGGAATGGTACCAATCGACGAGCTGGCCAAAGAGGCAGAGACTATTTTCAAGGCCGTAAAGCAGAACTCCGCCGACGACCTCTCGATTCGTGTTGCACGCGCTGACGCCAGACAGCGAACCATCGACCGCTGGCAAACCCGCTGGGATCGCTCCTTAAAAGGTCGCTGGACCCACCGTCTGATCCCCAGCCTTGCAGCTTGGCTCAAAAGACGACATGGTGAGGTTAATTTCTATTTAACACAAATCCTCTCAGGTCATGGGTGCTTTCGAAAATACCTTAAACGTTTCGGCCACGACGATTCTGATGAGTGCCCATCGTGTGGGCGTGGTACAGTGGAGGATCCCCATCACGTGGTGTTTGAGTGCGCTAGGTTTGCGCATTACAGGGGTAGATTGGAGGAGGCTATGGGCGGCCCCATCACCGAGGACAGCCTTGTAAGCGGAATGCTGGAATCGCCCAGTAAATGGAAAGCAGCAAGCACCTTTGCAGCAGCTCTCATGACGGAGCTGAGAAGGGAGGAGCGCAGCAGAAGGAGCTCATAAAATAGCTAAAGGTGGCACCAAGGGACCTACGAAGCATTGCCTCGCGGCCGTACCGTTGGCACCCAGTGCCACTTATAGTTTTTTGTTTTTTGTTTGTTATTAGTACTAAGTCTCTCAATAAATGGAATATAAAAAAAAAAAAAAAAAAAAAAAACCCATACACATACACATACACATACACATACACTTACACATACACATACGACTAACAAGACACGGGGATGTTTCTACTCGGAGAGGGGCCCTTGAGGCGGAAAGATTCTGATCGTCATTAACATGGCAATGGCCAGGTCTATTCCTCTTTAGAGTAGTTAAAGCAACTCGTTACCTCCGGCACTTTGTCAGGTATCCCCTGGATAGGCGCTATGCACCCGCCTGGCGCCTAGCCAAAACGAGAAGGCGACTAAGACTGAGACCAGTAAAGTCTTAGGATTGGACACTGGAACCCCATACTTGGATTAGACGACATAGGTGCTGATGGCAGCAGTATTCTATCACCTCAGTAGGCGGAGTGACATCTAGCTGAAATGGCTGTTAGGCTAATGCTGCTGCCGTCTCCGTCCCGCGAAAATAGTGGCGAATCTCCAACGCACGCTTCTTGTTCCGTCGCCATTAAGTTGGCCGTACAGGCTCAGTTGAATAATTCCTGACCAACGCGGATCCGGCTCTGAACTCTTGACCCCATAAAGGCGAGAGTCAACCCCTGCATGGCCTCCCTGCTTGCAAAGATAACCATGGGATCTTAACGCGACTGTACAACGGACAAGAATAACGACTTGGAGTTGGGACCCAATTACATGAGCAATAATCAAAAAACCCCCCAGATGATGATGGAGAAGGTGCATGGCGTCCACGGTAGAAGTACTGAGGAGGCGAGGAGCGCAAATACGGGCTCAGTCCCGGTTAGTGCGGCAAGCACCAACTCGATAGAGAACGGAGCGACCAATCCATTCCAGAAGAGGATGGCCAGGTCTCCCACCGGCACACCATCTACCAGTGCCATGGCGCCGGCAGCAGTGAGTTTGAGTCGAAGCATGGCTTTTGGTTCGGGCTCGAAAGCTAGATCTCCAACAATAACGTTGGGTACGGCGGATGCACGGGACACGCGAAGCGGAAGCTGCCTGGATAAACTCGGATCTAGGATCCGTGAGCTAAACAGGATGCTAGTTGGTCGAAGGTCGATACACCAGCCAATGAGAGACCTTATCGAGAACATCACCGACTTGTTCAACGACGCCATGGAAGAGCGGGCTTCTGTAGTCTGTAATAACGCAAGGCCGGAAAACACAGCAGTGGTAGTCAACGTTGAAGAGACGCCACCTCGTAGGAAGTCGCCGAAGACACAGCCGGAAGGTAAACGTGCTAGAGCAGATCGTGGCGAGCTGCTTACCCCGCCACCTGGTCCCAAAAAAACCAAATCGGCAGCTAACAGGAGACCACCCTCAGAGCCAACGACGAAGAGCCCTAAAGTTGCTCCTAAGCGAGAAGAATGGAAGGTAGTCGGCAAGAAAAAGGCTAGAGTCAAAACGGCAAGACCAGACGCTATCATGGTTCGGGGCACAGGCGATATATTGTACGCTGACATCCTCCGCACGGTGAAAACGGAGTCCAGGATGAAGGACCTAGCGCAGCACGTAAAGGGCATCAGGAAGACGGCCGGAGGTGAGCTGCTCTTCGAGCTCTCAAAGGCCTCAGACCCAAACACGAAGGCTATGCACGACGCAGTGGAGTTGCTTTTTGGCTCGGATGTGGAGGTCAGATCCCTCTCGGAGACGATAACGCTCGAAGTGAAGGATCTCGACGAGGTCACAACAAAAGAGGAGGTGCTGGAGTCGCTCATCGCAGAGTTTGGTGAGATCCAGCTCAGTGCCGCCTCAATTGTCTCACTCAGGCGGGCGTACGGAGGCACACAGATAGCCACCATCAGACTTCCGGCAAAGAGTGCAGAGAAGTTACTCGAAGCAGAAAAGGTAAGGATAGGATGGGTCGTTTGCAGGGTTAGGAGGAAAACAACGCCAATCCGGTGCTTCAAGTGCATGGAGTTTGGGCACGTCGCTGGCAGATGCCCGAATGCAGAAGACTGCGCGGGAGCGTGCTTCAAATGCGGAGAGAAGGGGCACCAGGCAAAAACCTGCAAAAACGCTGCAAAGTGCCTTCTTTGCAGCCGTAAAGGAGAAGAGGACACTAAGCACCCCGCTAACAGTGTTTTATGTCCACTTTTTAAGCGAGCGTTAACCCGAACGAAGAGGAAATGATCAGACTATACCAGCTAAATCTGAATCACTGCCAAGCAGCGCAGGATCTCCTGACTCAATCGCTGAATGAGTCAAAGAGTGACGTGGCCATATTAAGTGAACCTCATCGATCGAAATCCTCCAATATGTGGGCTGCGGATATCTCGAGAAAAGCTGTAGCCTGGAGTCTGTCATTCCCTATTACCGACAGGAAATCCTACCAGTGTTTCGTGCGCATCAAGATAAACACCTTGTTCGTGTATAGCTGCTATTTGCCGCCCTCGCTGAGCCTGCGTGAGTTCCAAGCTGTGATGGACGATCTGGCCGACGATGCAAGGAGTCACGCTCCCTGTATTATAGCAGGTGACTTTAACGCATGGGCAGTTGAGTGGGGTAGTGCAAGGACCAACGAGAAGGGGCGAGCAGTGCTAGAGGCGCTATCCACAGTGGATGTCGTTCTCCTAAACAAAGGGTCAACGCCCACTTTTAGCAGAGGAGTGGGAAGCTCCTGCATAGACCTGACGTTTGTCAGCAGCCGGCTGGTGCCCGCAGCGACGTGGAGCGTTAGGGATGACTTTACCTACAGCGATCACCGCGCCATCATAGTAGAGATAAGGAGGGAAGTCACACCTGTCCAAGCACGGAAAGGTATTAGATACCAAACTGGGACGATGGACAGAGAAGCCTTTAGCTGCATGTTGGACGGCCTCCACCTCGTTGGATCTGCAGAACAAATGGCCTCTTCATTGATGTTGCGAGTAACACAAGCATGCGACGTTGCAATGGTTAAATCTGCAACTGGATCTCGGCGTGGTGCCCCCGTTTACTGGTGGAATGACACGATAGCAAAAGCACGGAAAGATTGCTTCCATGCAAGGCGAATATACCAGAGAGCAATCAGAAGTGGAAACTTTCGAGCCCAGCTAACAGTCTTCAAGAAGAGAAAAAACACACTGAAGAAACTGATCCGCTCTAGCAAGCTACGCGCGTTTCAGGAGCTATGCGAGACAGCCGATTCTGATCCCTGGGGCCTAGCTTATCGACTAGTAATGAAGAAGCTGCATGCGTTTAAGACACCAAGTCCTACAGACCCAATCCACCTGAGACAGATTGTCACAGAATTGTTTCCCCAGCATACAAATCGCCTGGAATACACGAGACTCCTCAACGTAACGGACCCACCACGGTCGGTGTCCACGGAAGAAATTCTAGACGCTGCAAGAGCAACGAAACTAGGAAAGGCTCCAGGACCGGACAACATCCCTGGCCTTGCTGTTCGAGTTGCCATGGAGACTCATGCTGAGTACTTCAGGAAAGTGTTCAATTCCTGCCTAGAGGAGGGAGTTTTTCCAGAACGCTGGAAGCAGCAAAACCTAGTTTTGATCCCGAAAGGAACCGACGCACCTGAATCTGCATCATCCTACCGTCCGATATGTCTGCTGGATGCCGTCGGAAAGGCACTTGAGCGCATAATATGTGAACGGCTAGATGTAGCAGTGCGGGAAGCGGGTGGACTGTCCCCCAACCAATTCGGATTCCGAAGAGCGTGCTCGACGGCGGACGCAATTGGAATGGTGGTGAACATAGCCCAGAATGCGGTCGAAGGTAATAGATGGCTCTGGGGTACGAAGAAGTACTGCCTGGTGACAACGCTAGATGTGAAGAATGCGTTTAATTCCGCCAGATGGGATAATATTCTTGGAACGCTTATGGCACTAAACATACCGTCGTACTTAGTCAGGATAATCGGAAGCTACTTCAGCCAGAGAAAGCTAAGGTACCACACAGACGAAGGGGGAAAGGAGTACCCGGTATCAGGCGGCGTGCCTCAGGGATCGGTCCTGGGACCTAAACTGTGGAACGTAATGTATGATGGCATTCTGAGGTTAAGTCTTCCAGCTGGAGCGACGATTGTAGGCTTCGCAGACGATGTTGCAATCGTAACTGTTGCCAAGCACATTCACGAGGCGGAGGCCATAACCAATGAGGCTATCAGTATGGCACAGGATTGGCTAAATAGGTCCGGACTTAAGTTAGCTCAACACAAGACGGAGGCGGTGCTGATAAGTTCCCGCAAACTAGTAGAGTCAGCCAAGATAAGAGTGGGAGATACTATTATACTCTCCAAAGCATCCCTCAAATACTTAGGTGTTATGATAGACCACAGGCTATCATTTCGGGAGCATCTGAAGTACTCCGGTCGGAAAGCAGCTGTGGCATGCGCAGCCCTTTCGCGTATTATGCCTAATACACGGGGGCCAAAACCGGCTAGGCGAAGACTACTGGTAAGTGTGGTAAAATCCATCACTTTATACGCCGCAACTACCTGGATTGGAGGAACGACTCACAGCAGTTACTCGAGGGAAATCTGCTCGGTGTTCCGCCACTGTTCACTGAGAATCTGCAGTGCATTCCGGACAGTCTCCGGAGAGGCAGCGCTGGTATTGGCAGGCATGGTGCCATTTGATCTGCTGGCAAGAGATCGGGCGCGACGGACTAACCCGGGAGAGACACGCGAAGAGGCCTGGAACGCGACCATTAGAGACTGGCAGGCAAGATGGGATGCTGCAAGCACTGGACGATGGACACACAGGCTTATCCCCGATATAGCAGCGTGGGTAGGTAGGAAGCACGGAGAAACTACCTTCTATCTTACGCAGTTTCTGAGCGGACACGGCTGTTACCGAGCGTACCTACACCGGTTTAGACACGTCGACAGTCCAATATGCACGTTATGCGATAGCAACGTAATTGGAGACGCAGAGCATGCGTTTTTCGCTTGCCCAGCATTCGGCGATCTAAGGAGTCGGACGGAAACAGTCGTAGGCGAGAGACTGACGGCGGAGAGAGTCGTGGTTTGTATGTTGAAGCACAATAAGAACTGGGAGGCAGTTGCACAAATGGCCATGGAAGTCATGATGCTCTTACGAGCAGATGAAAGAGCGCGCAGCGCGGCCATCGAGGGCAGCCATTAAGGCTGTGGCCCTCCCCCTCTGAGGTCATCCCTAACGGGAGTTCCGGGGGAGTGGTATTGGTGCAATATTCATGGGGCCACTTGAATGTACTGCGGTACGTCAACGTCCCATTGTTTTAAAAAAAAAAAAAAAAAAACACATACACATACACATACACATACACATACACATACACATACACATACACACCCGTGTGGTGAGCGGGTCGTAGAATACCACCACAGCAGGTCAAGCTTGTCGTATGAGGCGACTAATATGACACGGGGATGTTTCTACTCAGAGAGGGGCCCTTGTGGCGGAAAGATCCTGAGCGTCATTAACATGGCAATGGCCAGGTTTATTCCTTTCTTGAGTAGTAAATGCAACTCGTTACCTCCGGCGCTTCGCCAGGTATCCCCTGGATAGGTGCTATGCACCCGCATGGCGTCTAGCTAAAACGAGAAGGCGACTAAGACTGAGACCAGTAAAGTCTTAGGACTGGACACTGGACCCCTATTTGGAACTGACGACATCGGTGCTGACGGCAGCAGTATTCTGGCACCTCAGTAGGCGGAGTGACATCTAGCTGAAATGGCTGCTAGGCTAATGCTGCTGCTGCCTCCGTCCCGCGAAAATAGTGGCGTATCTCCAATGCACGCTCCTTGTTCGTCGCCATTAAGTTGGCCGTATAGGCTCAGTTGAGTAATTCCTGACTAACGCGAATCCGGCTCTGAACTCTCGACCCCATGAAGGCGAGAGTCAACCCCTGCATGGCCTCCCTGCTTGCATAGATAACCATGGGATTATAACGCGACTATACAACGGACAAGGATAACGACTTGGAGTTGGGACCCAACAAAATGAGTGCTATCCAACAAAACCCCCCGATGATGCAGAATGAGAAGGAGAAGGTGACGGAGATGGAGACAGATGCGGTGGCAGTCTTTGCTACGCGTAGCAAAATGGCGAGATCACCGCCTGGCCAAAGAACAGCTGTTCCCCCGACGACACGTGCTCGCACGAATCAGGCGCCGGAGTCGCAGTCGCAGAGCTGTACCGCACTTCGCGATCTTGGACGAGAGATTGCGAGCTTAGTGGAGATGCTGGAGGATGGAAAGAGGCGTAGCATCCATCAGCCAATGCGTGACTCTATAGAGAGTATAAGAGCCTTGTACGAGCTTGTGGCTATTCAGCTGCACGACGACAAAGCGAAGGCGACTATCAGGACACACCAGTCCTGCCAGACCTCTCCGCTGTTCCGTACAGTCGTGGAGGCTAAAAGGAAACAAGGCGCAGGAGTAAGGACGCCCAATACGAAGAGGCCAAAGAGTACGGCAGATGCGCAGAATACGGCGAGTATTGAGATCGAAGATTCCCCTAACAAGGAACAACAGACTCCAGTCGCAAGCGCGACCAGTCAGTGGAGAACTGTCGCCCCCAAGAAGAAGTCACGGAAGCCCAAGGGAGCTAGTGAGAAAAAGGTGAGACCCGACGCTCTGGTTATCAAGACAGTTGGCGACGTAACATACGCTGAGATTCTCCAAAGAGTCAAAGTCGATGAGAACCTGAAAGGTCTAGGAGAGGCGGTAACTCGAATCCGGAGAACCCAACAAGGCGAACTGCTGCTGCAGTTGAGCCAAGCTGGTCAGCATACGAGCGCATTTAAGGCACTCATTGGCGATACGCTTGGAGAAGCTGCGGAGGTGCGTTCCCTGTCCCACAGGGTCTCGATCGAGTGCAAGGACTTGGACGAGATCACAACCAAGGAGGACATATAAGAAAGGGATTTTCAATGAAAATCAGTATACTGCCTTGGGGAGTCCCAAGGTGAGTCGTCAGATACTGTGTGCATAGCACACTATGTGGTCAAGAGAGAAATAGAAGGTTGATTAAATATTTAGGTCAAGTATATCACAGTGGATTATCACGTTTAAGTGCTCTGTGGTTGTCAAGAAAAAAAAAGTGAGCTGGGATTTACCGCAGCTTGTCAAGTTGTGTAGACAATGACGCAACGAAGAAACAGAATAGACCAACGACGCCGAGTGAACGAACAACAAAAAGAACAAAAAAGGCTGGACGATTCACTGCGAAGGAGGAGTGGGCAGGGTATATTGCCTCGTGCCGGAGACATGTTCCACGTAGATGTCTCTCGACCAGTGGATTGTCTCCGACACGATCAGCCGCCTCATGAGCGAGGTATAATGTTGTGATATGTTGAGGACCTTGAGTACTCTCTCGTTTATTGGGTCCCAAGTACCCAAGGCCCCAACAACGATGGCGTCCACAACGACACGGTAGCCTTGTCGCCTAAGCTCCTCTGCCAGTGGCCGGTATTTCTCTATTTTGGCTCTTCTGGCAGACTCCAAGGCTCCCGTGCCGTTTTCGAAGGGCACCGTGACGTCAATAATGACGATGCGTTTGGCGGCCTCATCCCGAACGACAGTGTCCGGTCGCAGAGCTTGCAGCTCGCCCGTCACGCCTTCCACGCGACAGTTCTCCCTGAGGGTTCCCCTGATCTTAGCGGCTTTTGAGATGCGGGCAGCGATCGCATTGTGCCGCAACTGCATGGCAGCCGAGTGCGGCATGCAATGGCACAGCACGTGCGGAATAGTTTCCTTTACATACCCGCATCCCCGACACCGCTTGTCACCCTCTCTCCAGCGCATAGCGCCGTTCACAGGAAGAACCCCCAGTCTCGCGCGATGGACGAACCTCCACTCTGCAAACCGGACAAACTTGCCGTCTCGCACAAACGCATTGCTCACGGCCGAGCCCCCCGACAGCTGGAAGACCTTCCCCTGATCGGGCTTGGCGGTCAGCGAGTCTAAATAGGTGAACTGCGCAGCCTGTCGTAGCAGCCTAATGACCTGGCTGCGAGTGCTCGCTCTTATGCTGATCCGCCTCGCCCCTTTTCCTCGGCACACCAGGGAAAGGTCCCCATTGCCTGGACTGCACATCCAACTCAGCCTCAAATGGGCCGCCTGGCGACGCGATGCCTTCCGCACATCCGTCCAGAAGCCTGGATTTCCCCCTCTGTCCTTCCCAAATGGGCCTTCAAAGGAGCAGAGAGGTACTCAGCCAGCTGCCCCAGCGTTGGGTCGTCTTTTGTGCGACATTTCACATTCTCCCTCAGTGAGTCCATGGCAGCATTTGCAACACGCGCATCTTTGCATGTTAGCATTCGGAATGCGTGTGCAATGGTTAAAATGTCTGCCATGTCCGCTGCAGGGAGAATGCCAGCACCTCCTCTCCACGTGGGGATGAAGACGACCTCCGCGCTAGCTCACTGTGGCAGGCTCATCCAACTTTTCACCAGCTTCTTCACTTTTTTGTCCAGGCATGCCAGAGGGGCCTCTTGACCAGCCCTCCTCTCAGTATGTAGTCAAGTCGAGGGTTGATGAAGGTACGCAGAGCATCGATTTTTTGCCATGGGGCAAGCAGTGAAGCATCGATTTTGTCTGCGTCCCTCATCATACCCTCGATTGTATCAAGAGGAGTCTGGTCAACGTCCAGTCCCGTAGGGACACCAAGGTAGTCGTAGGCCTCTCCAGCACCCAAGACCTTAAGGGGCCCCTCGCCCAAATGAAACTGAGTTTCCAAGGCCGTTCTTCTGGCGGCCTTGCCAGTAAGGTGGAGTGTGGCACATTTTTTGGAATTGAAGAGCAATCCCGCCTTCCGCGCCGCCTCCTCTGCCGCTCTCAGGAGCTGAGCCATCTCAGCCTTCAACGAGCCCACCAGCACAATATCGTCGGCATATGCCAGTGCCCTGTAGGTCGTGCCATATAGGGCGTATCCTGCCGATTGTTGCTCGATTTCGCGCAGGATACGCTCCATGGCAAAATTGAACAATATTGGGCTCGCCGGGCAGCCCTGCTTAACACCCGCGTTGATTGGGATGGGTGCTGTGAATCCCGAGCTCGTTCGCACCCTCGTCGTGGAGCCCGAAGTCATGCACTCAATGAGCACTTGGGCCGCCCTGGGCACTCCCATGCCTGCTACCGCATCCTGAATGACCCGGTGGGGGATGGAGCCGAAGGCATTGGTCAGGTCCAACCACCCAAGCACTACGTCTTTTCCCCCCGCCGACTGACCTCGAGGATTTGGCCGAGCAGGAAATTGTGCTCATGGCAGCCCTCGTGCCTCAGGAAGCCCTTCTGAGGATGACTCAGGCGGTTCCCGTTCACAGCGAAGGCCATAAGGCGGTCGGCAACGACAGCCGCAAACAGTTTAGGGACAGAGTCCCCAAGTGCCAGCGGTCGCCAATTGCTGATGTCGTTCTTATGGCCCTTTTTGTGAACGAGAACGGTGTTGGACGATTTCCACGACTCGGGTACGGATTTCGCCCGGAGACATGCATTGAACACGGCGGTGATGACCCTGGAGCCAGGATCAACTCTTTTCACGTCGGCATAGGTGACTCCGTCTGGGCCAGGCGCAGAGTTGTGTGTGCGCTTCAGGCGGGAGTTCACCTCCTCCGACGTGAAAGGCCGCATCAGGGCGTCCCCAATCACCGCCTCACTTTCCCCATCCCAATTTGGCCACTCAAACGGAGCAACCCCATTACCTTCACAAAGGCTGTAGACCCCCGCAAAATGGGCGTGGACCGCCTCCTGGTCTATTTGGCAGTGGGGTGATGGGCCTGCCAACACCTGCTGCATTGCGCGGGGTCTCTTCTCTCGGTAGAGCTTTTGGAGCTTCGTGGCCTCCTCAATCCTGTTGCCGTTTGACCTCTCTCCTCTGTCACGCTGTGGGCCGGAGCGCTCGCTTTGCGGGCGTGAGGAGCTCTTTAGGAGGGCAGCTAGTTCCGCCGCAAGTGCACCAAGATCACTTGCATTTGTTGCACGGTTGGCCAGGTCCACCAGCGTGTCTCTTCTCTCCTCCTGACGAGCTGTGTGCCTCAGTGCGAATCCTGCCCTGGATCTGTGGCTGCCTCGCAATCGCTGGTGCCGGTCTTGGTGGCGGAGCGATTGGTGCTGGCACTGGCTCACTGGGAGACACCACAGTGAAGCTGGTGCGCCGTCGTCCACGTCGCACAATGCGCCATTCATCCATTTGGGTGGGGGCAGCACTTACTGTTACCTGGTCAGGAGTGATCAGGCTGACCGTGGGCACCTGGGTGGTCGCACTCGGCGGGGGCGACTCGGCTGGCGGGGATGAAGGTGCAAGACGGGTCCCAGTTGTTGGCGTCAGTTCCTGTGTCGCCGGGATGGCAATGGTGTTGGTGCCGTGCAGTGGCAGAGGAGAAGGATTGGTCGATCTTCGACGATCCATAGTAATTGCCGGTGTCATCGTGGGCGAACCACCTGAGGATTGACTCAGCGTGTTGGTGGTCAGGTAGTTGCCCACGATGATGTCGGCCATGCGCTCCATAGTGGGATTGTGGGGCTCGCCATGCCAGCTGGTGGACTGCTGGTCAAGGAGGAGATAGTGGTGGTGATGGCCGTGCTGTAAACGGCTGCAGCTGCGGTTGGGCGAGGACCACTCGAGATATTCATCAACGCCGTGGTGGTGGTTGCAGTTGGGATAGTGGTACTGCTGGCGGTGGTCCGCACAACTGCGCTTGCTGTTGGGGCAGCCATTGCAGCCCGGGTCCTCCTTACGATGGCGGTAGCAGTTGTGGTAGTGGGCCTAGTTGCGGCGGCGGGCGCAGCTCTGCGGGCAGCAGATCTGGCCGTAATGGCAGTGGCCGTGGAGCGAGTGCTTCTGGTGACAGGGGCGGCGGTTGTGACTGGGATTCTGGGGATCAGTCTCATGCTTCTCTCAGCAGTTCCGGACCGGTTGAAGTCGGAACCAAGACTGCCGCGAGAAGCCCGGGGGCGGGGGATGACGAGCATGTCGTTGTCATTGACCATGGTGTTGGGGTGCTCCTTCTTAACGTGGTGCTTTAGCACACGCATCCCCTTGGCCTCCGTATCACAGATCCGGCAGAAATATCGCACAGTAACCGTAGGATGCACCCGGGTCATGTGCTGGTTAGCTGCCAGATATCTGCCATACTCCCCCTTGATACCGTTTCCCCGAGAGTCCCTTACTATGCATTTAGCGCACTCGTGCTTCCCTACGAAAGGGTAAATGAACTTATGGCAGTTGTCCATGGCTACTGAAGTTCAGTGACCGCAAGCACTATGTCAATGCTCCCGAAGCAGGGCAAGTCAAGAAAAGATATTTTTATTGCACTTCTAATAGTGCCTGCCAGAGGCCGCAAGGTCAAAAGGCAGTTGAAAAAAATAGAAAAAAGGAAGGGTTTTCTTGCCCTTTCGATGTTGCCTGCCGTAGGCCGCAAGGCCAGGGAGCAGAAAAAAAAAAAAACAAAAAACAAAAAAAGCAAAAAAAATATGTTGTCGCACGTTCTTAATAGCGCCTACCAGAGGCTGGGAGCAACTCCCCTTCAGGAAACAAAAAACAAAAAAAGATTGGTTTATTATTTATTAATTTGCGTCAAGTCAGGTGGATCTAGCTACATGCGTCAAGAAAAACAATAATATAATACAATACAATACAAATCGCTACAATATATTCTCTCGAAAGAAAACTCGCTTTCGATACTAAAAAAAAGATCAACTACACTTTGATCTTAGCCATAGGCCTGCGCAAAGGATATGGAGGGACCCAGACTGCCTCAATCAGACTGGCAGCAGAAAGTGCTCGCAAGGCGCTATCAGTCGGACTGATAAAAGTAGGCTGGGTCAGGTGTAGACTGCGCGAGCGGATACCCGTTACGAAATGTTTCCGCTGCCTCGAATTTGGTCACGTGGCAAGACAGTGCAGGAGCGATGTTGACAGATCGAAGCTGTGCCGTAGATGTGGGAAGGCTGACCACATCGCAAAGGATTGCGAGGCGGAGCCACAGTGCATGTTCTTCAAGGACAAGGCCACGGACTGGAAGCACATCGCTGGCAGTGGTAGATGCCCCCTGTTTAGGAGCGCGCTCGCCAAACGTTCAGCATGAGGTGCATCCAACTGAACCTCAACCATTGCGAAGCTGCACAGTCCCTCCTGATGCAAGCTGTGAGAGAGAGGAGTCCAAATGTCGTCCTGTTATGCGAGCCATACAAGCCGATTCCAGGAAGCGGATGGGTATCCAGCAGGTGTAGAAAGGCAGCCATATGGGCCGTGGACACTCCCTCTAAAGAGGTTGACGTGTCAAAAGATGGTTTTGTCAGAGCGAAGCTTAGAGGGGTTACCTTCTACAGCTGCTACGCTCCGCCGAGCTGGGACCTAGTGCGATTTGAAAGACTGCTGTCGGACATTACAGAAGACTCGCGTGGCAGAGCTCCTCTAGTAATAGCGGGAGACTTCAACGCATGGGCTGTGGAATGGGGCAGCAAGGAGACTACCGCCAGAGGAACAGCGCTGCTGGAGCATTTCTCGTCGCTGGACGTCGGACTGGCAAACGATGGAAGACAGCTGACCTACTGGAAGGCTGGTCGAGGCTCCATCATAGATCTCACTTTTCTTAGCAGCTCGCTGTGTAGGAACGTGAGATGGAGAGTCAGTGACGAGTTCACCCATAGCGACCACCAAGCGATTCATTTCGATCTTGGAGGAGGAAGGCGAAACCAGCAGCGAGCCACTACAGCAGGTCGAAAATGGAAGGACAGGTCTTTGGACGCGGACACCTTCGCGTATGTCCTGAGTCTTTCGAACTGGAGCCTGACAACAAGATCGGTGGATGATAAGGCGCAGCAGCTCTCAAATATCTTGAATGCGGCATGCGATTCATCTATGCCCAGGAGAAAGAACAGTAGACGTGGTTCGCCCTGCTACTGGTGGACCGACCAGATAGCCCAGTTGAGGAAAGCCTGTCTAAGAGCCAGAAGACGCAGCCAGAGGGCAAGGGGACGTGCTGAGTTTGATGCCCGGATGGAGGATCTCAGGACGGCGAAGCGAGCATTAAAGCAGGCCATAAAGAAGAGTAAGTCTGACTGCTTCAAACAGATTTGCGAGGAGGCTGACGTAAACCCCTGGGGGACAGCCTACAAGGTCGTCACGAAAAAGATCAGGAGTCAAAACTCGCCGAGAGTGACATGCCCGATTTTGCTTCGTAGAATCGTCGAGGCACTGTTCCCACAGCATCTGGAGCTGAACGAAGCTAGTTTTCTGCATCAAATCCCTCCATGGCAGCCTATCTCTACTGCCGAGATCACAGCGGCAACAAAGCATATCGGCGACAGAAAAGCACCAGGACCAGACGGCATACCTAACAAGGCCCTGAAGCTCGCAGTAGCCACTAGACCGGAGGTATTTGTTGACATGTTTAACAACTGCCTCCAGGAAGGAGCGATCCCGAAGCAATGGAAACTGCAGCGGCTCATACTCCTGCCAAAGGGGAACAAGCCCGCTGAGGAGCCGTCCGGATACCGGCCGATATGCCTTCTAGACACGGTTGGCAAGATACTGGAGCGTATACTGTACAACAGGCTTCTGCTTGTAGTCGAGGAGAACAACGCAATGTCCGCTTCCCAGTACGGATTCCGCAAGGCGAAGTCAACGGTGGATGCGATCCAGGCGGTGGTCAGCATAGCAAAGAAGGCAATTCAGGGAACCCGGTGGAGATGGGGCGACAAGGAGTACTGTGCGGTAGTAACTCTGGATATCCGGAATGCATTTAACTCGGCGAGTTGGTCGCGAATCAGAGATGCTCTGCTTCGGATCGGGATTCCAGCATACCTACTGCGGATAATATCCAATTATCTGTCGGAAAGGGTGCTGGAGTACGAGACGGAAGAGGGCTCAAAGCGCTACAGGGTGACAGCTGGTGTTCCACAAGGCTCGGTCCTTGACCCCCTTCTGTGGAATATCATGTACGACGATGTGCTCAGACTCCAACTTCCTGATGGATGCAGTCTTATTGGCTTTGCTGACGACCTAGCTTTGGTGGTGGTGGCTAAGGAAGTTGGTGCAGTAGATGCGGCCGCCAATGCAGCAATAAGAGTTATCGCTCTGTGGATGGATGAGTCTGGCCTTGACCTGGCGGGCCATAAAACGGAGGCGGTGCTCATAACGAGCAGAAAAAAGGTGGATTATATGAGCGTCCAGGTGGGGAACACGACAATCAGGTCATCCGAATCCATCAAGTACCTGGGTATCTTGTTGGATAACCGACTGAGTCTCCGTCCTCATGTTGAGTACGTTACCCAAAAGGCGTCAAAGATGCAGGGAGCACTGTCGAGGATGCTGCCAAACATCGGCGGACCGAAGGTCGGAAGGCGGCTGCTTCTTGCAAGAGTAGTTGCGTCCATCCTTCTCTACGCTGCGCCGATCTGGGCCAAAGCCTTACACGGAAACATGAGTCTTCGAAGGAAACTTGCAGCACCTTACAGACTATGTGCTCTTCGAGTGATATCGGGGTTCAGGACTGTGTCGTATGACGCAGCCCTGGTACTAGCAGGAATGATACCTGTGGACATCCTGGCAACGGAGATGCAAGATATCTACGAAGCACGCGCTGAGTTGGGAAGCGGCATACCAGTGGAGGCAATAAGGAGATCGGAGAGGCAGGCATCTCTAGCTACGTGGCAAGCTAGATGGGACGCGACCGCCAATGGACGATGGACGCATCGGCTCATTCCAAAGGTGCAGGAATGGTTGGAAAGGAGTAGAGGAGAGGTAAACTTCCACCTCACCCAGTTTCTAACGGGTCATGGAGGATACCGAAAGTACCTACACAGGTTTAAGCACGAGGATAGACCGGAGTGCCCGAACTGCCCCAATTCGAGCGAGGACCCGGAGCATGTGCTATACAACTGTGTAAGGTATAGCGCCCTTACGACTTTCGTCCCATCACCGGAGAACCTGATTGCGTTCATGCTGCAGACGGAGGACAACTGGAGGAACGCGAGTCAGCTCATTACAGGCATCCAGAGCGATCTGAGACGATGCGAAAAAGAGCGCCGCGTAAGAGAAAATGCCTAAGGTAGGCAGCCCCTCCCCGCGAAGTAATACTTTGCGGTGATCCCGCGGGGAGTGAGGTGAGAGTGTGTGTGAGGGTGTGTTTAGTACGCAGGTATCGACGTCGTCGGTAAATCGTGCATGCTGATGGTACGGGCCATCAGTATCTTAGAGATAGATTCACATCCCCCATGGCGCATCCATGGAAAAAAAAAAAACACATACACATACACATACACATACACATACACATACACATACACATACACATACACATACACATACACATACACATACACATACACATACACATACACATACACATACACATACACATACACATACACATACACATACACATACACATACACACCCGTGTGGTGAGCGGGTCGTAGAATACCACCACAGCAGGTCAAGCTTGTCGTATGAGGCGACTAATATGACACGGGGATGTTTCTACTCAGAGAGGGGCCCTTGTGGCGGAAAGATCCTGAGCGTCATTAACATGGCAATGGCCAGGTTTATTCCTTTCTTGAGTAGTAAAAGCAACTCGTTACCTCCGGCGCTTCGCCAGGTATCCCCTGGATAGGCGCTATGCACCCGCATGGCGTCTAGCTAAAACGAGAAGGCGACTAAGACTGAGACCAGTAAAGTCTTAGGACTGGACACTGGACCCCTATTTGGAACTGACGACATCGGTGCTGACGGCAGCAGTATTCTGGCACCTCAGTAGGCGGAGTGACATCTAGCTGAAATGGCTGCTAGGCTAATGCTGCTGCTGCCTCCGTCCCGCGAAAATAGTGGCGTATCTCCAATGCACGCTCCTTGTTCGTCGCCATTAAGTTGGCCGTATAGGCTCAGTTGAGTAATTCCTGACTAACGCGAATCCGGCTCTGAACTCTCGACCCCATGAAGGCGAGAGTCAACCCCTGCATGGCCTCCCTGCTTGCATAGATAACCATGGGATTATAACGCGACTATACAACGGACAAGGATAACGACTTGGAGTTGGGACCCAACAAAATGAGTGCTATCCAACAAAACCCCCCGATGATGGAGAATGAGAAGGTGACGGAGATGGAGACAGATGCGGCGGCAGTCTTTGCTACGCGTAGCAAAATGGCGAGATCACCGCCTGGCCAAAGAACGGCTGTTCCCCCGACGACACGTGCTCGCACGAATCAGGCGCCGGAGTCGCAGTCGCAGAGCTGTACCGCACTTCGCGATCTTGGACGAGAGATTGCGAGCTTAGTGGAGATGCTGGAGGATGGAAAGAGGCGTAGCATCCATCAGCCAATGCGTGACTCTATAGAGAGTATAAGAGCCTTGTACGAGCTGGTGGCTATTCAGCTGCACGACGACAAAGCGAAGGCGACTATCAGGACACACCAGTCCTGCCAGACCTCTCCGCTGTTCCGTACAGTCGTGGAGGCTAAAAGGAAACAAGGCGCAGGAGTAAGGACGCCCAATACGAAGAGGCCAAAGAGTACGGCAGATGCGCAGAATACGGCGAGTATTGAGATCGAAGATTCCCCTAACAAGGAACAACAGACTCCAGTCGCAAGCGCGCCCAGTCAGTGGAGAACTGTCGCCCCCAAGAAGAAGGCACGGAAGCCCAAGGGAGCTAGTGAGAAAAAGGTGAGACCCGACGCTCTGGTTATCAAGACAGTTGGCGACGTAACATACGCTGAGATTCTCCAAAGAGTCAAAGTCGATGAGAACCTGAAAGGTCTAGGAGAGGCGGTAACTCGAATCCGGAGAACCCAACAAGGCGAACTGCTGCTGCAGTTGAGCCAAGCTGGTCAGGATACGAGCGCATTTAAGGCCCTCATTGGCGATACGCTTGGAGAAGCTGCGGAGGTGCGTTCCCTGTCCCACAGGGTCTCGATCGAGTGCAAGGACTTGGACGAGATCACAACCAAGGAGGACATTCTAAATGCACTACACAGCCAACTGGAGATTACGGATGCCAAACTGGAGGACATAAATCTGCGCAAAGGATATGGAGGGACCCAGACTGCCTCAATCAGACTGGCAGCAGAAAGTGCTCGCAAGGCGCTATCAGTCGGACTGATAAAAGTAGGCTGGGTCAGGTGTAGACTGCGCGAGCGGATATCCGTTACGAAATGTTTCCGCTGCCTCGAATTTGGTCACGTGGCAAGACAGTGCAGGAGCGATGTTGATAGATCGAAGCTGTGCCGTAGATGTGGGAAGGCTGACCACATCGCAAAGGATTGCGAGGCGGAGCCACAGTGCATGTTCTGCAAGGACAAGACCTCGGACTGGAAGCACATCGCTGGCAGTGGTAGATGCCCCCTGTTTAGGAGCGCGCTCGCCAAACGCTCAGCATGAGGTGCATCCAACTGAACCTCAACCATTGCGAAGCTGCACAGTCCCTCCTGATGCAAGCTGTGAGAGAGAGGAGTCCAAATGTCGTCCTGTTATGCGAGCCATACAAGCCGATTCCAGGAAGCGGATGGGTGTCCAGCAGGTGTAGAAAGGCAGCCATATGGGCCGTGGACACTCCCCCTAAAGAGGTTGACGTGTCAAAAGATGGTTTTGTCAGAGCGAAGCTTAGAGGGGTTACCTTCTACAGCTGCTACGCTCCGCCGAGCTGGGACCTAGTGCGCTTTGAAAGACTGCTGTCGGACATAACGGATGACTCGCGTGGCAGATCTCCTCTAGTGATAGCGGGAGACTTCAACGCATGGGCTGTGGAATGGGGCAGCAAAGAGACTACCGCCAGAGGAACAGCGCTGCTGGAGCATTTCTCGTCGCTGGACGTCGGACTGGCAAACGATGGAAGACAGCTGACCTACTGGAAGGCTGGTCGAGGCTCCATCATAGATCTCACTTTTCTTAGCAGCTCGCTGTGTAGGAACGTGAGATGGAGAGTCAGTGACGAGTTCACCCATAGCGACCACCAAGCGATTCATTTCGATCTTGGAGAAGGAAGGCGAAACCAGCAGCGAGCCACTACAGCAGGTCCAAAATGGAAGGACAAGTCTTTGGACGCGGACACCTTCGCGTATGTCCTGAGTCTTTCGAACTGGAGCCTGACAACAAGATCGGTGGATGATAAGGCGCAGCAGCTCTCAAATATCTTGAATGCGGCATGCGATTCATCTATGCCCAGGAGAAAGAACAGTAGACGTGGTTCGCCCTGCTACTGGTGGACCGACCAGATAGCCCAGTTGAGGAAAGCCTGTCTAAGAGCCAGAAGACGCAGCCAGAGGGCAAGGGGACGTGCTGAGTTTGATGCCCGGATGGAGGATCTCAGGACGGCGAAGCGAGCATTAAAGCAGGCCATAAAGAAGAGTAAGTCTGACTGCTTCAAACAGATTTGCGAGGAGGCTGACGTAAACCCCTGGGGGACAGCCTACAAGGTCGTCACGAAAAAGATCAGGAGTCAAAACTCGCCGAGAGTGACATGCCCGATTTTGCTTCGTAGAATCGTCGAGGCACTGTTCCCACAGCATCTGGAGCTGAACGAAGCTAGTTTTCTGCATCAAATCCCTCCATGGCAGCCTATCTCTACTGCCGAGATCACAGCGGCAACAAAGCATATCGGCGACAGAAAAGCACCAGGACCAGACGGCATACCCAACAAGGCCCTGAAGCTCGCAGTAGCCACTAGACCGGAGGTATTTGTTGACATGTTTAACAACTGCCTCCAGGAAGGAGCGATCCCGAAGCAATGGAAACTGCAGCGGCTCATACTCCTGCCAAAGGGGAACAAGCCCGCTGAGGAGCCGTCCGGATACCGGCCGATATGCGTTCTAGACACGGTTGGCAAGCTACTGGAGCGTATACTGTACAACAGGCTTCTGCTTGTAGTCGAGGAGAACAACGCAATGTCCGCTTCCCAGTACGGATTCCGCAAGGCGAAGTCAACGGTGGATGCGATCCAGGCGGTGGTCAGCATAGCAAAGAAGGCAATTCAGGGAACCCGGTGGAGATGGGGCGACAAAGAGTACTGTGCGGTAGTAACTCTGGATATCCGGAATGCCTTCAACTCGGCGAGCTGGTTGCGAATCAGAGATGCTCTGCTTCGGATCGGGATTCCACCATACCTACTGCGGATAATATCCAATTATCTGTCGGAAAGGGTGCTGGAATACGAGACGGAAGAGGGCTCAAAGCGCTACAGGGTGACAGCTGGTGTTCCACAAGGCTCGGTCCTTGGCCCCCTTCTGTGGAATATCATGTACGACGATGTGCTCAGACTCCAACTGCCTGATGGATGCAGTCTTATTGGCTTTGCTGACGACCTAGCTTTGGTGGTGGTGGCTAAGGAAGTTGGTGCAGTAGAGGCGGCCGCCAATGCAGCAATAAGAGTTATCGCACTGTGGATGGATGAGTCTGGCCTTGACCTGGCGGGCCATAAAACGGAGGCGGTGCTCATAACGAGCAGAAAAAAGGTGGATTATATGAGCGTCCAGGTGGGGAACACGACAATCAGGTCATCCGAATCCATCAAGTACCTGGGTATCTTGTTGGATAACCGACTGAGTTTCCGTCCTCATGTTGAGTACGTTACCCAAAAGGCGTCAAAGATGCAGGGAGCACTGTCGAGGATGCTGCCAAACATCGGCGGACCGAAGGTCGGAAGGCGGCTGCTTCTGGCAAGAGTAGTTGCGTCCATCCTTCTCTACGCTGCGCCGATCTGGGCCAAAGCCTTACACGGAAACATGAGTCTTCGAAGGAAACTTGCAGCACCTTACAGACTATGTGCTCTTCGAGTGATATCGGGGTTCAGGACTGTGTCGTATGACGCAGCCCTGGTACTAGCAGGAATGATACCTGTGGACATCCTGGCAACGGAGATGCAAGATATCTACGAAGCACGCGCAGAGTTAGGAAGCGGCATACCAGTGGAGGCAATACGGAGATCGGAGAGGCAGGCATCTCTAGCTACGTGGCAAGCTAGATGGGACGCGACCGCCAATGGACGATGGACGCATCGGCTCATTCCAAAGGTGCAGGAATGGTTGGAAAGGAGTAGAGGAGAGGTAAACTTCCACCTCACCCAGTTTCTAACGGGTCATGGAGGATACCGAAAGTACCTACACAGGTTTAAGCACGAGGATAGACCGGAGTGCCCGAACTGCCCCAATTCGAGCGAGGACCCGGAGCATGTGCTATACCACTGTGTAAGGTATAGCGCCCTTACGACTTTCGTCCCATCACCGGAGAACCTGATTGCGTTCATGCTGCAGACGGAGGACAACTGGAGGAACGCGTGTCAGCTCATTACAGGCATCCAGAGCGATCTGAGACGATGCGAAAAAGAGCGCCGCGTAAGAGAAAATGCCTAAGGTAGGCAGCCCCTCCCCGCGAAGTAATACTTTGCGGTGATCCCGCGGGGAGTGAGGTGAGAGTGTGTGTGAGGGTGTGTTTAGTACGCAGGTATCGACGTCGTCGGTAAATCGTGCATGCTGATGGTACGGGCCATCAGTATCTTAGAGATAGATTCACATCCCCCATGGCGCATCCATGGAAAAAAAAAAAACACATACACATACACATACACATACACATACACATACACATACACATACACATACACATACACATACACATACACATACACATACACATACACATACACATACACATACACATACACATACACATACACATACACATACACATACACATACACATACACATACACATACACATACACATACACATACACATACACATACACATACACATACACATACACATACACATACACATACACATACACATACACATACACATACACATACACATACACATACACATACACATACACATACACATACACATACACATACACATACACATACACATACACATACACATACACATACACATACACATACACATACACATACACATACACATACACATACACATACACATACACATACACATACACATACACATACACATACACATACACATACACATACACATACACATACACATACACATACACATACACATACACATACACATACACATACACATACACATACACATACACATACACATACACATACACATACACATACACATACACATACACATACACATACACATACACATACACATACACATACACATACACATACACATACACATACACATACACATACACATACACATACACATACACATACACATACACATACACATACACATACACATACACATACACATACACATACACATACACATACACATACACATACACATACACATACACATACACATACACATACACATACACATACACATACACATACACATACACATACACATACACATACACATACACATACACATACACATACACATACACATACACATACACATACACATACACATACACATACACATACACATACACATACACATACACATACACATACACATACACATACACATACACATACACATACACATACACATACACACCCGTGTGGTGAGCGGGTCTTAGAATACCACCACAGCATGTCGAAGCTTGTCGTACGAGGCGACTAACAAGACACGGGGATGTTTCTACTCGGAGAGGGGCCCTTGAGGCGGAAAGATTCTGATCGTCATTAACATGGCAATGGCCAGGTCTATTCCTCTCTAGAGTAGTTAAAGCAACTCGTTACCTCCGGCACTTTGCCAGGTATCCCCTGGATAGGCGCTAGGCACCCGCCTGGCGTCTAGCTAAAACGAGAAGGCGACTAAGACTGAGACCAGTAAAGTCTTAGGATCGGACACTGGACTTCATACTTGGAACAGACGACATAGGTGCTGACGGCAGCAGTATTCTATCACCTCAGTAGGCGGAGTGACATCTAGCCGAAATGGCTGATAGGCTAATGCTGCTGCCGCCTCCGTCCCGCGAAAATAGTGGCGAATCTCCAACGCACGCTCCTTGTTTCGTCGCCATTAGGTTGGCCGTACAGGCTCAGTTGATTAATTCCTGACTAACGCGGATCCGGCTCTGAACTCCCGACCCCATAAAGGCGGGAGTCAACCCTAGCATGGCCTCCCTGCCTGCATAGACAACCATGGGATCGTAACGCGACTGTACAACGAACAAGGATAACGACTTGGAGTTGGGACCCAATTACATGAGTAATTTAAAAACAACCCCGATGATGGAGAAGGAGAGGATGCAGGAGAAGGAGATGGAGAAGGTGCATAGTGTCCCCAGTAAAGGTACTGAGGAGGCGAGTAGTGCAGTGACGGGTGCAGTTCCGGCTACTGCGATAGCCAATAACCCATTCCAGAAGAGTGGAAAGATGGCAAGGTCCCCTATCGGCACACCAATTAATAGTGTTGTGACGCCGGCGGTAGTAAGTTTGGGTCGTAGCATAACTTTTGGCTCATGCTCGAAAGGAAGCTCCCCAGCCATACCGATGGGAATGACAGATGCGCGAGACACGCGAGGCGCTAGCTGTCTGGATAAGCTCGGATCCAAGATCCGTGAGCTCAATAGGATGCTAATTGGTCGGAGATCGATTCACCAGCCAATGAGGGACCTCATCGAGAATATCACGGAGTTGTTCAACGACGCCATGAATGAGCGAGTTCCAGTAGACCGGAATAGTGCAGGCCAGGATAGTACAGCGGTGGTTGTCAATTTGGAAGAGACACCAGCTCGGAAGAAGTCGCCGAAGACACAGCCGGAAGGGAAGCGTGCGAGAGCAGACCGCGGAGAGCTGCTTACACCGCCACCTGGTCCCAAGAAAACCAAAGCGGCAGCCAGGCTATCCCCAGATGCCACGAAGAAGAGCCTTAAGACTACCCCTAAGCGAGAGGAATGGAAGAAAGTCGGTAAGAAAAAGGGCAGAGTGAAGACGGCAAGACCAGACGCTGTCATGGTTCGGGGCTCGGATGAACTGTCGTACGCCGACATCCTCCGAACGGTTAAAACGGAACCGAAGATGAAAGAGCTCGCGCAACACGTCAAGGGTATCAGAAAGACGGCCGGAGGTGAGTTGCTCTTTGAACTTACAAAGGCGTCAGACCCAAACACGAAGACCATGCACGACGCAGTCAAGTCGCTCTTTGGCTCGAAAGTAGACGTTAGGTCCCTGACGGAGACAACTACGCTGGAAGTTAAGGACCTGGACGAGGTGACGACAAAAGAGGAGATACTGGAGTCGCTTATCGCGGAGTTTGGCGAAATACAGCTCAGTGCTGAATCCATCGTCTCCCTCAGGAGGGCGTATGGAGGCACACAGACAGCCACCATCAGACTTCCAGCAAAGAGTGCGGAGAAGATATTGGTAGCAGAGAAGGTGAGAATAGGATGGGTTGTGTGCAGAGTTAGGAGGAAAACTGCACCAATCCGTTGCTTCAAGTGTATGGAGTTTGGGCATGTCGCTAGCAAATGCTCTAATACAGAAGACTGCACTGGAACCTGCTTCAGATGCGGAGTGAAGGGACACCAGGCAAAAGCTTGCAAAAACGCTGCAAAGTGCCTTCTCTGCAGCCGTAAAGGGGAAGACGACACGAACCACGCCACCAACAGTGCCTCGTGTCCACTTTTCAAGCGAGCGATAACCCGCGTAAATAAGAAATGATCAGATTTTACCAACTTAATCTGAATCACTGCCAAGCAGCGCAGGACCTTCTGACTCAATCTCTTATCGAGTCGAAGAGTGACGTGGCCATCCTAAGCGAACCTTATCGTTCGAAAACCTCCGGTACGTGGGCTGCGGACATTTCGGGCAAAGCGGTAGTCTGGAGTCGATCCTTCCCTCTTACCGACAAAAACTCGTGCCAGTGTTTTGTGCGCGTTAAGTTTACCACTATCTATGTGTATAGTTGCTACTTGCCACCCTCACTGACTCTGCGTGAGTTCCTTGCCGTGTTAGACGACCTGGCCAACGATGCTCGGAGCCACACTCCCTGTATTATAGGAGGCGACTTCAACGCCTGGGCAGTGGAGTGGGGAAGTTCACGAACAAACGAGAAGGGGCGTGCAGTGCTAGAGGCGCTATCGACACTGGATGTGGTTCTCTTAAACAGAGGGGCAACGCCTACTTTTAGTAGAGGTACAGGAAGCTCCTGCATAGATCTGACGTTTGTCAGCAGCCGTCTAGTACCCGAGTCGACCTGGAGCATCAAGGAGGATTTTACCTACAGCGATCACCGTGCCATCATAGTGGAAGTAAGGAAGGAAGCAACATCTGTACAAACACGGAAAGGTGTTAGGTACCATACAGCAACGATGGACAGAGAAGCCTTTAGCTGCATGCTGGATGGACTCCACCTAGTAGGGACTGCAGAACAGATGGCCTCCACACTGATGACGCGTCTAAAGCAAGCATGCGACGCTGCGATGGTGAAATCTACTGCTGGATCTCGGCGTGGTGCCCCTGTTTATTGGTGGAACGACGCGATCGCAAAAGCACGGAAAGACTGCTTCCATGCGAGGAGGATTTACCAGAGAGCAATCAGAAGTGGAAACTTTCGAGCCCAGCTATCATTTTTCAAGAAAAAGAAAAACACATTGAAGAAACTGATCCGCTCTAGCAAACTACGCGCGTTTCAGGAACTATGCGAGACTGCTGACTCGGATCCCTGGGGTCTAGCGTATCGACTCGTAATGAAGAAGCTGAACGCGTTTAAGACGCCAAGTCCCACGGACCCAATCCTCCTGAGGAAGATTGTTGACGATCTGTTTCCCCAGCATAGAAGCCTCTTGGAACCCACGAGACTTCCCAACGTAACGGACCCACCAAGGTCGGTGTCCACGGAGGAAATTCACGAGGCTGCCAGAGCAATAAAACTGGGGAAGGCACCAGGACCGGACAACATTCCTGGGCTTGCCGTCCGAATTGCCATGGAGACACATGCAGGTTACTTCAGGAAGGTGTTCAATACCTGTCTAGCGGATGGCGTTTTTCCAGAACGCTGGAAGCAGCAAAATCTAGTATTGATCCCGAAGGGAACGGACACGCCTGAAATTGCGTCATCCTATCGCCCGATATGTCTGCTGGATGCGGTGGGAAAAGCGTTCGAGCGGATCATATGCGAACGGCTAGATGCGGCAGTACGGGAAGCGGGTGGACTCTCCTCCAACCAATTTGGATTCCGAAGAGCATGCTCAACGTCGGATGCAATTGGAATGGTTGTTGACATAGCCCAGAATGCAGTCGAAGGCAGTAGATGGCTCTGGGGCACTAAGAAGTACTGCCTAGTGGCAACACTGGATGTCAGGAACGCGTTTAACTCCGCGAGATGGGATAACATCCTTGAAGCGCTAATGGCACTTAACATACCGCCCTATTTAGTCCGAATAATTGGAAATTATTTCAGCCAGAGGATGCTAAAATACCACACTAACGACGGAGGAAAAAAGTACCTTGTAACCGGAGGCGTGCCACAGGGATCGGTCCTGGGACCCAAACTGTGGAACGTAAT
>JAWNMD010000241.1:0-30428 GCA_035044365.1 Drosophila neotestacea
GGAAAACAAAATTTTAAATCTCGAATTACAGGAGCACCTTTAATGCCAGTATCTGATTTTTTTAACATATAATATGCACTGTTATCCAAATCTGTCCTGAAAGTTTCATCCTGATCGGACCATAAACGGAGCAGTATACGGCTGTCTGAAATTTCGAATACATAAACACCTAGATCTCAGATACTATAAAGATTTAGAGACACCAAACTTGGTAAGTAGGGTCATCTGTGTCTTGCCCAAATCAAGTTTGTCTTAGAATTTTGCCACGCCTCCCCGGTCCCGCCCCCGTAAATTTAAATTGACAAATCACTTTCAAAGTTGAATTACAAGAGCAGGTCTAATGATATCGCCTTGAACTTTGGTACACTTGATAAACATAATAGTCTTAATCTACCCTGAAAATTTCAATAATAAACTCGGAGGTAATTAATCAACAAACAATAAGATACTTTGGCAACTTGTAATGGCAGAGAAAGAGTGACAAAAGAAATAAAATAAAATGATTAAATTATATATTGACTTTGATTTCAACGATTCAACGGACTGCAATGGTTCACATTGTAGAGCCATTGCGTTTTGCGTGATCAGTCTAAACTGTAGAGTTCAACTCCCGCTGGTTACATTTCCTATTTATTTTTTTCCTTTTTAATTATTAATAGTTTTGCAATTATTTTATTTTATTATATACAATTTTCAAAATCTTTTAATATTAGAAATGTTAATAATAAAAATGTTATTCAAAAATTCAATAATGTTTGTTACTTCGAAGTTCATATAATTAAATTTTGGCTTCCGTCTGTTAAAGTACATTCACATATGCATGTATGTACATATGTATGTACATATGTATGCGAATCTAGAAACTTCTTTTGTTTTGGCGTGTGTTCATTTATGTATGTATGTATATGTGTATGTATGTCATGGGACAAGGAGAAGGCAAAAGGAGACTATCAAATTATATATATTGACTTTGACTCCTTGGCTTTAAAGCACTGCAACGGTTGAGATTATAGAGGACCTTCTTTTTGCGCAATTTGGCTAAGATCTAGAGTTCGAGTCATGCTGGTTGCATCATTTTTGCATTCCTTTTTAATAATTTTTAAGTTATTTTAAATTCAATTATGCTAATAAATAACATATTCTGAAATTTAATTTTTGTTTGGTTGGGTGTTTAGAATTTTGCAAATGTTTTATTTTATTTTGATTCTGTATGTTAAGGTAAATCTACATTACAGTGTTGCCAGATGTTGAGCGTCCGCAACGGCTAAATTCTGACAATGAGTAAAAACAAATTAATATAAGCGAAAAATACAAAAAAATATTTTATAAAATATTTATTGGCTAAGAATATGCTAGATTTAGGACTGTAATCTATTTGCAAATTTGAAAAGCTATTCAATTTTGAATAAGTTAGATCCAGTTTGAAGTAAGCAAATCTGGCAACACTGATATGGACATTAACATAAATTTGGCGCGTGTCTATTTATGTATGTATGTGTTCACTTAACAGATCTACGCACGAGCCAAAAGTGCATATATAGCTTTCTCGCTCATCTCTAATGCTTTACCCTTGCCAATTAACGATATCGATGCTCTGATTCTTCTTCAAATCGATTTGTGCGTTACGTTCGAGTGTTGCCAAAATTAATTTGCGAATTTGTGCGAGTTTTTAAATCGATTTTTTCCTATTAATTTTTAAACGCAATTTTCATTGCGAGTGCCAATAGTGATAGCTATTCAAATAGTGAAAGTTCTTAATATAAATATACATATTTATGAGCAATTTTAGACCCAGTACTTTAAAAAAGTCCAAATGGGTCTATTAAATTTGTGCAAAAAAAAAAGTGCGTAACAGGCAGAAGGAGGCGTGGCAGACCCCATAAAGTACATATATATTCTTGATCAGCATCAACAGCCGAGTCGATATAGCCATGTCCGTTCATATCATGTCCTATTTTGTGTCACCTAGATCTCAGAGACCATAAGAGCTAGAGACACCAAATTTGGCGTGTGGGTTCATCTATATCTCCCATTGATGAAGTTTGTTTTTGATTTTTGCCGCGTCATTGGATTTTTCCGTTAAACGGAACATGCGGCAATGATGCCCATAAGAACCCTGTGGATAGAAGAAGACAATGATGCGGCCGCATCTTAAATCATGCGACGCATCATTGGCAAGTGTTGCCGTATTCTGTTAGTATTTTTTTTAATACTGCAGTATTTTCGAGTATCGAAGGGGTATCGATAGCAAACAGCTGTTTTTGACACAACAAACAATAAATTTAATTCAAAGTTTAGCGCAAGATGAGCAGCAGCAATCAACAAAATTCAAAACAGAAGAAGAAAAAGTGGACAGAGATCGCGGAGAATGTCCTAATAGATTTGTGGGGAGACAAGATGGAGGAGTTGCGTGGGTTGCGCAAAAATACCCACATATATGAGGAGATGGGAGAGGAATTGAAAATGCACTGTTTTGATTTCTCACCCCAAGAAATCAAGACAAAGCTTGAGAACTTACGTAAAAAATATGTGTAAGTAAAGCCTACAATTATAAGTGCATTGGGATGACATTACATATTATATTTTCCAGATTTGAGAAGTCAAAGACGGGGCCGAGCGGAGGGTCTCCATCACAGTGGGTCCACTTTGAGAAGGTGTCCCAAGTGCTAGGGCGATCTAAATCCATCAACTTTCTGGCCCAAATTGAAGAGCACAAGTAATTAATAATACACTTAACTAAAAAAAAGTTTTTTTTTTTAATAATCTTTATTTAAAAATCAGCGTCCATCCACTCAAATGAGTCACTGGACGATAGCATTTCTTCATACTCAGCAGCAGAGGAGCCAGCTGCAAAGAAAAAAAGAGGCAATAGTGAGCGGTGTGAGATCGTTGAGGAATTGCGAGTCAGCAACGAGTGCTCCATACAAGCTGTGCAATGCCTGCAGGTGATTGCTGAGGAGTCAAAGCGACGTGGCGACCAAGTGGAACGATTCCTAAATTTACAAGAACAGTTCCTAGAACTGGTTAAAAATAAATAAATAAACTTACCAAAATATAACGATATTGCAGTTCGTATTTTTTCTGCTTCCCTCTTTCGATCGCCGAGAGTGAAGTCCAGGCATGGCTGCTCTCTGGCACTCACATGCTCTGGTGCAACTACATCATGTGGCAGGTTGCCATCTCCGCTCGCAATTATATAATTGTGCAACACACAAGCACATTTAATAATTACTTTGGCATTCGCCGAAGCATTCTCAATGCCTTTACCCAGTCGACGAAACCTTGCCTTTAAGTGTCCAAAGGCATTCTCTACAACTCGCCTGCACTTGGAGAGGTGGTAGTTAAACTCCTTCTCTTGCAGGGGTGCGGACGTAGAAAATGGGTACGGCTTCATAAGAGTTTTTGAGAATCGGAATGCCGAATCTCCCAAAATACACACGGGAACCGAAACTCCGCCGATTTCCTTCGCATTATCCTCAAATACTCCCGTCGAATCAATTAAGTACTTTAATTGCGACCTCTCAAACACTTGGGAGTCATTGCATCTGCCAGGTGCACCAACATTAATGTATTTAAATCGGTATCTTCGAGTAAATAACTATATTAAGTTATATTTACATAAAAGAAATCTTACGACATACTTGTGGTCTACCAATGCCAATAGTAGTATGGAATACCAGCCTTTGTAGTTATGATAATCCACGGCATCACATTTCGGTGGGCTTATTTCTATGTGAGTACCATCTAAAAGACACAAGTCGATTACAATAAGTAATTATACTGCAAGCTTGCAAAACGTTTACCAACCTATGGCACCAAAACATTGAGGAAACCCCAGCCGTTGAAAGCCTTCAACACACTCCTCTACATTCTCATGAGTCAGGAAATCGGGCGGCAAGTAATCAGGCGACAGAGCTCTCCACACAACCAAGCAAAACTCCTTGAAAATCTTACAAACCGAGGCTGACGATACTCCGAACAGTCTTCCAACTGTGCGGTATTCGGCCGATGATCCCAGCGTAAACAGGGCAATAGCTACCCTCTTTTCAAGGGGAATACATTTCCTGAAATTAGAGTCCCGCTTGGCCATTGACGAAAGTAGTCCCACCAAGTGATCGAAAGCGACCCGGCTCATGCGGAAGTTTTCTTTAAAGAACTCCTCGTTGTTGGACGGAACATCCAACTCCCAAAACTGGCCAAACCGTTCCTAAACATTTAAATTAAAATAAGGCTGATTGCAAACATCAAAATAGGTACACAAATACTTACAAGGGTCCACAAAGATCTTTTGGAATGCACAGATTCAAAGTTTGTAAGTGCAACTTTAAAATTGCACCTGGCCGAACGCATAATTTGTTCGCTGAAGCCAGCGATACCTTCATATGCATCAGATTCCTCCTTTAAAAGTTCCATAAACGATTGGGTACTCGTGGTATAACTCCCGAATGCACCGTTTGCCACATTTAACAATAAATCACTCATTACTTGGCTGAATTCTTTCAATTTGTGTTTTCTCTCTTCTTCTTACTCACAGTGTTTGTTTACATTAGTAGGCCGAACAGCTGACTAATGATGCGACAAAAGATGCGGCTTCAGTGTAAACGACTCGCATCTTTTTTCCGCACCTTCGACAATGATGCGGCAGTGTAAAAACAGTATCATTGTGTTATTATTGAAATAATAAAGCATACGTAATATTATATTAAATATATAGTACGTAAAGTAAATATCTAAATTGTTAGCCTGTTTCTTAGGTGCCCGTGGCGGGTTATATGTGTGCATATATATGTGTACATATACTTATATTTGTATATATGTATGTATGCTTTATAATTGCAACCAGCCAACATAAATTTTGAATAAACTATAATATTTAGACTTAAAGACTATTTAATTAAATTCGGAGTGTGTGTGATATTCGATTACGGTTTTCGCGTGCATCATTGCGGTGGGCTTCAATCGCGAGCTAAGTTTATATTCAAAAATAAAATTATATTTATATAATTTATATTAAATTATTATATATTTGTATAAATATATTATATATTATATAATAGGTCTCAAATATATTATATATTATATAATATATTTAAATATATAATAATTTTGTAGTTTATATTTTATTTTCCTATTATTTGTATATCAATAGCTATAATTATATATTCTTATCATAATATATGTATTATATTTATAAATATATACAATACTCTTATATTTTCTTTTAATGGTATATATATTTATTTCTATATAAATATTATATATCAAATTTATATATTTTATATTAATTATATTATTATTTATTTAATTTAAATTATATTAAAATATAATTTAAGTATTTTGTTGTTTAATTTATTACCATATATATTTCTTTTTTTATTAAAACATATATACCCTTATATTTATATAAATTCATATACACACATATATATTATTTATATATATATATATATATATATATATTACACATATACATTATATATATTATTTATATATATATATATATATATATAATTATTTTCTACAATATATATTATATTAATATGCCACGCCTAGGTCGGCTGAGTGCCTCTCAGCGATCTCGGAATCGCCGCATAAGTAATAGGTTACAGAGGAATACAAACTCTGAGAGAGATCGTAGAGCAGGATCGCAGGAAATAATTGAAATGGAAAACAATCCAGTTAGGGGACCGACACATACTGACGCGCACTCAGCATGGGGAAGGCGTGGCACCCAACATGCGTAGATCGAGCCGTTTACAGAATACACGTACCACTCATACGAGTGTACAGACAACTCAACAGCGTAGAAACACTCTGAATAGAAGACAGAGGCGGGCAGACCCAGAAGTTCGGCAGGAGGAAAGGGTGGTCGATAGACAGCGTAGAGCGAACCGCAGACGGGATACAAACATACGGACAAATGAACAGCGAGGAAATACTTTGAACAGACGGCAGAGACGGACAGACCAAGAAGCTCGACAGGGGAAGAGGGTGTCCGATAGAGTGCGGAGATCGAACCGCAGACGGGATCCAAGCATACGTACAACTGAACAACAAGGAAATACTTTAAATAGACGGCAGCGACGAACAGATCCAGAGTTTAGGCAGGGGGAAAGGGTTGCCGATAATTTGCGCAGATCGGCCTTTAGACGGAATATTGAAATACGGACAATTGAACAGAGACGAAACACAGTACTCCGAGTAATTCGTCGTACTGACGTTGAGAACCGTATTTTAGAAAGAGAAAGAGATAGGCTATATAGGTCTCAAGTTAGGGATAATTCTGCAAGGAGAATTGTCGAACAAGCGCTCAACAGTGCACGACGACAAAGTGATCGATTGTTAGCGCGACAAGCAATTACTGACGCCTCAAGACGTATTAGTCAAAGGGTCAGTCAAAATAGAAGCTTCAGTCAGAACAGGGCAGCAGAAAACCGACGAAATGTTGATCGTATGGCAGAGAATCGTGCGAATAACTCTGAGGACGATATTGTACCCAGCTTAACCTACTTAGAGGCTCAAATAAATATATTTAATAGCATGGTAAAGCTGGGACCAAATAAAGTTTGTGACAAAGGACAGTTAACAACTTTGGTGAAGCAAATGGGTGTTCTAACTGGTAGTTAAAAACAATATTTACACAATCTTTACATTTTTAAATATATATTTTTTTTTTTTCGAGAAATGGTGAAAAATCAGCAGGAGCAAATAAAGCTGCTGTCCGACCAAATGGCCAATCAAAACGTCATGATTCGGCAACTTGTGGGAGAGAAAAGGGATTCAGAGAAGATATCCCAAAAATTTCCTCTGCAGAAGGAGGAAGATTTATTGAGCTTGGAGGAAGCCTTAGGCCCAGAATCACGGCAAAAATATGTAAGTTAGGCAGCTGGAATGCAATTGATATACATATATTCATAAAAGCTTTGTATCTTTGTTTCACAGGTGACAGCAATGAAGTCAATCTTGGCCCCGGTAGGTGTAAAGAAGGGTCTTTCACGGATTTTGTCCGACACCATAGTGGAGCAGTATAATGTTCATGGCGTGAAGAATAAAAGGGGCTTTAAGTCATTGCCTAAATTTTACCGTGCGCTTCTTGGTAATAGATTTAAGAAAAAATGTTAGAATAAAATATTATTCTTATTCATCTATATTATTCCAGACTCTATTCCGGACTCCGCTACTGGCGATGTGGAAGAGGAGCTGCGCCTCGCCCTTGTAGCCCAAAAAAATCTGCACAAAAAAATCCCTGAAGCGGAAGGCGGAGGCGCCGGAGACGCAACTTTTAATTTAGTTAGTTATATTTTGTTGTAAATTTAAAATAAATAAATATAACTTTTAATATAGAAAGAACCGTTTGTAATGTGAAATATTTATAAATGAAAGAAGTATCTCACTATGCACGGCATTGGGTCAAACGAGCGTCGATAATGTCGCTCTATGCACGGCATTGGGTCGACTCAGCGTCGATAACGTCGCTCTCTGCATGGCATTGGGTCGACTCAGAGTCGATAACGTCGCTCTCTGCATGGCATTGCGTCGAACGAGCGTCGATAATGTCGCTCTCTGCATGGCATTGCGTCGAACGAGCGTCGATAACGTCGCTCTCTGCATGTCATTGCGTCTAACGAGCGTCGATAACGTCGCTCTCTGCATGGCATTGCGTCTAACGAGCGCTGCTTATGTCCCTTCCCTGCACGGCATATCGGCGACCTAGCGTGCATGGAAATTCGTTAACGTATTGTTGGGCATCGCCTTGCAAAATACGTCAGTCGAACACATTGTGAGTAAAAACGTCGACGAAACGTTAATACTGCGTCGGTCAACCGTACTAAAGGGTTCTTCTGTTTTGGCGTACGCACACACGTGTGTTCATTTATGTATGTGTGAATATGTGTATGTATGTCATGGGACAAAGAGAAGGCAAAAGGAGACAATCAAATTATATACATATATATTGACTTTGACCCCTTGGCTTTAAAGTACTGTAACGGTTGAGATTATAGAGGCACTGCTTTTTGCGTGATTTGGCTAAGGTCTAGAGTTCGAGTCGTGCTGGTTACATCCTTTTTGCATTCATTTTAATAATTTTTAAATTATTGTAATTTTAATTATGCTAATAAATAAATAACAAATTCTGAAATTTAATTAGACCCAGTACTTTAAAAAGTACAAATGGGTCTATTAAGTTTGTGCAAAAAAAATGTGCGTAACAGGCAGAAGGAGGCGTGGCAGACCCCATAGAGTATATATATTCTTGATCAGCATCAACAGCCGAGTCGATATAGCGATGTCCGTCTGTCCGTCTGTCTGTCTGTCCGATTTTGTGTCTCCTAGATCTCAGAGACTATAAGAGCTGGAGAGACCAAATTTGGCATGTACGTTCATCTATATCTTGCATTGAACGAGTTTACTTTAGATTTTTTCCACGCCCCTCTCCGCCCCCGGAAATTGAAATACAAAATTTCAAAGTCGAATTACAAGAGCCCCTTTAATGCTAGCGCCTTGATGGTACTTATTGGTACTTATAATATAGACTATGGTCCAAACCTGTCCAGAAAATTTCATTCCAATCGGTTAATAAACGCGGAAGTTATTCGATTAACAATGTTACGGGCAAAAGGAAGAAGAAGGACGCCAGCGACCTCTGTGTTTATTATCTTCGTAGTGGCGCCATCTATTGTATGGTACGCAACATTGAAGAACAATCTATAGTGACGGCTTTACACTCAAAAAGTACTGGGTCTCCTACTGTCGAGCTTGCTCCACCGTAGCTTACTGCATTTTTTCATACTAAATGTTGTTCTTGAACCGATCATTCCTATGGCAGCTATATGATATAGTTGTCCGATTTAAACCAAATTTGGTAAGGATGTATAAAAATGTATCAAACACACAATCTGCGAGTTTGGTTGATAAACAGAAAAGTTTTTCATACTAAATGTTTATTTCCAACCGATCATTCCTATGGCAGCTATATGATATAATGATCCGAGAAACATACGGACAGACTGACATACAGACAGACAGACGGACATGGCTATATCGACTCAGCTCGTCGCCCTGATCAAGAATATATATACTTTATGGGGTCTGACACGCCTCCTTCAATGCGTTACAAACTTCGTGACAAAATTATAATACCCTCTGCAAGGGTATAACAACAAAGATCTTCATACAAAACTTTTATTTGCATCTGATTGTTCCTATGGAAGCTATATGAAGCTATTGACAAAATTTTCTCAGGATGTAGCAGTGAGTAATACATAATCTGTGAGTTTGGTTAAGATAGCTTAATAAACAAAAAAATAGTTCATACTAAGCAATTTGACCTTTGATCCCCCATTTTAGCCCCTTCCAGTGGGGTTATTTAAATATCCCGTCATATTGCACGATAATTATGTCTCAGCTATATAGTGTGAAAATTTCATTTCAATATCTTGAACCGTTTGGCCTACAGCGTGATGACTCAGTCAGTCAGTCAGGACAAAGAGTTTTATATACAGTGGCTCACAGCTTCAAGTATGCAGGGCATACATTAAACTTTAAGCTTTAATAGAGTCTAAACTATTAGGAGTTCTGCAACAAATGTGGTGCCAAATAAAAGAGAAAAAGTTTAGATTAACATACATTTATAATATTATTATTATACCCTTGCAGAGGGTATTATATTTTTGTCACGAAATGTGTAACGCATTGAAGGAGGCCTCACAGACCCCATAAAGTATATATATTCTTGATCAGGGCGACGAGCTGAGTCGATATAGCCATGTCCGTCTGTCTGTCCGTCTGTCCGTCTGTCTGTCCGTCTGTCCGTCTGTTTCTATGCAAACTAGTCTCTCAGTTTTAAAGCTATCTTGATGAAACTTGGTACGGGTCCGTCTTTTTGCTGCACGCAGTACATATGTCGAAACCGGATCGGATAACTCTATCATATAGCTGCCATAGGAACGATCGGTTGGGAATAAACATTTAGTATGAAAAACTTTTTGTTTCTCAAGATATCTCAACCAAATATACATATTGTGTGTTTGATTAAGTTTTAAACAGGCTGACCAAATTTGGTGTGAATCGAACTACTATATCATATAGCTGCCATAGGAACGATCGGTTGGGAATAAACATTTAGTATGAAAAACTTTTTTGTTTCTCAAGATATCTCAACCAAATATACACATTGTGTGTTTGATTAAGTTTTAAACAGGCTGACCAAATGTGGTGTAAATCGGACTACTATATCATATAGCTGCCATAGGAACGATCGGTTCGAAATCAACATTTAACAAATTTTGTAAAAAATCTGACGGCTTACACAGGGCACTGCAAGGGTATCAAACTTTGGCGCGCCAAAGTTAGCTTGCGCTATATTTTTTTATATAATAATATCTCCCACAGGATTCTGAAGCCAAGGAAGATGCCCAGCAAGGATCCGTGCAGTAAAACGACATGGCATTTTAGCAAATCGGCCCTTTTCAAGGCCATCAATAATAACAAAGAGATAAATATTTCAATTGCTTTGCATGAGTAGTTAGTGTGTGTGTAGTGCAACTTAAAAATTAATTTAAAAAAAAAACTATAAGAGTTCGGCGCAAACTTTTTCGCAATAATTCATGATAAATCGGGGTCGATTCAGAAAAACAAAAATTAATCACTCGTAATTCGAACTTAAAACACGCGTTTGCTTCCTGTGCACACAAAAATCAAATCCGAAAATTTTGCAGACAAAGCGACGCGCGTCGAAAACGAAAAACAAAATCAACAACGCATAGGTTCCGCCAAGCGCGCCTCTCTGCGTATAGAAAGGGTATTGCACGACATTTCCGAATTTATGAAGTAAATAAGTTATGTTATACAATAAACATACAATTTTGTTTTTGATATAATAAACAACATATAATTACCTAATAACTATAGTTTAATTACATATATTAAAAACTGTTTAAATATCGCTTAAACAAATCTTTTAGTGGAATTAAAAAATTGAAGGGTGTACAAATTTCTATATGTAAAAATGTTTTTCACTTGAATTTTGTGCTCTCTCTTCTTCTGCTGCTGTTTCCTTCTTCTTGTCGCTCACAGGCAAGAGAGAGACAGCAATATCAGAAATGGTCAGAAGAAGAGTACAGCGATACAGGTCATGGAATTTGAAAACGACAGGGAAATGTGCGTCTTGTAGCGCCTATGCGCACCCCTGCCCTACATGCCCTCTTTACAACTGCTCATATCTGGAAAACGAAATGGTAGAATAGCAGTATTTTTTGCATATTATCTTTGTGCAAGCATTCTTCGCTCTTTCTAGTATATTCCAAGTTTTGGAATATAACCGTTAAAAAAGTTGTTTGCACTTAATGTGAGCATTCGCAAAAATTCCACTGAATAGAATTCCAAAAGTGCAGTAAGCTACAGTAGAGGATGCTCGACAGTTGGAGACCCAGTACCTTATGAGTTCAAACCGTTCACTATAGACTGTTCTTCAATGTTGCGTACCATTCAATAGATGACGCCACTACGAAGATAAATTAAAAGTTAATAATTGCAGAGGTCGCTAGCGTCTCTTCTTCTTTCTTTTGCCCGTAACATTGTTTGTTGAATAACTTCCGCGTTTATCATCCGATTAGAATGAAATTTTCTGGATAGCTTTGGACTATAGTGTATATTATATGTACCAAAAATCAAAGGCTAGCAATAAAGGGGCTCTTGTAATTCGACTTCGAAATTTTGTATTTCAATTTCCGGAGGCGGAGGGGGGCGTGGCAAAAATCTAAAACAAACTTGATCAATGCAAGATATAGATGAACCTACATGCCAAATTTGGTGTCTTTAGCTATTATAGTTTCTGAGATCTAGGATCTCATAAAAGTGACAGACAGACAGACGGACATGGCAATATCGACTCGGCTGGTGACGCTGATCAAGAATATATATACTTTATGGGGTCTGCCACGCCTCCTTCTACCTGTTACGCACATTTTTTTTTGCACAAACGTAATAGACCCATTTGTACTTTTTTTTAAGTACTGGGTCTAAAAATGCCATTTAAATAGAACATGCAGTTTATTTGGTAGGTATCGTTGGCACGTGCACACAAGTTTTGGTTGACTTAAACTTCTTGCTTTAATTAAAGTGTATACTAAATTAAAAAAAATTAAAATGGGGAGATCGGAGAGAGGAAAAATCCAAGCTTACAAGGACTCTGGCCTTTCTATTGCCAAAAAAAAAAAAAAAAAAAAAAAGCGACAGAAGCCGTCACGTCAAACCAAATTTTTTAAATAATGAGAGCTATTATGGTAAAAACATGAAGGGCCGCACCCATAGTGTGCTTACCATCGCGGACAAGCGACTTATATTAAGAGAAGCTTCCAATAAGGGAAAAATGCAACGTTATTAATAAAGCTCCACACCTTAAAAGACTAAACATCAAAAAGACGCCACCTTTTAACCCGGCTCGGAACGCCTTGACTTCGCTCGCGCACATGTGACCTGGACTTCGGAGTGGCAACGTGTTGTCTCATGAGACGAAGTAAAGTTTAATTTGGAGGGCTACAGCTACAATTTTCATGATCTTCGAAAATAACCACACCATCTTGATAAGTTGCAAAGCAGTGCTGGAGGTACTTTAGTGTGGGGGGCCATTTTGTATTATGCCACCTGTGAGCTTAAATTTGTTTCAGCCACCATAAATGCGTTGTGTTATAATGGTTTATTGAAAGAGGCCTTTCCACACTTCCAAACTCTTTTTGCAAATTTAAAATGGATTTATCAACATGATAATGCCAAATATATCAATATAGCGAGCCAAAACGTGGAGTTATTAAGCTGGCCACCCTATTCACCGGACTTAAATATCATTGAGAAAGTGTGGGGCTAACACGTCAAGTATATGAATCAGGTCAGCAATATTCGAGCGTTCCCGAACTAATTGCAGCTATCAAATTAGCATGGGGCTTGATTTCGTAAAATTATTTGGGAAAATTGTATGCATCCCTTTTAGACCAAATGCGGTTTTGAAGAAAAAAGGCTAAACACACTATTAAAAACTTATTTTGTTTGTTTAAAAACATGAGATTAATTTCTAATTTAAGTAAGATTGATATTTGAAAAGGATTGAAAAATTCGTAAATGTTTTTTAGTTAAAGTATCCTATTCAAGTGGTGCAAATAAAGACTCCATAATTTGTTACTTTCTGGTTAACAACGTTTTTTGTATACTTACAACTTTTGAATAATTTTGTAATTTTGTCTAATTACTACGTTAACTTTAGAAAATCGACTTTAGAGGTGTCCTATTCAAGAGGCGAACAGTGTATACATATATAGTACATACATAGGCAAATTAGAAACTTGTTTCGTTGCTTGAAACGAAAACGTTAAAAAACACTCACATGTGTACATACGTACGCAAAAGAAGCGTGGATCGCTTTAAATTTTGTCTATGATTTTTGTTGCACAGTGGTTAATGCGTTTCGAAAATGTAAAAGACATTTACGCAGATCATAGAACTTGCAATCGCGCGATTTTTTTTTTACTATGGCGCACTTTTTTTTAACCTTTTAATTAACATTTATTTAACTTACATCCTGAAAATGAACATCTGAATTCAGTACTGAATCTTTGGTTGGGTCGATCCATCTGCCTATGGCCATGAAAATCTCGTGAATCCTATCCTTGTGACTTTTGAATTGCTTGAAAAATTGAAATCTGGCCAGGTATCCATTATAATGCGATTTCTTTGCGGGGAATGTTGCCCTTTAAACTACGCCAAAGCCGCTCCACGTTCTGGGCGCGCGCCTTTGTGACTGGGTCCATAAAATTTTTTGACTGGTTAACTGTTTGATGCTGGTAGCCCTCGTCATTCAGACAATTGTATGCCTTCCAGCAATCGAATATGATGGTCGTTCGATCAGCAATGCGATTTTTTATAATCTTTAGCAGAGGGTCGGTGCTCCGGGACTCAACTGGGACTATAAAAAACTCACCACTTTCTCAGTCGATGCCTCCAAACACACACTGACCTTCGACCAATCGTCCACATTTAAATTTTCTTTTCCCCACTTTGGCCTCGTCTATCTGTACTTTTCTTCCTGGACCTCCAATAGTAGGACGACTATTTGTGATGCACAGTCAATGTGCACCTCACGGAGATAGCTGTTCCAATCAACTATGGAAGGCCGGGACCATTCCAATTCTTCTTTCGGATGTTCCGTGTCCCCCATAAACCGGATGGTGTCAAGCATCAGAAAGTACGTTATGTCCGACATGGTTAAAAACGTACCATCAAAGAAATTGTCTCTTGCCGACACTTTTAAGACCCAGTACTTTAAAAAAGTACAAATGGGTCCTATTAAGTTTGTGCAAAAAAAAAAATGTGCGTAACAGGCAGAAGGAGGCGTGGCAGACCCCATAAAGTATATATATTCTTGATCAGCATCAACAGCCGAGTCGATAAAGCCGTGTCTGTCTGTCTGTCCGTCTGTCCCTTTTTGAACACCTACGTATATCTCAGAGACTATAAGAGCTGGAGCCACCAAATTTGGCATGAAGGTTCATCTTTATCTTGCATTGATCAAGTGTGTTTTGGAATTTTGCCACGCCCCCTCTGCCCCCGTAAATTTGAAACAAAATTTCAAAGTTGAATCACGAAAGCACCTTTAATGCTAGCGATATGATTTTTGCATACATGATAGACTCTATAGTCCAATCCTGTCTTGAAATTTTTATCCGGATCGGATAATAAACGGATAGTATACGGCTGTTCGAAATTTCGAAAATATGAACACCTAAATCTCAGAGACTATAGGAGCTAGAGACACCAAATTTGGTATGTAGGATCATCTATATCTCCCATTGATCAAGTTTGTTTTAGATTTTTGCCACGCCCCTATCCGCCCCCGGAAATTGAAATACAAAATTTCGAAGTCGAATTAGAGAAGTCCCTTTCATGTTAGAATCTTGATTTTTGGTACATATAATTTACACTATGGTCCAAACCTATCCAGAAAATTTCATTCCAATCGGATGATAAACGCGGAAGTTATTCAACTAACAATGTTACGGGCAAAAGGAAGAAGAAGAGACGCTAGCGACCTCTGTGTTTATTAACTTCGTAGTGGCGCCATCTCTTGTATGGTACGCATTATTGAAGAACAATCAATGGTGAACGCTTTGCACTCAAAAAGTACTGGGTCTCCTACTGTCGAGCTTGCTCCACTGTAGCTTACTGCATTTATTAAAAATTGCAGACGACTTTCTGCTTCTTTTTCTTCAGCTTGCTTTCCATAATAGTAGCAGTGCAGCGAAAATAGAAAATGGACTCGCTCCTCTTCACAAGTTTGCACATAGCGCCACATTTGGGGCAAATCTTCTGTTTAAGCACAACATTATGGGTATGCACAAAGTTGAATAACACTGTGTTACAAATTGGAATGAAGTTGAAAGCCATGGGAAATGATAGAGATTTTCTGGTAGGGCTTATCGAGTATAGCAATACTGCATACTTGGAATTCGGGGGACACCCCCAAAATCTGCATTTACCGCTAAAAAACCAAATTTTGCTATGTATGGGTACTTAACAGCTTGTAGCTTTGTGAATTTTACACCAATAATAAATTTAAATTTAGCCGATTTAGTAAGAAAATGAATGGACCTTTCGATTGGTGTATATATCGTTTGACCAAACTTAAGACATCTATGTGTAATTGCCCCCCAAACCCATTTGTTTTTCACTTTTTTCAACATTTTTCAACTTTGACGATGCTTCTACGCACTATTTTCTATAAACACCATAGTACTCATGGAATGTTTTAAAAATAATGCTCAAATGTGAGTAAAACCCATTTTATCATAAGCTGTCAAAAACTCCTTAACCACCTTGACATAATTTTCACTTTTATAGTTTCCAAGGAAATTATGGCACAATGCTACAAAACTCTTCCAAGTACGTCTTTCCACAATGCTTAGCTGGCTTATAAAGGTTTGGTCATTCATAACTTTACGAATTTGAGGTCCAATAAAAATGCCTAAGATAAAAAGAATTCAAAAGTACTAGGTGTGAAAATACCTTATTACCTCCTTTTATTTTGGCGTCATTTAATTTTGGAAAAATTGATTTAAGATAGCAAAAAGCCTCGCCGTTGACATCCAATTTTTTCACAAATTGCTTCATATATCCTAGCTTTAAATGTATATACAGTCTCAGCTTTTACTAACGGGACGTTCAAAACGATTTTCTGTCCCATTCGATATGATTGACGGGGTGGCCATATTGTGCGGTCATAGTGATCTGATGCTCGACTATCCCATTCACAAAAATAGCATGGATATTAAGTGTAAGCGCCTTGCATGCCGAATAAAATTGTCAATATTTTAAGGTCCGCAACAATTTTCCATTTATGCGTGAAGTATTTTTTTGTATCGATTCGAAAGTTTCTTTCATGGTTTTACCATATGATATTGGATTGATTTTCGTTATGCAATAAAACAGCCTTTAAGCCTAGTAACGTTATTAAGAAACCAGAAATCATAAATTTTTAACAAAATATTTGCATACTATACTGCGAAACTAAATGTTTTCCGTTCTCTTGGATTTAATTGGTCGAAACTCATTTTTGTAATCATCGTCCAAGATTCTTTCTTTCTCAAATATTGTGGTTGTCGAAAATTCCTCCAGCTTAACAATCAATTAAACAGATTAAAAAGGTCGCTAAAACTCACTAAATTAAAACTCACAAAATTTTTTACTTTAATTTATGTTGGTTTTGTAACCGTAACATTTGCGTAATTTATAGTTTTTCTCGTCTTAAGGCAGTGTCCCACAGTATCTGTTTTGCAAAAGTAACAATCAGCTTCCTTATGGTAATTCTGACGATGCCAAATCATAGGCATAGAAAAGGGCAATCCTTGACCTTAATATTTTTTTAATAAGTAGGTTACAACAATATTCGCATACATATTCTAATTCATACCAGCGACTTCCATTATAAGAGCAGTTAAAGGCTTTGTTGTATACTTCCACCACTCCGATATTACATCTAAAATAACGGCGATGGCTTTTATCGGTAAATAAACCACAAATATAGCAAAAATTATTACGTTTTTCGCTCATTTTAAAGAAAAAGCCTTCTGTTCCAATTTTTCGGTGGATTAATTTATAAAATTCTTTCATGCAGAATCTCCAAAAAGCAAGTTTTTTTGTTTTATAAAAATTGTGTTTTTTTAAAAGTTGAATAGCTTGGTCAATTACTATCCGATTGTTAAAATTAATAATAACACGATCAACTCAAAAAACGCAACTTTCTTTGTGCAACAAAACTGAAATGATATTTTCAGCAACGGCCGCGACAAAATTGCAAACGGTATTTACCGTTACAATGTCGCACCATAGTGTCGAGTCGACTCGCCTTCATTGTTGCCAATTTAGCTATTTTATATCAAGTTTAGCAACTCCAATAAAAACATACAGCACTGGTATTTCAATTGATTTGCATAATTAGTTTTCCTTAAAATTAGTGACAATAACAGCACAACCACAACTAAAACAATAACAAGAACAACAAAAACCAACAACAATAATACAGAAAGTGCCCCTCGCAAGCCGTTTTAAGCTAAATAAAGATCAAGCTCTACAATTAATTTAAGAAAATGCAGTAATCTACAGTGGAGCAAGCTCGGCAGTCGGAGACCCAGTACTTTCTGAGAGCAAAGCGTTCACTATAGATTTTTCATCAACGTTGCGTACCACTCATTAGATGGCGCCACTACGAAGATAAGTTAATAAACACAGAGGTCGCTAGCGTCTCTTCTTCTTCCTTTTGCCCGTAACATTTTTAGTTTAATAACTTCCGCGTTTATCATCCGATTGGATTGAAATTTTCTGGACAGGTTTGTACCATAGTGTATATTATATGTAACAAAAATTAAGGCGCTAGCATTAAAGGTGCTCTTGTAATTTGACGGGGCGTGGCAAAAATCTAAAACAAACTTGATCAATGGGAGATATAGATGAACCTACATGCCAAATTTGGTGTCTTTAGCCTTATGGTCTCTGAGATCTAGGCGACACAATAAGGGACAGACGGACAGACAGACGGACATGGCTATATCGACTCGGCTGTTGATGCTGATCAAGAATATGTATACTTTATGGGGTCTGCCACGCCTGCTTCTACCTGTTACGCACATGTTTTTTTCGACAAACATGTACACATACGTGTGCATTCATGAATGCGTTTGTTTGCAGAGCTCATGCCTTGCGGTACGGGTGCCCGGCGACAAACTATAGAATTACCTAGATAATTGGTAGTGAGTACTAGCTACCACGGGACCACTTCCGAGGCGTTTGTTTAACGAATTTTTGCACTACATGTCCGCAAATGTACCGGTACGCATTAGCTAAAGATGTGCCTAGTCCGAAGTGGGTTAAAAAATCGTTAGGACGCTAGTGCAAAAAAATGCAGTAAGCTACAGTAGAGCATGCTCGACATTAGGAGACCCAGCACTTTTAAGTGCAGAGCGTTCACTATAGATTGTTCTTCAATGTTGCGTACCATTCAGTAGATGGCGCCACTACGAAGATATCAGTTAATAAACATAGAGGTCGCTAGCGTCTCTTCTTCCTCCTTTTGCCCGTAACATTGTTAGTTAATTAACTTCCGCTCTTATTATCCGATTTGAATGAAATTTGCATGACAGGTTGAGACTATAGTGTACATTATATGTACCAAAAATCAACGCGCTAGCATTATAGGGGCTCTTGTAATTCGAAATTTTGTATTTCAATTTCCGGGCGGAAAGAGGCGCGGAAAAAATCTAGAACAAACTTGATCAATGGGAGATATGAATGTACCTGCATGCCAAATTTGGTTGCTCTAGCTCTTACAGTCTCTGAGATATAGGTATTCAAAAAAGGGACAGACAGACGGACATGGCTATATCGACTCGGCTGTTGATGCTGATCAAGAACATATATACTTTATGGGTTCTGCCACGCCTCCTTCTGCCTGTAACGCACTTTTTTTTTTGACAAACTTAATAGACCCATTTGTACTTTTTTAAAGTACTGGGTCTAAAAAAGGAACAGACACTGTTGGAGTTTATACTGAGTTCAATTTTTTATACGGAGTTCAATTTGTAAATTCAATTTATAAATTGCTGTCAAAATTCATAAATTCGACTAACACAGGAAAGTTGTCTATGAATTCAGTACCAATTCATGAAACCAACTAACAGTTTTCTGAAACTAGATGGCAACTCTGAGACTTATACCAAATTAACGACTCATTTAAATTTGCCAAAGACTGAAATTGAAAACACTGAAAATGCAAAAAACAAGTCGTGTTGGGCAGAGGAGAAGGTAGAGGAGCTTCTTGGGCTGGTTAAGGAGGACAATGTTTAAGGAAACTAGATGAAAAAACCAAATGGCAGAGAATCGCGAAGAAACCCAAAAATTTGATGATGAAATATTTAAAACCAAATTCCTGAAATCTTATTAAAAGCAATAAGAAAACATTATCGTTATGGAGTAAACTTTTTAGACCCAGTACTTTAAAAAGTACAAATGGGTCTATTACGTTTGTGCAAATGTGCGTAACAGGCAGAAGGAGGCGTGGCAGACCCCATAAAGTATATATATTCTTGATCAGCATCAACAGCCGAGTCGATATAGCGATGTCCGTCTGTCTGTCCGTCTGTCCGTCTGTCCCTTTTTGAACACCTATATCTCAGAGACTATAAGAGCTAGAGCTACCAAATTTGGCATGTACGTTCATCTGCATCTTGCATTAAACGAGTTTGTTTTAGATTTTTGCCACGCCCCCTCCGCCCACGTAAATTTGAAACAAAATTTCAAAGTCCAATAACGAAAGCTCCTTTAATGCTAGCGATATGATTTTTGGCATACATGATAAACTCTATAGTCCAATCCTGTCCTGAAAGTTTTATCCGGATCGGATAATAAACGGATAGTATACGGCTGATCGAAATTTCGAAAATATGAACACCTAGATCTCAGAGACTATAACAGCTAGAGACATCAAATTTGGTATGTAGGTTCATATATATCTCCCATTGATCAAGTTTGTTTTAGATTTTCGCCACGCCCCCCTCCGCCCCCGGAAATTGAAATACAAAATTTCGAAGTCGAATTGAAGGAGCCCCTTTAATGTTAGCGACTTGATTATTGGTATATATAATATACATTATGGTCCAAACCTGTCCAGAAAATTTCATTCCAATCGGATGATAAACACGGAAGTTATTCAACTAACAATGTTACAGGCAAAAGGAAGAAGAAGAGACGCTAGCGACCTCCGTGTTTATTAACTTCGTAGTGGCGCCATCTATTGTTTGGTACGCATTATTGAAGAACAGTCAATAGTGAACGCTTTGCACTCAAAAAGTACTGGGTCTCCTACTGTCGAGCTTGCTCCACTGTAGCTTACTGCATTTTTTTATTTGGAACTAGTCCTCAGTGGACATTTAGATAAAATGTATTGTTTAAGATTGCATTCACAACACTATTCCAAAGACATCGCCAACTATGTGGTACTCTGCGCAGGTGGCAATTTTGTATATACAGATTGCTGCCTGTTTCTCCAAAGGCACAGGAATTGTGAGGAAGTGTGTTTGCTTTGGTATGTGAGGAGTTAGCCGTTGGCACAATTCATAAAATAACATCTTCGAAATTCGAAGGTTTTCATGGAAAACGCTTTCGTTTTTTGGATCTTGCATTAGTTACCAGAAAGCCGTGCTTCTGGGCCTACTCTTTAATGCTCGTAGTCGTGGCCTTTTGAGACGGAGTACTCCGGCTTAAACTGGATACATAGCCAGTAGTATTTGTTGACATTTAAAATGAGAATTTTCCTTCGCCTGGACTAATCCCATTGACTCCTTGTGCCGTCACTGCATTACGCAGCCCATTAACTTGGCTGTGCGCCTTTGCCGACTAATTATCAAAAATTTTGCGGCTTCCATTTGAATGAAATAATTGAACACAATTTTTATGTTACCTATCTGGCAACTCCGCTTTTTTGACATTTTGTGAATTCTCAATGCTGTATGACAGTGTTAGGCGCGTCGTATGCACGGTGCATAGGCTGTCGTTCTGAAGCAGCGCTGCCAGCACACCGACGCTATAAAAGTTCGTGTGGCTTCGGCAATGGCACTTCGGCTCTCGCTGTTACGTTACGTCGCTGTAGCCGCGTGCCAAAGACAATCAGTTGACGTTCAGCTTCTGTCGATGCAAGACCTTGCTGCGCAACTATTAAAAAGTACACTGAGAAAAAAAATGATTGATGAAATTTGGGAAGAACGTTTCTTTTTCGTCGAAAACTGTGATGGTGACGCGCAATGCGTCATTTGCCATCATGTTTTGATGAGATGTAGCTTCTATCATATAAAAAGACACTATGAAAGCGTCCACTCCAGCTTTAATCAATTAATAGACCCTGAACGGTCTACCAAATTATTGGAGCTGAAAGCAAAACACTTTTTATTATTTGTAGCGGACAAAATAACAATTCCTCGCCCCAATTTTTTACCCAAAGTGTCATTACCTGGCATAAAATCGTCATATTCCAATGCTTTATCTTTAGCCAGACAATGTCGACCTTTTTCTGATGGTGTTTTTGTTTTAAAAATGATGGTAGACGTCTTCGATTGTTACGGTCAGCCAAATTTCCTCGACATGCCTTTGTCTCCCCGTACCGTTACGCGTAGAACAAAAAATATAAGTCAATATATCCATTTTGCAGCTAAAGAAAGACTGAGAAATTTCAAATATTGTTCTGTTTCGCTGGACGAGAGCACAGCTATAAATAACATTTGCCAGCTTATTATCTGCACTAAAACTGTCGATGAAAATCTGATATGTTTCGAAGAAGTTTTTGACGTAATTTCGCTTCATGGTCATGTTACGGGTCAAGTTTTATTTGATACCGTGAAGTCAAAAATTTTTGCATTGCTGACACAAGAAAGCTGAGCTCCATTTGTACAGATGGAGCAGCTGTTATGACTGGCAAAAACAAAGGCCTTGTGGGACTACTCAAAAATAATGAAATTTATTGCCCGTCTTTCCATTGCGTTATTCATCAGGAAGCCCTCTTTGCAAAAGAACTAAAAATGAAATCTGCAATCAATATTTCTGTAAAAATAATAAATAAAATCAGAGGTGGACACAATGCTCTGACACACAGAAAGTTTAAGGAATTCGTTTTAGAATTGGGTGCAAAATGGGGAGATCTTTTAATGCACAGAGGTACGATGGCTAAGCAAAGGCAAATGTTTGGAGCGACTTTTTAATTTGCGAAAAGAAGTCGAAAGCTTTTTAAAAACACTTGGAAAAGACGGAGAGGAACTTTTTAGGTTCATGGAAGATGAAGATTATTTAATGGACTTAGCATTTTGTTGTGACATTACACATATATTAAATGAACTTAATCTTTCCCTACAAGTCAAAAAACAACCTATTTTCAAATTGTTTAGAATAATTGGTGACTTTGATACAAAATTATTAATTTTGATTCAAGGACTAAAGAAAAATAGTTTTGTTAACTTTCATAAAACATCATTGATATTTTCGGAACTGAATGTCAAAAGTTTTGCAAAAATTCAAGAACACGCTTTCAGATTCGAGGCACTTTATGAAAATTTTAATGGTAGATTTCACGATTTAAAAAATACTTATTTGCATATGTATGCGAATGTGGAGCTGCATGCAGAAAATAAGGTTATGTAGACGGTAGAGGTAAACTGTATCGGTATCTTAAACTGCCATTTGCATCTTCTGCATTGTCGTCTAATGGGGGGGCTACAGTGCTACCATGGCCGATTGGGAGGACGAAAGCACCGTAGAAAAGGATGCAGTTGCCATGATGCGTCACTTTGGCATGATGTCCATGGCTGACGGGTCACTGTCGCAGGCAAAAATCAACCTATTTTCAAATTGTCCAGAATAATTGGTGACTTTTATACAAAATTATTAATTTTGATTCAAGGACCAAAAAAAAAATAGTTTTGTTAACTTTCATAAAACATCGTTGATATTTTCGGAACTGAATGTCAAAAGTTTTGCAAAAATTCAAGAATACGCTTTAAAAGTCGAGGCACTTTACGAAAATTGTAATGGTAGATTTCACGATTTTAAAAATATATCTTGTTTAGTAGAGACACATGACTGTCCGTTAACTTGTGATCTCGCAGCTCTTGACGTACAATTACGGGAAGAGCTTGAAAAGTTACGGAATGATCCTAGTATTTCTTTGGAAACGGGTGACAAATTCTGGGTTCGCATTGATGAGAAAAAATATCAGAGCCTCAAAAAAAAAATGTACAAGCTCTACTCAATGTTTGGTACAACCTACAACTGCGAGGTGGCATTTTCTACATTAAAAATAATTTTAAGCAAGCTCCGAAACCAAATCTCCGACCAACATTTAGCAGACTTTATGCGAATTAAGGAATATAAAGGTCAAATAAATTTTATTTAATTTTCAGTGTATAAACAGGGAACAACTTTTGATTTTGCAAATTGAAGAATTCATGAATGCTCCGTATAAACGTAGTATTAGATTAAATGTTACTTACAATACGTTTTTTGCAACTAAAACATTTACTGACATGCTAAAATATATTTTGTATATATAAAGGCAAACTAACGCAGTCAAAGTGACAGTAGTATTTAAATAGTTTGTTTATTAAATTATTATTTTTTTAAATCAAATATATTAAATTATTGAGCATAACTTGAGTTTCGTCAGCGTTTCTATTCAGTGTTGCCAGATTACCTTATTTCAACGAATGTGGAGCTGCACGCAGAAAATAAGGTTATGTAGACCGTAGAGGTAAACCGTATCGGTATCGTAAACTGCCATTTGCATATTCTGCATTATCGTCTAATGGTGGGGCTGCAGTGCTACCATGGCCGATTGGGAGGACGAAAGCACCGTAGAAAAGGATGCAGTTGCCATGATGCGTCACTTTGGCATGATGTCCATGGCTGACGGGTCACTGTTGCAGCCAAAAGCTGATAATATGCCAAAGGGGAACATTTACGTTATGGGAGATGGAAACAGAAGCTTTCCATTGATATTGGCTCCCAAATATTTTGAACCAGGTAGAATGCGGAAGACTTCTAAACCGAGTAGCAATCAGTCGCCAAGCGGCTCCAGCAGCTCTTTCAATAACTTTGAAAAGGCTAAATCGGAGAGCAGCAAATACACTGTGAGCGGCAAAACTACGCAGATTAGAAGACCTCGCATGACTCATCCGCTGGACCTCTTTAGGGACTCTCGGACCTAGCCCGACTTAAGCACACATCGCCCCAATTATACCCTTCCAAATGTTACAAAAACCCGCCAAGTTTATGTTATCCAATTTAATGGCTGTCCAATACAGACAGTTTTAAATTAATAAACACACTGCTACAAAAAATAAACAAAAAAAATAATGCGCAAGCTAACTTTGGCGCGCCAAAGTTTGGATACCCTTGCAGAGCCCTGCATAAGTCGTCCGATTTTTTACAAAATTTGTTAGATGTTGATTTCGAACCGTTTGTTCCTAAGGCAGCTATTGGATATATTTGTCCGATTTGAACCAGATTTGGTAAGGATGTATGATGGTGTTTTTGTTTTAAAAATGATGGTAGACGTCTTCGATTGTTACGGTCAGCCAAATTTCCTCGACATGCCTTTGTCTCCCCGTACCGTTGCGCGTAGAACAAAAAATATAAGTCAATATATCCATTTTGCAGCTAAAGAAAGACTGAGAAATTTCAAATAAAAAAATTTTTGCATTGCTGACACAAGAAAGCTGAGCTCCATTTGTACAGATGGAGCAGCTGTTATGACTGGCAAAAACAAAGGCCTTGTGGGACTACTCAAAAATAATGAAATTTATTGCCCGTCTTTCCATTGCGTTATTCATCAGGAAGCCCTCTTTGCAAAAGAACTAAAAATGAAATCTGCAATCAATATTTCTGTAAAAATAATAAATAAAATCAGAGGTGGACACAATGCTCTGACACACAGAAAGTTTAAGGAATTCGTTTTAGAATTGGGTGCAAAATGGGGAGATCTTTTAATGCACAGAGGTACGATGGCTAAGCAAAGGCAAATGTTTGGAGCGACTTTTTAATTTGCGAAAAGAAGTCGAAAGCTTTTTAAAAACACTTGGAAAAGACGGAGAGGAACTTTTTAGGTTCATGGAAGATGAAGATTATTTAATGGACTTAGCATTTTGTTGTGACATTACACATATATTAAATGAACTTAATCTTTCCCTACAAGTCAAAAAACAACCTATTTTCAAATTGTTTAGAATAATTGGTGACTTTGATACAAAATTATTAATTTTGATTCAAGGACTAAAGAAAAATAGTTTTGTTAACTTTCATAAAACATCATTGATATTTTCGGAACTGAATGTCAAAAGTTTTGCAAAAATTCAAGAACACGCTTTCAGATTCGAGGCACTTTATGAAAATTTTAATGGTAGATTTCACGATTTAAAAAATACTTATTTGCATATGTATGCGAATGTGGAGCTGCATGCAGAAAATAAGGTTATGTAGACGGTAGAGGTAAACTGTATCGGTATCTTAAACTGCCATTTGCATCTTCTGCATTGTCGTCTAATGGGGGGGCTACAGTGCTACCATGGCCGATTGGGAGGACGAAAGCACCGTAGAAAAGGATGCAGTTGCCATGATGCGTCACTTTGGCATGATGTCCATGGCTGACGGGTCACTGTCGCAGGCAAAAATCAACCTATTTTCAAATTGTCCAGAATAATTGGTGACTTTTATACAAAATTATTAATTTTGATTCAAGGACCAAAAAAAAAATAGTTTTGTTAACTTTCATAAAACATCGTTGATATTTTCGGAACTGAATGTCAAAAGTTTTGCAAAAATTCAAGAATACGCTTTAAAAGTCGAGGCACTTTACGAAAATTGTAATGGTAGATTTCACGATTTTAAAAATATATCTTGTTTAGTAGAGACACATGACTGTCCGTTAACTTGTGATCTCGCAGCTCTTGACGTACAATTACGGGAAGAGCTTGAAAAGTTACGGAATGATCCTAGTATTTCTTTGGAAACGGGTGACAAATTCTGGGTTCGCATTGATGAGAAAAAATATCAGAGCCTCAAAAAAAAAATGTACAAGCTCTACTCAATGTTTGGTACAACCTACAACTGCGAGGTGGCATTTTCTACATTAAAAATAATTTTAAGCAAGCTCCGAAACCAAATCTCCGACCAACATTTAGCAGACTTTATGCGAATTAAGGAATATAAAGGTCAAATAAATTTTATTTAATTTTCAGTGTATAAACAGGGAACAACTTTTGATTTTGCAAATTGAAGAATTCATGAATGCTCCGTATAAACGTAGTATTAGATTAAATGTTACTTACAATACGTTTTTTGCAACTAAAACATTTACTGACATGCTAAAATATATTTTGTATATATAAAGGCAAACTAACGCAGTCAAAGTGACAGTAGTATTTAAATAGTTTGTTTATTAAATTATTATTTTTTTAAATCAAATATATTAAATTATTGAGCATAACTTGAGTTTCGTCAGCGTTTCTATTCAGTGTTGCCAGATTACCTTATTTCAACGAATGTGGAGCTGCACGCAGAAAATAAGGTTATGTAGACCGTAGAGGTAAACCGTATCGGTATCGTAAACTGCCATTTGCATATTCTGCATTATCGTCTAATGGTGGGGCTGCAGTGCTACCATGGCCGATTGGGAGGACGAAAGCACCGTAGAAAAGGATGCAGTTGCCATGATGCGTCACTTTGGCATGATGTCCATGGCTGACGGGTCACTGTTGCAGCCAAAAGCTGATAATATGCCAAAGGGGAACATTTACGTTATGGGAGATGGAAACAGAAGCTTTCCATTGATATTGGCTCCCAAATATTTTGAACCAGGTAGAATGCGGAAGACTTCTAAACCGAGTAGCAATCAGTCGCCAAGCGGCTCCAGCAGCTCTTTCAATAACTTTGAAAAGGCTAAATCGGAGAGCAGCAAATACACTGTGAGCGGCAAAACTACGCAGATTAGAAGACCTCGCATGACTCATCCGCTGGACCTCTTTAGGGACTCTCGGACCTAGCCCGACTTAAGCACACATCGCCCCAATTATACCCTTCCAAATGTTACAAAAACCCGCCAAGTTTATGTTATCCAATTTAATGGCTGTCCAATACAGACAGTTTTAAATTAATAAACACACTGCTACAAAAAATAAACAAAAAAAATAATGCGCAAGCTAACTTTGGCGCGCCAAAGTTTGGATACCCTTGCAGAGCCCTGCATAAGTCGTCCGATTTTTTACAAAATTTGTTAGATGTTGATTTCGAACCGTTTGTTCCTAAGGCAGCTATTGGATATATTTGTCCGATTTGAACCAGATTTGGTAAGGATGTATGATGGTGTTTTTGTTTTAAAAATGATGGTAGACGTCTTCGATTGTTACGGTCAGCCAAATTTCCTCGACATGCCTTTGTCTCCCCGTACCGTTGCGCGTAGAACAAAAAATATAAGTCAATATATCCATTTTGCAGCTAAAGAAAGACTGAGAAATTTCAAATATTGTTCTGTTTCGCTGGACGAGAGCACAGCTATAAATAACATTTGCCAGCTTATTATCTGCACTAAAACTGTCGATGAAAATCTGATATGTTTCGAAGAAGTTTTTGACGTAATTTCGCTTCATGGTCATGTTACGGGTCAAGTTTTATTTGATACCGTGAAGTCAAAAATTTTTGCATTGCTGACACAAGAAAGCTGAGCTCCATTTGTACAGATGGAGCAGCTGTTATGACTGGCAAAAACAAAGGCCTTGTGGGACTACTCAAAAATAATGAAATTTATTGCCCGTCTTTCCATTGCGTTATTCATCAGGAAGCCCTCTTTGCAAAAGAACTAAAAATGAAATCTGCAATCAATATTTCTGTAAAAATAATAAATAAAATCAGAGGTGGACACAATGCTCTGACACACAGAAAGTTTAAGGAATTCGTTTTAGAATTGGGTGCAAAATGGGGAGATCTTTTAATGCACAGAGGTACGATGGCTAAGCAAAGGCAAATGTTTGGAGCGACTTTTTAATTTGCGAAAAGAAGTCGAAAGCTTTTTAAAAACACTTGGAAAAGACGGAGAGGAACTTTTTAGGTTCATGGAAGATGAAGATTATTTAATGGACTTAGCATTTTGTTGTGACATTACACATATATTAAATGAACTTAATCTTTCCCTACAAGTCAAAAAACAACCTATTTTCAAATTGTTTAGAATAATTGGTGACTTTGATACAAAATTATTAATTTTGATTCAAGGACTAAAGAAAAATAGTTTTGTTAACTTTCATAAAACATCATTGATATTTTCGGAACTGAATGTCAAAAGTTTTGCAAAAATTCAAGAATACGCTTTCAGATTCGAGGCACTTTATGAAAATTTTAATGGTAGATTTCACGATTTAAAAAATACTTATTTGCATATGTATGCGAATGTGGAGCTGCATGCAGAAAATAAGGTTATGTAGACGGTAGAGGTAAACTGTATCGGTATCTTAAACTGCCATTTGCATCTTCTGCATTGTCGTCTAATGGGGGGGCTACAGTGCTACCATGGCCGATTGGGAGGACGAAAACACCGTAGAAAAGGATGCAGTTGCCATGATGCGTCACTTTGGCATGATGTCCATGGCTGACGGGTCACTGTCGCAGGCAAAAATCAACCTATTTTCAAATTGTCCAGAATAATTGGTGACTTTTATACAAAATTATTAATTTTGATTCAAGGACCAAAAAAAAAATAGTTTTGTTAACTTTCATAAAACATCGTTGATATTTTCGGAACTGAATGTCAAAAGTTTTGCAAAAATTCAAGAATACGCTTTAAAAGTCGAGGCACTTTACGAAAATTGTAATGGTAGATTTCACGATTTTAAAAATATATCTTGTTTAGTAGAGACACATGACTGTCCGTTAACTTGTGATCTCGCAGTTCTTGACGTACAATTACGGGAAGAGCTTGAAAAGTTACGGAATGATCCTAGTATTTCTTTGGAAACGGGTGACAAATTCTGGGTTCGCATTGATGAGAAAAAATATCCGAGCCTCAAAAAAAAAATGTACAAGCTCTACTCAATGTTTGGTACAACCTACAACTGCGAGGTGGCATTTTCTACATTAAAAATAATTTTAAGCAAGCTCCGAAACCAAATCTCCGACCAACATTTAGCAGACTTTATGCGAATTAAGGAATATAAAGGTCAAATAAATTTTATTTAATTTTCAGTGTATAAACAGGGAACAACTTTTGATTTTGCAAATTGAAGAATTCATGAATGCTCCGTATAAACGTAGTATTAGATTAAATGTTACTTACAATACGTTTTTTGCAACTAAAACATTTACTGACATGCTAAAATATATTTTGTATATATAAAGGCAAACTAACGCAGTCAAAGTGACAGTAGTATTTAAATAGTTTGTTTATTAAATTATTATTTTTTTAAATCAAATATATTAAATTATTGAGCATAACTTGAGTTTCGTCAGCGTTTCTATTCAGTGTTGCCAGATTACCTTATTTCAACGAATGTGGAGCTGCACGCAGAAAATAAGGTTATGTAGACCGTAGAGGTAAACCGTATCGGTATCGTAAACTGCCATTTGCATATTCTGCATTATCGTCTAATGGTGGGGCTACAGTGCTACCATGGCCGATTGGGAGGACGAAAGCACCGTAGAAAAGGATGCAGTTGCCATGATGCGTCACTTTGGCATGATGTCCATGGCTGACGGGTCACTGTTGCAGCCAAAAGCTGATAATATGCCAAAGGGGAACATTTACGTTATGGGAGATGGAAACAGAAGCTTTCCATTGATATTGGCTCCCAAATATTTTGAACCAGGTAGAATGCGGAAGACTTCTAAACCGAGTAGCAATCAGTCGCCAAGCGGCTCCAGCAGCTCTTTCAATAACTTTGAAAAGGCTAAATCGGAGAGCAGCAAATACACTGTGAGCGGCAAAACTACGCAGATTAGAAGACCTCGCATGACTCATCCGCTGGACCTCTTTAGGGACTCTCGGACCTAGCCCGACTTAAGCACACATCGCCCCAATTATACCCTTCCAAATGTTACAAAAACCCGCCAAGTTTATGTTATCCAATTTAATGGCTGTCCAATACAGACAGTTTTAAATTAATAAACACACTGCTACAAAAAATAAACAAAAAAAATAATGCGCAAGCTAACTTTGGCGCGCCAAAGTTTGGATACCCTTGCAGAGCCCTGCATAAGTCGTCCGATTTTTTACAAAATTTGTTAGATGTTGATTTCGAACCGTTTGTTCCTAAGGCAGCTATTGGATATATTTGTCCGATTTGAACCAGATTTGGTAAGGATGT